>BSBK01007397.1:882500-1482500 GCA_027943335.1 Chamaecyparis obtusa
CTGTGAATCACTGTTTGAGACCTCATTTTTGAGTGTTCTTGAATGTAATGATTCACAAAAGTGTGACACTTTTATAGCACACATTTTTGGCACCCACTGTGGGGCAACACACCTCTTGCATGCTGATTTTGATTATTTTTGGAGCTAACCCTTGTGCAGATTTGTTTGGAGATAGAAAACCCTAGATTTGAAAGATTTGATCATATCTCTCAAACCACTTGGTGTTTTGGTCTGAAATTGTTTTTGTAGGTTGGTGACATATCAAAGAAGCTTTAGTAAAAAATTTAGATTTTTTGGAGGTAATTCGTATGTTTTATGATTTTTTCATAAAAAATTGATTTTTGACGCAAATCAACATATTTTTTGGAAATTTTTACATTTCTAAAAAGGTCTTGAAATTATACAGGGGGTTTATTCATTGTGTTTTTAATTTAGAGGTCATATCATAGCTCATTTGGTCAATTTATAAAAACTAGTTTATTTTGAGAAAATAGCTCTCTAGGGGACAAATGAAAAGATCTTGTTGAAATTTTGACATTTTTGAAAAGCTCTCTATTTTTTGACAAAGGTAACTTTTCTGCATTTTGGGTTTAGGGTCCGAATTCATGTGGTATATGTCCAATCTTGTTGACAAGGTCAAAAATCAAAATTAAAAAAAAAGGGTATTTGATATTTAGCATGCACTTATTTTTCACATGGTTCAATGCATGATGTGAGTTGTCATTTGGATTATTTGTTGGTTATTATTGCTCCTAACAATTGATTTTCATATCTAACCACCTTAGGGTTTCAATAAGTTGAGTATACATTGCATATCTTGTTTGCTTGTTTGCTTGTCTTGTTCATTGGAAGGTTCGCGGCTTGCTTTCATGGAGATGCTTAACACAAAAAAAAAAAGGTAAAATCTACTAAGCGCGTTGCTTTGGACTTGAGGTATTTTGTTACATCTCTACAACATTTGGATTTTGAAAATAAGAATGAACCTCTCATGTGTTTGGCTTGAGTGTTTACATGCTTTCATAGAACACATTTTAATTGATGCTCTTAATGGGAAATGAAAGAACATAGATTTGTTTTTACAAGTTTGTGTAAGTGAATGCTTGTGTTTAAACCATAAGTAATTCTTGGTTTCCAATATCAAATATCCCATTGAGTGATTGAGGGCATGGATTCATTCCTTGTTTGCATAGGGAGTTAAATGCACCACTTTGTGGACTCACTCTATGTTTACTTGGAAAGTTAAATATTCCATTGATTCAACCCTTTTTCATTTGTGAGTAGTATTGATAAGCAACTTTAGAATAATTTTGATTGATCTTGTTAGCTAAAATGGGTTGTTGGACTCACTTATTTCTAATCACCCCTCATTTTCGCCCTTTGGATGCAAGGTTAGCATTCATACATAGGGGAGGGGTCTACTTGAAAAGAGCGTTAAGTGTTCCACAAAGTTTTTCCCATTTTGTGCTTTTTTTATCTCATTAGTGTTTTAAGGTGTGGACTCACTTTGAGTTTGTGTGAGGAGTTAAATGCACCACTTTGTGGACTCATCTCACATTTACTTGAAGGGTTAAATGTACCACCTTTAGTGCTTTCCAATACTTTTGATAGTGAATTACTTACTTTTTTATTTTTAGAAGGCCTGCTTGGGGATTTCATCACCTCAAGGGATGACCTTAACTCCCGTGTTCCGGTGGAGTATAAATATTGGGAGGTGAATCCAAAGACACCTCTCTTGGGAATGAGTTAGATTTCACTCTTGGCTAAGCCTCAAAGAACTTTATATCTTTGAGAAGTGAAGGAGGAGATTTGGATTACCGTCTCCCCCCAGCTGTGTGATTTCAGATTCTTCTCATCTATGAATTTGTGCCTCACGTACCTTGTGTATATCAAGGAATCCTTTTAGAAAAGCCATGTATATCCCTATAGACAGCTTGACAGCTTGTCCAATCTTAATGTCGGGATTTGAGTTACAAAATGAGAGATACAATTCATGTTGTGTGGTGTCCAACCAATGTTTTGTGTGCTGGAAATATTCCTTAGGCCAAGTCCTCTTCTTGATAACATCTCTTGTATTTGGTGAAGGATGAGTATGATCAGTCCAAAATGATGTAACTAAGTTCCTAACTGTTTCATTAATTCTATCAAACCGAGGAGCTCTACACATTAGTGCCCAATTACCTTCCAATGTAGTATCGTCCAAATTGATTCTTCTTTTCAAATAGTGTGTCATTGTCTTCCTACTGTATCCAATCTGAGATGAAAGTGAAGAAATTTGTCTTCTTTGGGACATGTTTTTATTTAAAATAGATGTCAGTATCACTCTTCTTGAAATGGACCTATCTATAGATCTAGTTGTTTTTCCAATGGAATACAAACCTTCCTTAACATTGTCAACAATATTTTTTTGTACGTTACTTGATTTTAACTTTTTCAAACTTGCATCTACACCCAACAATTTTAATGGCTCTTTTAACTCATCTTTAAGAAGCGTAATTGATAACAGTTGAGTTTTTTCAAGTGTACCAAGATTCTCAAATTGTTTCATTATTTGCTTAGACTTTTTATTCAATGCCCTCTTCGTAATATTTATGGGTTGTTTAGCATAATCTCTCAAATTTTCCACATCCATTTCAATTAAATGATCTATGCTTTTACGATTAATTTTTCTCTTCAACTGTTGGAGTAGACTATCATTCACATATGTTTCTTGCACTTCCACTGCAAATAAAATAAAAAAATATCTTAATATCTCATCTTAAGGGGACCTTCATGAAATAAGTATTTACAAGCTCTTGAACATATCAAACCTATAATAATTTATACACTAATGAGAGAAACACATACTTGTTTGACCTTGGGTTGATTCAACTTGGGATGCCCCTTGTCCAACATTTTCATCATCAAAGGCTGCATGTACACAACAAAAACAATAACTTCTTAAGGGGAAAGACCCAAAATGTATATTCACCAATAAGAGAATAAATCGAGACAGTGAGATAGATTCACACACACAGAGAGAGAGAGAGAGAGAGAGAGAGAGAGAGAGAGAGAGAGAGAGAGAGAGAGAGAGAGAGAGAGAGAGAGAGAGAGATGTGTACTTGTTTTATATTCTGAGAGTTGTGCTTGTTGAGCTTGCGATGAACTTTCTCCAACTTTTGAAGGTTGGGCTTGTTGAGCTTGTGATGACCCTTCTCCAACTTCTAAAGGTTGGGCTTGTTGAGCTTATGATGACCCTTCTCCAACTTCTGAAGGTTGGGCAGCTTGTTGAGCTTGTGATTCTTGAGCATTTCCTACATGTATGAAGTATAAATTATTAAACAAAAGCTTTTGAGTCTAATTGGGTCTAATTAAGTGCTAATTTATTCATAATTGAGTCTAATTGGGTAGATAATTAAGTGCTATTTTATTCTAATTGAGTCTAATTGGGTTCTAATAGGTCATAATTGGTCCTAATTGGGTCTAACTGGATTTTAATAGCTCATATTAGGTCCTAATTGGTTCTAATTAGTCCTAATTGGGTTTAATTGGTCATAATTGGTCATAATTGAGTCTAATTGGGTCTAATTAGGTCTATCTGAGTCTAATTGATCCTAATTGATCGATATTGGTCCTAATTAGTCCTAATTGGTTCTAATTAGTCCTAATTGGGTCGAATAGGTCATATTAGGTCCTAATTGGTTCTAATAGGTCATATTGGATCCTAATTGGTTCTAATTAGTCTTAATTGGGTCTAATTGGTCATAATTGGTCTTAATTGGGTCTAACTAGGTTATAATAGGTCATATTAGGTCCTAATTGGTTCTAATTAGTCCTAATTGGGTCTAATTGGTCATAATTAGCCATACTAGGTCCTAATTGGATCTAATAGGTCCTAATTGGTTCTAATAGGATCTAATTGAGTCTAATTGGATCTAATTGAGTCTATTTGGTCCTAATTGAGTCTAATTAGGTGATAATTTATTAGATAATTGAGTCTAATTGGGTTTTAATAGGTTATATTAGGTCCTAATTAGATCTAATAGGTCCTAATTGGATTGAATAGGTCATATTAGGTTCTATTTGGATCTAATAGGTCATATTAGGTCCTAATTGGATTGAATAGGTCATATTAGGTTCTATTTGGATCTAATAGGTCATATTAGGTCCTAATTGGATCTAATAGGTCATATTAGGTCCTAATTGAATCTAATAGATCCTAATTAGTTCTAATAAGATCTAACTGAGTCTAATTGGATCTAATTGAGTCTAATTAGATCTAATAGGATCTAATAGAGTCTAATTGGATCTAATTGGATAGATAATTGAGTCTATGTGGTCCTAATTGAGTCTAATTGATCTAATTGAGTCATAATTGGTCATAATTGGTCCTACTTGGGTCTAATTGGTCACAATTGGTCCTAATTGGTCATAATTAGTCCTAATTGGTTCTAATTAGTCCTAATTGGGTTGAATAGGTCATATTAGGTCCTAATTGGTTCTAATAGGTCATATTAGGTCCGAATTGGTTCTAATTAGTCCTAATTGGGTCTAATTGGTCATAATTGGTCATAATTGGTCATAATTGGTCCTAATAGGTCATATTAGGTCCTAATTGGATCTAATAGGTCCTAATTGGATCGAATAGGTCATATTAGGTCCTATTTGGATCTAATAGGTCATATTAGGTCCTAATTGGATCTAATAGGTCATATTAGGTCCTAATTGGATCTAATAGGTCCTAATTAGTTCTAATAAGATCTAATTGAGTCTAGTTGGATCCAATTGAGTCTAATTAGATCTAATTGAGTCTAATTGGATCTAATAGGTCATATTAGGTCCTAATAGTCCATCTAATTGAGTCTAATTGGATCTAATTGAGTCTATTTGGTCCTAATTGAGTCTAATTAGGTGATAATTTATTCTAATTGAGTCTAATTGGGTTTTAATAGGTCATATTAGGTCCTAATTGGATTAGATAGGTCATATTAGGTCCTATTTGGATCTAATTGGTCATATTAGGTCCTAATTGGATCTAATAGGTCCTAATTATTTCTAATAAGATCTAATTGAGTCTAATTGGATCTAGTTGAGTCTAATTAGATCTAATAGGATCTATTGGATCTAATAGGTCATATTAGGTCCTAATTGGATCCAATAGATAGGTCATAATTGGATCTAATAGGTCATATTAGGTCCTAATTAGATCTAAAAGGTCATATTAGGTCTTAATTGGATCTAATAGGTCCTAATTAGTTCTAATAAGATCTAATTGAGGCTAATTGGATCTAATTGCATCTAATTAGGTCCTAATTGGTTCTAATAGGTCATATTAGGTCCTAATTGGTTCTAATTGAGTCTAATTAGGTGTTATTTGGTTCTAATTGATTCTAATTGGGTGGACTAATAGGTCATATTAGTCCTAATTAGTCCTAATAGGACCTATTAGGTCCTAATAGGTTCTATTGGGTCCTAATTAGTCCTAATAGGTCCTATTAGGTCATAATTGGTTCTAATTGAGTCTAATTGGATCTAATTGAGTCTAATTGGATCTAATTGGTTCTAATTGAGTCTAATTAGGTCCTAATTGGTTCTAATACGTCATATTAGGTCCTAATTGGTTCTAATTGAGTCTAATTGAGTCTAATTAGGTGCTAATTTGTTCTAATAGGTCCTAATTGGTTCTAATAGGTCATATTAGGTCCTAATTGGATCTAATTGGTTCTAATTGAGTGTAATTAGGTCCTAATTGGTTCTAATTGAGTCTAATTAGGTCCTAATTAACTTTCTAATTGGTTCTAATTAGTCCTAAATGGTTCTAATTAGTTCTAATTGAGTCTAATTGGTCCTAATAGGTCCTAATTAGTCCTAATAGGTCCCAATAGGTCCTATTAGGTCCTAATTAGTCCAAATAGGTCCTATTAGGTCCTAATTAGTCCAAATAGGTCCTATTAGGTTCTAATTGGTTCTAATTAGTTCTAATTGGTCCTAATTGGGTCTAATTGGTTCTAATTGAGTCTAATTATGTGCTAATTTATTATAATTGAGTCTAATTGGGTTTTAATAGGCCATATTAGGTCCTAATTGGTTCTAATTGAGTCTAATTAGGTGCTAATTGGTTCTAATTGGGTCCTAATAGGTCCTATTAAAGTCCTAATTAGTCCTAATAGGTCCTATTAGTCCTAATTAGTCCTAATAGGTCCTATTAGTCCTAATTAGTCCTAATAGGTCCTATTAGTTCTAATTAGTCCTAATAGGTCCTAATTAGTCCTAATAGGTCATAATAGGTCCTAATTAGTCCAAATAGGTATACATTTAGGTCTAGTTAAGTCTAATAGGTACAATATCACATTTACATGAACATTAAGACAAGTCTTGACCATCAACTTAAAATATCTAGAGAGAAACATATTATAAATACCTTGTTTTTGATGATGATATCTTTTTCATGATTCTTCACGTAGTCTTTGTTTAGTCTCTTTTGAATAATGTTGTGTACTTTTATTTAGCCTTCTCTTTTTATTTCCCATCACAACTTAGAAAATTATTTTATGCCAAAATATCTTCCTTCTCCTATTTATGTGAATTATTTTACAGCTTTTAGATTTATGAAATGAAAAAAATATACATTTATTTATACCTAATCCTTATCAACCGGAAATGACACTAAAAAGGCCGACATAGGTTTCTATCAAAAGTCAAAGTTGACTTTCGATAGAAACTAACTGACTTTCTATCGAAAGTGGTTTAGTAATGACTAGGAATTGCTTTTTTCAGGAAAGTACTTTCGATCAAAAGTCAAAAGTTTTGATCAAAAGTACTTTCTATCGAAAATGCATGGTTTAGGCCATGGTTGCAAGTTTTGAAGAAATTCTGAGAATTTCATGGCTTCGGGCCTCAAGCGCATTGATCAAATGGAAGAATAAGAAGACATCCTTTTGCATACAATAAGTACTTGGAGCTAGCTTTCTAACGATTATATATTTGACTATTTTTGAATTTATTATGTGTATGGTTTTTGACGTTAAACGAATGTAGGTTTTTTTATCAAATATAAACCTCTGAGTTTGATGTTCAATGAAAAATAGTAAAAAAAAGAATTTTTTTTTGAAAAATAACAGTTCCCTCCGTATTCAAGTCTACTTTGTATTTAAAAAAAAAAAAGAAATTTGATAAATACACAATAAGTTATATGCTATGTAGTCAAGGTATGTCAAAATTATGGTTTAGTCAACTTCAAACGTTAATAAAATATGCAATAATAGTGATAATGTCATCAAACCAATTGCATGCCCTCTGTATGGATGTTACAAAACTAAATTCAAAAGAATCGCATTCATATCTATTTTACAAAAAAAGTTATGCTCTATGAAAACAATGTTACTATTTGAAAATGACGTTTTCAACACCATACCAGTTTTTTTGGGAGAAAGAAAAAAGTATTCAAATAAATTCAAAAAATAAAAAATAAAAAATATTTAGAATCTAGACAGAAAATCCTAAAAGACTCTAATTTACTTCATCCTCCGATTTTAAACAATTCAATGACAATATGCATCCGAATCTGAAAGTTTTTCTCAAAACTGTAGAGTTCAATGTCCGTTCAAGAAAAAAAGTGTAACCCACTATTGTGGGTTCACCCGAATGTCATCTGCAATATTGTAGTAGTATCAATGACATCTATACTAGCTTCTACACTAGCATATGCGACATTCACAACAACATCACCAAAATTTCTAGTAATTTTTATTTTTTGTTTTCTTATCCTCTTCCATGCATTGACAATAGTAGCATTACCAACATTGTTAGTAGCAACATCACCAAAATCTATACCAACAATAACATCTACGCACTAGTAAATTTTAGCCTATTTTTTGACAAGGACTAGTTGATTATTAGACGCTCACTAGTCGGCTAATCGACTATAACGGTCATCAGAGTTTTTTTGTTGATATTACAACACATCAAGTATCCGTCAAAATTGTGACGTCAAAAGTGGTTGAATTATCAGTGAAGATGACGTCGAAATCATTGCTTCAACCTAGAAGAATTGCCTGTTATATCATTATAATGTTGGTCAAAAGTGCGATGTACAATCATCATAATAAATGTCGATTGTATAGCTTTCTCGTTGATCTGCCTATTCTTTGTTGGTTGAAAAAGTGACCAAAAATTTAATTTTGTAAAAAAAATAATATATTGATTATCAAATTAAGCACAACAATATTATGTCGCTGTTGTTTACTGTTTGGGAAAGGCTTTCTCAGACTGCCACTCTCCACCACCCACCATTTCCACCTTAGCATTCCCGTTTCTTGGGGATACTTCTCATCGCGTATGACAAGGTATAGCTTTTTTATAGACATAGGTTACTGAATCATTATCTCTGCACTGATACTCAATTTGGAAACCCTTGTATGTATATAGCCACTTTAGAAAATCTCCACATCTAGAAAATCTCCACAAAAATCCCTTCTGGCCTCCACTGCATATACGTCTTCTCAGAATCTAAAAACTTCAGCCCATCATTAATTCTCATCAATGTACCAATTTGGATAGTAAGTCTAATTTAATTTGTCTGTGGACTGAAACCTTAAATTATTGAGCTTCTCTTTGTTTTGAGAAGAGTATAACATTCTCTACTTAACAGGGCCAACCACGTGAAGGTGGAAGTTCATCTGGCCCCTCCTAGGAGCCTCTCATGACCCTTTACGACATTTTAAGACCTCTAAGATGTATTCTTAAGGATCGTAAATGGTCATAAAGGGTCATAAGGGGTCCTAGGACACAACAGCTGAGAAACATAATTGTAGGCATCGTGGTCACAATTTTTTGGAGACAATGTAATTGAGTTGTATACCTAGACGATGGAGAGAAACTCCTGCACCTCTGATTCCAAGTTGACTACATCTATTGCTAATGAATGCAAGGTCCTCCAACAAATGTATTCAACTTGGAATCGGGTGTGCAAAAGTTGCTCTCCATCGCTTGGGTACACAACTCAATTACGTTGTCTACAAAAGATTGTGACTTTGATGCCTACAATTATGTTTCTCAACTATTGTGAAATCTACATTTATGTTTCTCAGCTATCGTGTTTATGTGCATGTTTTGTATGTGTTTTGGATACTAAGTCTAATTTAATTTGTCTGTGTACTAAGACCTTAAATCATGTAATGAGGAGGCTTAGAACACTAGAATATGAAAATTTCATTATTTAATAATAAAAATCTATTAAAATGTTTATACCTTCTCTCATTTGCTAGTGTAATTCCTCTTTGAGTATCCCCTTTCTCCTTTGCATCCAAAATGAACTCATTCCAATCCCTCACTGGAATAAAGGGAGGACGCTCAAACTTCAGCGAGACTTCATACCATGCAACGTTCATAGATTACATTCAATGCATTATTTACATTCGTAAATCAACGTTGCGTACAAATCTACGGACGGTGCAGGGTATGAAGCCTCGCTCAAGCTTGAAAATGAGAGTCAATCTATAGTCAAGGTCAAGGAACAAATGGAATAACCAAGAAAACACTATACGTTAAATCATGTGATTGATAGCAGATTGGGGCTCACCTGAGCCATAAACATGAAGAACAATTCTAAAAAAAGATGTAAACCATATATATGTGCACTTGAGGCAAAGAGAAGTTACGTCATACCCATATTAAAATATTAGTTACAATATGAAAATACTAAACTAACTAATTCCTGAGTTCATCTCTGCATATGGTCGCAACAAAGATATGTGATTACAATACAGAGAAGGCACCGTAAAAATATAATTTTGGAATTTGCCCTAGCTTGACACATTTTGCACTCAAATCCTTCATTGTGGATAAGTGGAGATGGGTGGATAGATGTAGATGAGTTGTCATCGACCCAACTAAAGTATCCATGGCCATTATTTCCCTGTGATGCCCAGTCTACATTAGTTCTTATATTATAATGAATAGTATTTACATTAGAAACATTAAATATATACACATTAGCAACCTTTTTTCTATTTGGGCAGCACCAAAATGGTCATCCAGGGTTGTTTGGTGTCTGCGAGTCTTCAACACACACTACCCACCACCATATTGACAATTTGGCACATTAACAAGAGTCATCGAGCCTATATCAATACAGCACAGCACCATCATTACTAAATTTATTATTTTTATATGAAATACACCAAGGAGTACCATCAGAAATATTAACCATTTACAATAATCAAAAGTAAACCTAAATCAAATAGCTCATTTTTTTATCAGCATGTGTAGTCTCTGTGTATATGAAAAATGTAAGAAATATGACGTTGAAATAAAATAGTGAACAAAATAGTATTCCATATATAGAGTGATTGAAATATACCATCAAAAGAAGGTGACAAAATCTTGTCATGAAGCACAGACATAGGAAATAAAAAAGCGACAAAAGATAAGAAATAAGAAAAATCATTACGGTCCTATAGAAAAATCATTTATACTATAATAAAAAAAAGAAACACTCTTTGTCAATAATTTTCAATATCATTAGGACTATAGAAAAATAATTAAGACTATACAAAATCAAATTTTAGAAATGGACGGTTCTGATGCTTTTCCCTTACAACAATTGAGCATTCATCATTTGGTATTGTGTATTCCATTTAAGTATGTCAACAATGTTCAAAATCCTGTCACCAAGCACAGACAATAAATAAGAAAAATCATTAGGACTATAGAAAAATCAAGTTCTAGAAATAGACAGTTCTAATATTGCTTTGCCATTACAACAATTAAGCATTCATCATTTGGTACTTCCTGGTGTATTCCATTTAAGTTTTTCAGTTGCTGTGTTTATGTGCATGTTCTTTATGTGTTTGGCTTCTCTCCCTCGCATGGGATACGTCGATAGGTAATTGATTTGAAAGCATAATGATTTGACAGTCTTTTTCAGGATAGGGGTAATCATCCCGCCAACCTTAATTAGAAACATTTGTGATATATGTCAAGTACTTATAATCAGTATGCCCAACAAATAGAGACTTAGTAGTAAAAGCATGTCCTTTGGTTTACTAGTTTACTTATAATCAGTATGTCCTTTGGTTTACTAGTTTAATCTGGTTTAAGAATGGTTTGTTTCATGTTTGAATGTACCATTGAATGAAGCTTGGCTATATTAAGTACAATCTTAAGACTCGTGACTCTTCAAATTCTCTTGTTTCCTTCAGACCTCCAAACATGTGTACTTTGAGTATCCCTCCAACAAATGAACTTGTGATAATTTTCACAATAGTACATGTGTAGGAGGACTATTCAAAGTACTGCTTAGGCAGGTGATATAGGTTGGTATGGGCAGCAAGCATACAAACATGGATTGACTAGGACAATGCTGAACAGTCCTAGAAATGCAGACTTTTGGGATTTGAACTATGTTCAAATAGGTACAGTCAAGTGTCCTATTGAAGAGCAACTAGTAAACAACCATGTTCAGTTGTGGACAGACAGTGCCCTTGATAAGAATCACTTTACCTGAAGATTGTGCCATGTTCTTAATTTTTGAGCTGTGTCCATTTGATTAATTCTCCAAATTTTGGTTGCACTCCTTGCATTGGTTGACATTTTCCTAATTATAGGGTTTGAATTTCACAACATAAGGAAATCAATACTAAGATGAAATTTTGGTATGTAGGATCTGCATTGCCTATATACATTTGTGACCAAAGATATGGACTGATCTACAGTGCCTCCAAAGCTTCTACTCAAAAGAATCTTCTCACCACTCGTGACTCTTCAAATTCTCTTATTTTCTTCAGACCTCCAAACATGTGTACTATGAGTTTCCCTCCAACAAATGGACTTGTGATGATTTTCACAATAGTACATGTGTTGGAGGAAAGATCACAGTACTGCTTAGGAAAATCTGAATGCTTAGGCATTTGCACCCATAGAAAACTATGGCCCCATGTCCCATGGGATGCCATGCCTCCTCCAATGTTTATGTCATACACCCCATGGTAGTCAGACTGTGTGCCATGCTTGTGCAGAGAGTATTTATTACATAATTTTCAAAGATAATATAAAGATATTATATTGTATACTTAGCAAGATTTTAATATTAATATGCTTAGCAAGATCTTGCTAAGTATAAAATATAATCTTGATTATACATAATCTTGCTAAGTAAAAAATATAATATGTATGAGAAGGACAATTCATGATGTCTACTCTAATACATATATTGTTCACAAAGGAAAAGAGAAATTTCAGTTAATACCATTGACTTGCAGGGATAAAGACAAGATAATAATGTGTTTTGGTGATACTATTCCTCTTCATAAGCAAGGAAACATTGAAGGTGATACATGTTGGTATGGGAAGCAAGCATACACACATAGATTGACTAGGACAATGCTGAATAGTCCTAGAAATGTAGAATTTTGGGATTTGAACTATGTTCAAATAGGTACAGTCAAGTGTCCTATTGAAGGGCAGCTACTAAACAATCATCTTCATGTAAAGTGATACCTATGCTAAAACTGAGAAGTTCACCTCTTCCCCTCACTTACAGTTGTTCCTTTAAGGGAAGATTGTAGGGCCCAAATGATAGCCTTCAATTATATGTACTAAGTGTTACAATGGAAATGTAGGTCTATAGGAGATTCTCAACATTGAATAGGGGTTTAATGAGTGGAAAAAGAAGATAGAGATCTTCAAGGAAAGTGTATCAGACATGAAACAAGGACAAAGAGAAGATAGAAAACATTGTAACCATCATAGTCTTCTAGAGTCAACAACATCAATGATAAAGGGAAAATAAGAGGACAATGTTTGCATGAACAAAGGCCCTAAATCATCAGATTTAAATGACATTCATGATGTTAAAGGACAACTAAGAGAAATTAATATGACAATCCAAGTGCATATGATATAGACCTTTTATCTAAAGACAAATTAAGTCTAACCAAAGAGATTAGAGGGTGATGGTTTTTTATTAATGATAGAGATATAGAAATAAAGAAGTCCTTTTGGAATGATGACTGTGAGGATGAATAATAGTGGGTGTAAGTCATGAAAATATGAAAGTGGTGATAGAGATTACTAGAAAGGTTCAATTTTGAATCACAGTAAGGAAAGAATGATAGACACACAAATAATGAAAGGAAGAGTTCTTAGACACAGTTGAGTCAAAGACTATAAAATGGTTGATATGATGATCTCAATTAAAAAGACAAAGAAAAATGACAAAGCAATGTAAAGGGACCTACAAGATAGTCATACAACACATGAAAACTACTGCAGACAAGGTGAAAGGAACATGAATGTGACATTCCTCTCAAGAGTGTATCATGAAAGACATAACGTTTTATACTTCTTAATGTGACAGTTTCAAAAAGGACAGTTCTATTCAATCACAAGACCGAGTGTTTCATGACAGTCTTCTATAGATAGTGTGATGTCCCCATCTTTAACCTAGTAACATAATAGCAACAAAACACATCTGGTCAAGGGGTGGTAGACCTTGAGCACCTCAAGATAGTTAGGAGATAGTGGGAAATTGTACATAGCAAGTAAGAGTTCAAGTAGATAGTTTGCTTATTCTTTCCACAAATAGTCAATAAGCATCAAATGTATTAAGGAAAATCATGAATTATTTCAATAAGATAATTTTCCTATTCAGCATCAAGGAGCACATCAAAGAAATGCAATATGAGAATGTGTTATGATCGAGGATGACAGATATCGAGTATCTCCATCAATCACTACCAAGCTCACATGTTATCAAGAATGACAATCTTGTGGACAACCACCTTATCAACATGTAAATCATGATTCTACTGTCCAATCAAGTAAACCCATAATCAGTCATGTTCATAAGATGACATATTGTGTCAATTATCATCAAGACAACAAGAAAGAAGTATGGTGCTTAATGAAGCTGTGGATAAACCATCATAATACATCCATCACACATGAAGAGAATTCATATTAATACCATTATTGCAACAATCATCATATTAATACCAGTGAAAGATAGTTAGGAGATACTGGAAAATTGTACATAGAAAGTAAGAGTTCAAGTAGATAGTTTGCATATTCTTTCCACAAATAGTCACTAAGCATCAAATGTATCAAGGAAAATCATGAATTCTTTCAATAAGATAATTTTCCTATTTAGCATCAAGGAGCACATCAAATAAGTGCAATATGAGAATGTGTTATGATCGAGGATGACATATATCGAGTATCTCCATCAATCACTACCAAGCTCACATGTTATCAAGAATGACAATCTTGTGGACAACCACCTTATCAACATGTAAATCATGATTCTACTGTCCAATCAAGTAAACCCATAATCAGTCATGTTCATAAGATGACATATTGTGTCAATAATCATCAAGACAACAAGAAATAAGTATGGTGCTTAATGACGCTATGGATAAATCATCATAATACATCCATCACACATGAAGAGAATTCATATTAATACCATCATTGCAACAGTCGTCATATTAATACCAATGAAAGAGAGGAATGCTGCAACAGTGGTTTTATAGTAAATTAGTTTCAAAGTCTGTTTGATTCAGGGTCTTTGAGAGTCACCAAAGACAATAACATCAAACTCAAGTACCCCCCTTCTAACCATTCCAGATGGCCCTAACCTAACTTGATCAACTAGGTTAGAGTGTCCCTGAGACTGTTTGAAGGTGCTGGAGAAGGTTAGTTGTTATTGCTCTGTGGATTTGAAATAGAAACAAAGGGAAACATCAAATCTATGCTAAGAAATTAATAACATAGTCAATATTATGTCATGTTGATCAATACTTTTTGATTTAAGTAGTAGTTGATTTGTACAAAAAATAAATTCATGTAAGAGGTGACAATCAAATAGTTTCTATATGAACCATGTGTAGCTTACTATAACCCTTTACCCATCTAATGATGTAATGTCCCTAATTTAGCTACTATAAAGAAGAAAAATGATGTACATAACACACAACAAACACATAAATAATTCTAAAAAAGAATTTTTAAATGGCTTTCTTGCTCACTGTTGAAACCCTTATCGTCTCTTCTCCTTGTTTTCCATTTGTTATTGTTGGTTTGTCACTATTTGTTGGATCCTTGGTAGCTAGTTCACCTTCTTTTTTGTTGATAGTCATTGTTAGTTCATAGTCTTCTAGTGGCTTATCTTCTATTTTTCTACCAGCAAATGGTGGTTCCCTTGTTGCTATGGAATTACCACCTTTGGGATTTAGTTCTTTCAAAATGAATTTTCTTGTTTCCTCCCCAACTTCTTTATCCTTTTCTAAGGTGGTTGGCTCTTTTGGTGGTAAAATCCCTTCTTCTTTTCCTATTCTTCGATCTCTTAGGGGTAAACCCTTGGGTTGTTCTTATTCAATCTCTACCATTATTTGTAGGGAGAATGTGTTGTATAATGAATAATATTTCTCCAAGTGTGCTCTTATTTTCAGGTTCAATATTTTATGTTCGTTCCTTCCTAATTTACATAAATGGATTTCAGATTCTTGGAGGCCCAATGTTGAGGATGGATTGAGATTTATCCTACTACTATGGGTTTTATGTGGATTCTTTTCAAATTGAGGTAGATAGGACTAAAGTGTTTGAAGAAGCATTTATTTGTGGGGAAATCACTCTCTTTCTCTTAGGCCTTGCTTCCCTTCCTTCAACTCTCCGATTGAATCAATAGTATTATCCCTAGTTGGGTTAGACTTCCTTATTTGCCTCTATAGTTTTGGAATAGAAGTCTTCTTTTGATTCTTTTGGTAATGATATTGGAAGGTTTTTTTTATCACTCATGACTATTCTCTTGTTTATGAGCATCCCACTTTTGCTTGCATTCTTTTAGATATTGATGTCTCTCAATATTTTCCAAGAGAAGTTGTCTTGATGGTTAGGGGTAGACCTTGGTCTCAGATTATTGATTATGAGGGTCTTTCTTTTCATTGTAAGAATTTTTTCTACATGTCATTTGGCTTCAAATTTTCAAAAATCTCACTATAATATTGCTACATGGTGGAAAAATGCTCTTTGTGGGCATCTTACTATAGGAAATGATGATGATTCTAGGGATGATGATTCAAATGGTCCTATTGAAACATTTCCCATAGAGCATCTTTTTGGGTTTGGATGGGGTAGATTCTCCCATTGGTGTTGGTCAATCATCAACAGATGTTGTTGGTCTATCATTCAAAACTTATGTTGGTTAGTTGGTGACAACTTCTATTAGCTCATATACTTCTGAACATATTTCTCCTAGAAAGCTTGAGAATATGGTTGAGGCCACTCCTCATCCCTTTCAATTTTTTCATCTTACATCCCCTCTCTCTTCTCATTCATAGGATGGTATATCATGGACGATTGTGCATACAAGGAATAGAGGTTTCCCAAAATATTTTGATGCCTCCCAATCTTTGGTCAAGAGTTTTCATGATGGTCAAAAGGAAATAAAAGTGTATTAGTTTCCTTATCTTTATTTTTTCTTTCTATTGTTTGTAAATGGTTTCAAGTACCCCCCTTCTAACCATTCCAATTGGCCCTAACCTAACTTGATCAACCAGGTTAGAGTGTCCATGAGACCATTTGAAGGTGCTAGATAAGGTTAGTTGTTATTGCTCTGTGGATTTGAAATAGAGCCCTGGTCTGGTATAAAATCAAATAATCTCCATGAGATATAATATAGGGCCGACTAGAATGGTTCAAACCATTCCAGTCGGCCCTAACCTAGCTTGATCAACTAGGTTAGAGTGTCCCTGAGACTGTTTGAAGGCACTAGAGAAGATTAGTTGTTATTGCTTTGTGGATTCAAAATAGAAACAAAGGGAAATAATAAATCTATGCTAAGCAATTATGACCCGAATGTGTGTATTTGGGGATTTCTTCCATTGTTGGTAGTGGGACAGGAGGGTTTGGTGTCGTTAAATTTAGAAGAAACCCTATTCCCTAGGATTATTTCTCAAATCCCGTGACTAAATCTTCACAAATATTATGTTATCTACCTCTAAATACAACTCCAAATGTATGAATGAAAGAAGAAAATGATAATGTAAATTAAACAGTTTTTGAATTCTACCTCGCAAAATTCCAACGATCCAAATTTTAATGCTTCCTGAGTGGTGCTGATTACTAAGTGAGATGTTTTGTTGCTGCACCCCTTTCAAACAGATCTAGATCCTGGCATTGAGAGGAAGATGTTATATAAAACTCCAAAAACCCTAGTTAAATCAAACAGGTGGACCTCCTTCACGCGCTCCCTTTGAACCTCGTGTCGAGAATAATGAAATGATAAATGAAACCTTTTTTTTTGGTTTAAGTTAAGCCCATATTAGTCAAAATTTTGACGCCTGTGATATTGGTCACAATTTTGACCAACACGGGTCAAATTTAAAAAAAAAACTAAATTTTTCCTTCTATAATCTGACCAACCAAAACCTTTTCATTTGTTGGTCGACAATTTTGGTGGAAAAATAAGGTCAAATGTACTAGTGATGACATTCTCAACAATAGAATCATCGACATTGAGAACAGAAATGACATTCTCAGCAACTAAGTTGATTGTTTTGTTCTAGCTACATTAGGTACCCATTAGAACATTCTATGGGACAAAGGAATCTATGTGAATTAATGCATTGGGTGCGAGTGTTGATGTTGTAGCACCGTTTGATGGACCATGAAAGTATGACATTATATTATTATTTCTACATTTCGATGGCCTCCCTTCGACACTTTCAAGAGTCCTAATTCTCAACATCTCTTACTAACAAAAAATGCAACACAAAATTTGATTCCTACAAAATATAGTAACAGATAAAAAGAGTGAAAGTAAATAGATAATTTTTCTTGTAAAAATGCATGCCATTTAAACAAAAATAGATTAAAATGGAAAAAACTAAGCCGTAAAAGCTAAGCCGCAAGAAAAATCTGAAATCAAATTTAAAGACACTAACAAATCAACATGGAAAAAACTAACATAAATCTTATATCCTTTGTCACTTACTATTAATTTTTTTATAGTGGTAGGCTCTGTCATTGACTCAGCATTTGAATAATTCCTCACGAACTTGTCTCGAGAGCCTCTGGAAGTAAAGAGCGATTTGGACAAGGTGTAACAATTTTAAAATATCTAACAACCAAAATGGAAAACACAAACATAAATATCATATACTTTGTCACTTAAAGTTAAGTTTTCATGGTGGTAGGGTTTGTTAGTGACTCAACATCTAAATAATTCCTCACCAACTTGTGTCGACAACCTCTGGAATTTCTATGTGATCCAAACAAGGTGTAAACTATAAAATATCCATCAACCAAAAATAAAAAAACACAAACATAAATCTCATATCCTTTGTCACTTACAGTTAAGTTTTCATTGTGTCAGGGACCATCAGCAACTCAACATCTAAAAATTCCTCAACAACTTGTGTTGAGAGCCTTTGGAAGTGTAGATTAATTCAAACAAGGTGTAAACCTATAAAATCTCACCTTCTCATGTATTTATATCAAGAAAAATTTGGCAAATTGTGTGCCATTCTACAACTAGGATATAGAAATTTGGTGAATTTGGGTGGGATAGGGGCAGTGTAGTTTTAATTTTGAAGGCGCATATAGGTCTTCCATTATCATTCAAGTGTAGTGGGGGTAAATTTGGGTTTGACCCTCGAATTTGGGTTTGAACAAAAATTAAATGTGGTTGGTGATATGATGCCTTGAATTTTAAAAAATCATGTGTTGATATTGGCAATTGCATGCGTGTCCATTTGTGGTTTCTTGTATTCGACCAAAAATTCAGGGCAAATTGATGACTAAAAAAAATTCAAACCATGTAGGAGCTAGTGGTGAAAAAATGTTTCATAGTAACCATTTTAACCAAAAGGTGGTGAATAAATTGGCCGATCGAAAAATATTGCATGACAATGATGCGATCTGACCACTCCGCCTAATGATACTTTTCACTAATTTACCGACGATGTTGACCCCCTCATTTCACCAATTGATAAAATTTCACTGCTAATTGTAGAGGCTGACTATTATGGCATTTCAGGTGCTTACAAGTCATTCGTGACAACTTTACCACTTAAAAAAACTCGACATGAATAAGAAATCAATACTTCTTTCTATTGGGTGTGATTTCTACTCCGCTAACAGAGTACATGTTATTTTATTGTCTCGAGAGAAAAATCTCTATCTACAATTGGGTGTTCTCACTTGTTAGAGTAGCACAAAAGTCGACCCCTTTTCTAGCAACACAAAGTATCCCAATTTCTGGGTACCTGCGTGAACTATGTGTGAGATACTTTTTCCATGTGTTGTTTCTCCCATAGAGAAGCCTATTGGCTAATTAATTTTGTATGTTTCCAGTATGTGCTAATGATCCAAGTGAATATGATCTCATATGATTTTGATCATCTTTATCTATTTGAAGTCAGATTTTCATCGTAGACATGAATATTTATGAAAATGAATGACAAGATTTTAAATCTCAATTTTTTGTTTGACACAACAACCCTAGAAGGAAGTACGTCTTGTGATCAAACTATTTTTGAATCATAATTTTCATAGTTAATTTTAATTAATTTTCCACACTGAAACGACATTTCCTTGTTTGACACGCCATCCATCACATTTAATTTTTCACTACATTGATGACATTTTCTTGATTGACACGATAGTTCAGGGAGGATGAACAAATTTAATGTATGTTAGGTACCATCACACGACTTTTCCACTAGTTCATAAATAGACAACAATACTTTTAGGGTTGATGTCACTCTTTCGTTGCATGAGCAACCATTAAAAAATTAATTATTTAAATGTAAACTTTATAGGAATTTATAAAAAATATCCATGTCATAAAAGTAATGTAAGTGATATAATTTTAAGAAATCGTGAAATATTTTATTTGTAGAAATTTTTTTTTTTTTGTATTGAAGAAGATTTGAACTTGGCGCCTTTTAGATGTCTACAACATGACTTTGCCACTAAACCAAATGCTAATGTGTTAAAATATTACTCAATAATAAGTAACATAAAATGAAAAATACACATATTAGAAATATTTTCATAATTTTTTTTAAAAAAATTATAAAGTGAATTCAAATAAAATCTACACAATTTGTTAGTTTATATCATCTTTAAATTATTATCTATCTTTTGGTATAATTTAAACAAATTGAAAATCATTGAGAAATTATTTTGGTGGCTCAATAATGTAGAAAAGTGGGATACACAATTGTATTGTAATCCATGAAAGAATATTAGGCAATTCATGAACAAATGCATAGCATCATATTGACTGTAGATGAAAAATTCCACCATTTGAAGTGAAACAATGGAACACTTAGAAAACTGAGATAGAAATGAGAAAAAAATTAAACATGCACAATTTAAGAGTCTCAATTTAAATTGAAGCTAATAATAATCAAAATTTATATAAAATTATTCTCATATATATTTAGTTCATATATAATTTTATTTATATGAAATTTTTTTTACCATCATTAAAAAAAAAAGCTAGATACCCAACATAAATAAAAAAAAATAGTTTTCTCTCGACAAATCTAAGCTCAGAATTTAGTTATTAGCTAGTGATTTCTTTATTTTTCTCCACTATGTGCGATGACCCATAGAAAATGTTCTATTTTTGTGTATGCTCTATGATCTCATCTGATTTTTCCAGGGTCACAATCTTAAGTGAAAGGCATTCGTGGTCAACACAAAATGGAGGACAGTTAAGTCTACAAGTAATTGAATAATGGAAATAATTGAAATGAAAAGTAATCTAAATCACAATTTACATAGTTAATTTAGTTAATTTTCCACATTGACACACATTTCCTTATTTGACCATTACATTTAATTTTGCACATTGACACAACATTTTCTTGATTGACAGGGTAGTGCAAAGTTACTGTCAAACCCCTGAAAGACACCAATCAATTTTGATTCTCAAAAATTTATGATGACTTACGTTTTAACAACTAGCAGACATTACATGACACAATATCTCCTTCCTCATACAATGACTCATGAGTTTGTAATAATGGCACTGAGTAACAACCCCTGAGTAGTACCCGACCCCGTTGATAGGTTCAAGTCATGAACGATGTCCAATCACAATGTGGTCATTGAGCTAATAATATTCCAATGACATCAGTCACAATATCTGTGCAATTCCCTCCACCTCCATATATGAAAATTCCTTGTGCTCTTGTAGGTAGTCCTTGAGCACCATCCAACCTACACTCACATCTGGAATGTGCTCTTCTTTTCTCGAGGAAGCACTGCAAACTATGAAGGGATGTAAATTACCCTCATTCCATTTGACATCTCTCCAATCACCTTCTTTTATATGAAAACCTAGCTCAAGAACAACATTCACAACCATTGTCGTTAAACCAAATAACCTCTCCTCATCTACACATTTTTTACATAACCAAAATAGTGTCTTAAACCGTACCTAGCTCTAAAGCCGAAGCTGTGAATATAGAAATGATATCAATGTTTACCCAATATCGATGTTTTTTACACATGAAATCATCTCCAAAAATGAGATCTCCAATCCGAAGGAACAAAGGATCATGAGAAGAAAAATGAGCTTTAGACATTATTTTTAGTGATATGACAAAGAAATGTGACTTGTTATTTATAAGTTGCTATGGTAAAATCAGCTTCCATCTCTACAAATAACTATAACACCACCTCCACCAAACATAGGAAAGCATCAAGAAATTTTGATAATACTTCCTACTGCCCACTATAAAAAGATGGGAAACATCTAGAATCGATCATCCTTTAGGTTGGCATTGTTTGCAAGTCCCATTTCAGAAAGTAGTTATAATTCATTTATGCCTATTGTGTCCCTTGTGTTCATGTCATTTTAGAAATTATATTATTCTTTAGAGTTAATATCTACTTCAGTAGTGTGACTTTTGGGGCATACATTATATTTGCTAGCACTTATTTGATTCCAATTGGTAAATATTGTATCTTTGTATGTCTAACATCACTTCTATGTTTAAAAAATGTTCACATAACAGTGGCTTGTTCCAATAGAATCTTTCATAGTGTTATAAATCTTCTTCCAGGATGTTGTACAATTTGGAGGAAAAATTGACAATAGATTTTACCTTTCCCTCTTTCCATTTACATGCTTTACACCCTACAATAGAGGAGAAAGATAAGATCCTCTGAGGTATTTACAGATAAGCTCCGAGGTATTTCTAATTAAGTAAAAAAATAAAATAAAATTTAATTTCAAATACTTCTACCATTATTTATCTATATAGATTAGCAAAATCATACAAATTTCTTTACATTATTTAATAAGTAGAACAAAACTTTATATTAATTCTAAAAAAATGGGGGAGTCAAATGTGCATGAATTATGTTTAGGTCGTACCCACATGGTCATTGAGAGTATGTATATTGAATAAATGGTTACATTATTATATTTAAATAAATAATTGTGTGAAGAGAGTTAAAATAAATATAGTACTAAAATTTAAATATTTTCTTCAATTAATTTTATATTATAAGTAAGTCCTCAAGTTTTCTTTATCTTACGTTTGACAACATTCTTAAAACTATGGATTGTAAGACTAATATTTGTATACACGATATTATATTTTTTTGCTTACAACTTTATTTTATTTCACATATGATTAATTTTGTAATCCAATTACACTTGACACATAATTTATAACAAACACCCTAGAATCTTGTATTTACATATAAGCTCTAGGGTATTGATGATCATTAAGTAGAATCAAGAGATAACCAATCAAAGATTTCTCATCTAAAGATAATGAGTTGATTTAGAGAATGCTTTCTCTTTTGCATCTATCGATACTATGTTAGGAATGTATATCTTTGATATTTTTGTGGTTTAAATGATTATGAAGATGATATAAGAATTTGATTGATTATCTTGTACAATTTGGGGGAAAAAATGGCATTAGCTTTTACCTTCCTCTCATTCCATTTGCATCCTTTACGCCCTACAATAAAGGAGAAAGATAAGCTATGAGGTATTTACAGATTAGCTCTAAGGTGTTTCTAATTAAGTAAAAAAATGAGATTTAATTTCAAATACTTATACTATTATTTATCTATATAGATTAAAAAAATCATACAAATCTCTTTACGTTATTACAACAACACTTTATATTAATTATGTTATTATAATATTTTAAGGAATATCTAGTCTTTGATAAATAGGAAATTAAGAAAGTTCAATAAATTTTAGATAGGTGGCTACAAGAAGTTGGGTCCCACTTTTGGCCAAAAAGTGGAAGTGTTTTCTTAGTTTTTCAAAATTTCTGTCCATTGATGTCCAAATTTGAAGCACTTAAAGATTGAATCTTGAAAAACTTCAATAATATAAAATTTAGTGCTTGGAATCTAATTTTCAAATATGTAATTTATTTCAATACCCACATGGTATAAATTGAATTTTAGTATGCATGTCTAAAAACCACTTTTTCAAAATGCCTATTTCAGGACCACACCTCACGCGTGTACGAACACCCTTTTTTGAAGTAAATGAATGTGTTTTTGGGAATCCTTTTGGGAAAAGGTACCTAAAACACTAAAGATTGATCATAATATTTTATCTTATTTTTTTACTGAATATTTTTGTTTTTTATTAATTTTTAATTGACTATAAAGTGCATTTTTGAAACTTTTGGTGTACGGACACCATAATTTGTTGATAAATTCACTTTTTTTCAATTTTTTTTTTAAAAATTGAAAAGAATTATATGTAGTTTGATCACATATAACTCATTTTTCAAAAAACAAAAAATTAAAAAAGTTATTAAAGTTTTAGTTAACCTTGGTATTTCAAGTTTAGGTACCATGTTGGCTTAATAAATATTATATAAATATTAAAATTCATCATATCAATATAAAATTTATATTTTTATAATCTGCACAATAAGAGCTAAAATGGGTTTTCATTTTATCGAAAAATTCATTCGGGAAGTTGTCCTAAAAATTATGGCAAGGCATAAATTTTACTCTGTAATGCCTTAGCCATTTTTTTGCAGGGTCAAGCATAGGCTTGGTGGGACCAAGCCTGTCCTGAACCAAAATCCAAGCCAGGAGGTAAGGTTCCCGCTCATAGATTTACAAATTGGGCGCCTATTTTTTAAATTCAAAAAATGGGCGCCCATTTTGTAAATCTAAAAACGGGTGCCCGTTTTTTGAAACTAAAAATGGACGCCCATTTCTTAAAGAGTCGTTGCAATCATATAAACCAGACTGTGGGCCTGATCTAATGATTGATGACTTTTAATTTTGTTTTCTATCGATTTGCAGTAGACAAAGAGAATATTTCTGCCAACATTCCTTTTATTTGTCTTATTTTGAATCTGACATTCAGAAAAGATTGTTTGAACTCAAATTTTGGTGCAAAAATGGGATCAAACCAACGTAGAAAGAGGTTAATGAAGGTTCTGACACCTGAGGAGATTGTAGAAAATAGAGAGGAGGCAAAACGACAATGAGAAAGAAGAGAAAGACTTCAAAATCGGAATAATGTTAAAGCATCGAGTTCAACAATTGTTTCAAATGAGGAGGACAATGAAGACACCATAATGGATGTAGAGGTTGAAGAAGCAAAATCAGGTGCATCTTCTAATCCAGTATTGGATACAGGTATGTCTTCGCATCCAATTGTTACAACTTATTCTGATAAAGATGTTCATGATCTGCTAGAAGTAGGTTACAATAGAAATGATTTAAATTTTATTCCTGAAAATAGATTAACAAGTTTAATTGCACGTGAAATTTTAGAAATTAGTAATGTTAATCATAATGATAAAGGAACTGAAAGTCAAACCCCAATTGAAACTGAAAATCAAACACCAATTCAGATTGAAATCAACAATGTAAATGTAGACATAGAAACACCGATTGAGAAAGAAACTCATTTGAATGATAATGAAATAAATGAACAATTTCAATTAAAAATTGATGTGTTAGACAATCTACATGGTTTGGTTTCATTGAGACAGATTAGGACACATGCGAGCAGATTTTTTAGATAATTTTTTTATAATAAGAAATTTGGGTTTCAATGTCAATTAATGTTACAATTAATTAAAATGTCTAAAATGCGAAAAGTGATGAAGAGGTTAGGCATTTGTGTGAAAACTAAGAAGAAGGATGAGTCTCTAAAACAAGTTGTATCAACTGTTGCTAGTGCCTTTGACATAATTGGAAAGAAAACTCATTCTAAAGATAGTAATGCGGCACAACGAGCAATAACAACAACGTTAGTAAACAAAACTACTACTGATAAAAGAATGATTTCAAACATAAATGGATATCTTAATATTAATCATAAAACTTAAACAAGAGCTATAAAGAGAAGAGTTAACTTTGAAAGTGATCCAGCAAACCATTTATGGACCTTCAGTGGTAGACTCCCGAGGTCTAACATGAAACTTACTGGTGAAGTCAAAACTTTGATTGAAAATTTTTGGCACGATAATACAAGAGTATCCCCTAATGCCAGAGATGTTCTTAAATTAAGAGTCGGTTCAAAAGTTCATGATCCACATCCAAAACACCTTTTAGATATGACTCAAATGGAATTGTATAAAAAATTTGTGGATGATAATGTGTTAACTATTAGTATTAGTCAAAGATCTTTTAAAAAATGTAAACCATGGTATGTAAGGATTAACAAAGAAAGAATCACCTGTTGTTGCAAAAATCATGTTAAATTTCATTATCATTATGATATTTTTCGATCTATACGTTCTACTATGCATACTAATGAAATGTTGCAGGAATGTGGTATAAATATACCACCTGAAATTGTAAAGGAGTTTATATCAAATTTATTTTGTAACCCACCTAATGAGCAATTTTATCTTTTGAATGCATGTGTTTCTGGTGTATGTGATGTATGTGGCAATCTTACATTATTAGATGAATGTTTGCATGAAAATATTTCATTTGATTTTGGACAACAATTAGTTGATGTACAAAGATTTAAAACTGTTGAGGATCCATTGAAGGATGGAAAAGTTGGAAAACAGTGTGACCTAATAACTGAAAAATTTAGTGTTAATGCTTTTATGAATGAATTCAAGAGTAAGATCGTACCTAAATATGTGAAACACTCTCACAATTCTAGATGGCTTGATGGACAATTTCGCATATGCAAGAATACATTTCCAATTGGTAGTATATTGTCAGTTGTTGAATTTGCAAAGAACTACATGCTTGCACCACAAGATGAGATCCAACCACAATATTATAATTTAGTGCAAGTAACAATTTTTGTTCATATTATCTATAGACATGCACTTGATAGTACAGAAGAGGATCGAAAAATATTGAGAGAGTACCATTTCTATATGAGTGATAATAAGTTACACTCATCAGAGTTTGTCCAGTATTGCTTTAATACCTTTTATGAAAATTTAAGGGAGAGAGAAATTCATATGACACAACATCTAATATGGTCAGATAATTGCATAGGACAATTCAAGAATGCTAGAATGTTTTATTGGTTGAGTAGGATGCACAAGAAAATAAATATCCAACATATCTGGAGTTTTTTTGAGGCTAGACACGGGAAAGGAGAACATGATGGTGCCGGTGCATGTGTTAAGAGATCCCTTTGTAGAGAGAAACTCAAATTTGAGGAAAAATCAAAATTTAAAGATCCATGTACAATTGTTGAATGGTGTAAAACAAGTTTGTCTACAGGATCAAGTCAGAACTCTACAATCAGACATTTTTTCTGGCTAGTTGAAGAGAAGAATATCCTTTCAAGATATGATTGTAATACAATCAGCAGATCGACTAAATGGCATTCATTTAGGAGTTCTAATTCTAACACTTGGACTATATGGACTAGGGAGCTTGCATGTTTTTGTCAATTTTGTGTTGCAGGTGAATGAGAAGAATGCGAGAATACATAATGGGTTGAAGAATGGCAACAAAAATCCTTAACACCTAGTGAGAGACAAGATGAAGATGTTATAATAAATGAAGACTTGGATCATGCCTTTGCATCAGAAGATTATGATCGTGTTTCAGATCTCATACAACCTGGTAATTTAATACAATTTATTGTAAAACTTTAAATTATAGATTAGTTACATGTGTATGTCATATAATTTATGATTATATATATTTGAATTATAAACCTTTAATTTAAATGAGTTTTATTTACAGTGCACATGTACTTAATTTTGTTTTGCAGGACGTGTATGCTGTTGTTGCACTTGAGGATAATGAAGAGTAGACAAAGTATTGGTTAGCTCGATGTGTAGAACCCAAGAAAAAGTTGATATGTCATCAAGTAGATGATAATTTTCAATATCCAATTGGGTCTATTGTGGTAGTTGGTACATGGCTATGCAAATACCTAACAAGAAGGAATGGTTTACCAGCTTTTGAAGACTACCAATTAGAAAAGAAGATTATACACTATTCCCATTTGGTAGTGGCAACAAATATCAAATTGGAAAGATACAAAGGGAGACCTGCTAATAAAATTTTATGGACACTTTCAATGGAAGAGCATGAGGCAATCATAGACGCATTGCAGAAAAGAGAGGATGTTGATGGTACATTAGGTTGAATCAAATTTATACATGTAAATTTTTATTCAATTGTCTTATTAACTTTAAAATTAAAATTAACTTTAAATAAACTTGAGTACATAAATTCTAACATTTCAACATGTTTATTTTTATGATGCAGGATCTCAAGAACATAGATGCATTGCAGAAAAGAGAGGATGTTGATGGTACATTATGTTGAATCAAATTTATACATGTAAGTTTTTGTTCAATTGTCATATTAACTTTAAAATTAAAATTAACTTTAAATGAAATCAAGTACACAAATTCTAACATTTCAATAGTTTATTTTTATGATGCAGGATGTAAGGAAGAACATAGATCTGCATTGTAGAAAAGAGAGGATGTTGATGGTACATTAGGTTGAATCAAATTTATACATGTAAGTTTTTGTTCAATTGTCATATTTGTATATGTTTTCTACATGTCTTCTGTGAAGTGTCATAATTTATAATTTAGAGATATAGATTTGAAATTAAAATTAAAATTAACTTTAAATAAACTTTTATAAATTCTAACATTTCAACATGTTTATTTTTATGATGCAGGATGTCTGGAATAACATAGACATGAACTATTTATGTAGTACAATGCACTCTTGTATTCGTACAATTTTGGGTTAATAATTTAAGATCACATGAGCTCACTTTTATACATCAAATTTTGTTTTAAATATTTAAGTTAAATTCATAACTTTGTATTCACCTAATTTTGTTGTAAATATTAAACTATGCACATTGGTCAGATTCAGTTCACTTAATAGATCTCATTGTTTAATAGTTATTAAGTTTGTAACATCCATATTGTTATTGTCAATTACATGTATTAATAGATGTCATTGTTAGATCTAGATGATTTTTTTTGTAGTTAATCAAAGTGTTCATATTACTTGTAACACGTATCTAGATATTGTACTTAGATCAATTACACATGAATTAATAGATTTGTTTGTTAGATAGATGTTTTTTTAAGGATAAATTGATAAATTACATAACAAGTCCTGATTAAGATAAATTGATAAATTACATAACAACTCATGATTAAGATAAATAACATAACAAGTCCTGAAATAATTTACATGTATCATAATGTCCATCATATCAACTCATGATATAGACATACAATCACAAAACAAAGTCCTACTCTAAAAACAAGTCCAAGTACAATATATGATAACAAGTGGACTAGTATATAATGCAAGTCCTACTCTAACAACAAGTAAAAATAATATGAACAAGTCTAAACAAGCCCAAATAGTTATCATAAAACAAGTCCAAATAGTCCAAATAGTCATCATAATCTAGCTCTACTCATCTAGCTGATCTACAGTCCTCTTCACTCCACGTGAAGAGAACTGCGATGCATCAACATGCTATGTCTGGTCCTGAGTACCCTCATCCTACTCTGTCTGGTCTCGAGTACCCTCATCCTCAACTACATGAAAAGTGGATGAAGCCAAGTCCTGTAAAAAAATTTAAAGTACAAATTAAAAATTATTTAAATTAATCATCTAAGATCTAGATACACACAGGACATTGAAAAATTACTTAAATTAATCATCACCTCAAAGGATACTGTCAATGGATGCATTTGGCTTAATCCTATAGCCATGCCAAGACTCATGGTGGTGTCGACCTGAACAACATATATAAAGCATGAATCAAACTTATAGTACATATATACATAAATTATAAAGTATATATAACTTGATTAAATATATAAATATGGAATAAAAACATGTGTACATTACCTGTGTGTGACACGTAGCTAATGTGACTGACGAGTCAGGACGTAAATGTGATTGTGCAACATGAGACAATCCAAAAGCATACAATTACAAAAATAATAAGTGTGAATCAAAGCTGTACATAAATTAGTAAGATACAAATACTTAAAATTAATAAATGAAAAACATACTACAGGTATATGCAGGTGACTCTCAGTGATTGGTGGGGTAGAGAATGAAGGACTGCCAATCTCAGTGGTACATGAGAGACCCTACAAAATCACAAAAATATGTCAAACACATTATCAATTAAATTTTATTTTTTTTAAAGTTTAAATGTATCAAGATCAAAGTGCATACAGTGAATGGAGCACCGAGATGTCGAGGTGTCGATGTCATATGATGATGACTAATGAATGTTGGAGGGTCAACCCTCCTCTGTTCACCAAAAAATCCACATGTGGCTCATAATTGTATAAATAAGAAATTTAATATTGCACTATATTTAAATTATAATTAAATTTACATGTGCGGGATGATCATCGTCTACATTGAGTAAATCAACATATGATGAGATATCATCTCTGGCATCACCATGTGCACCATCATCATCATCGACATATCCACCATGTGCGCCATCACCATGCGTGCCATCATCATCATCGACATATCCACCATGTACACCACCAACATCATCACCGTATCCACCATGGGTAGCATGGGCAGCATCAGGATCAGACTGGGGACCCGTACATATACCCCCACAACTCATGCAAACATGTGCTATGCTGGGGGCAGTCCTCACCTGGGTCATGTGCTGTAACAAATTGCCCATAAGGGCACTCAAAGAACCAAGAGATGACTGCACTGCTTGATGATAGATAGGTGCAGGAAGTATAGGAGATGGAAGAGGAACAAGGGGTTCATTGGGCACATGATTTCTAGTTTTGTAAATCAATTTGGCCCCTGGCCTATCCTGTGGCATGCCCCGGCCAACCCCCTAAAATGCTCTCATGTCAAAATAATTGGGTTTCTTACCCAATTCAAACTCAGCCCATAATTTCTTCAAAAAATAAAGTGGGACCTCATGATTAGCATGTGGTGGATGGTCAAATACCATCCACCACCACTCCCAAAAATTCTTTGCTATGCCGGGGTGTCTACACCATCTAATTGAAATATGTGGCTTCTTGCCAACTATATGCTCACTCGTTGTAGGGTTCAAAAAATAGCGTGCCAAATCATTTTTTGTAATTTTTAACTTATTAACCTCTTTATAAGAGAGGCCATTAGCATAATATACATGCATAGATTCCCTCCACGACTCAAAACTATCAATCTCATAGTCTAATGTCTGTATAGAATCTACTACACCTTGCATGCTATTTGCAAGGCATAGTAGCTGGATAGATGGATATGGATCATGCCTAATAATGTTTATGTCTCTCAAGATGTCCTCTACATTTCTCCTAATATTATCTCTGAGCTCTCTAGGTGGAGGTGGAGGGCGAGGGGGAGGTGGAGGAGGAGGTGGTGGTGCATGCTGATCTATAAGCTCATTAATGTGAAAATCATCCATATTGCCAATTTGCGTACAAATAAAAACATGATAATTTACAATTAACATACTGTAAAATATATTTTACCTTACAACTTGAATGACTTAAATAATCAAAACTTGAGAGAGAGAGAGAGAGAGAGAGAGAGAGAGAGAGAGAGAGAGAGAGAGAGAGAGAGAGAGAGAGAGAGAGAGAATTTCTAAATTTATATTTTGGTTTTCTAAGATAATAAAAAATAATAGTACATAGAGAGGAGAGAGAAAGAGGAGAGAGAGAGAGAACTAGAGGAGAGAGAAAGAGAGAGAGAGGAGTGTGTGTGTGTGTGTGTGAGAGAGAGAGAGAGAGAGAGAGAATTTCTAAATTTATGTTTTGATTTGAACTAAATCTATGTTTTGGTTTTCTAAATTTATATTAAATGATTTTCTAAGTTTTGGTTTTCTAAGATAATAAAAAACAATAGTACGTAGAGAGAGAGAGAGAGAGAGAGAGAGGAGAGAGAGAGAGAGTGAGAGAGAGAGTGTGTGTCTGTGTTTTTAAATTTATGTTTTGGTTGAACTAAATTTATGTTTTGGTTTTCTAAATTTATATTTTGATTTTCTAAGTTTAGGGTTTCATAAATTATTTTTTATCTAAGTTTACATTTTTGTTTTATTATCTAGGGTTTTGGTTTTCTATGTAGGGTTTTGCAATGTAATTTTGTATACCTAAATTTTACAAGTTTTCTACTTTAGTATGGTAATTTACAAAGTAAATTGAAATAAAAAACAATTACAAGTTTGAAAGATAAAATATAATTAAATTTATGCAATAATTTTGAAAATAACATTAAACTATACATTTTAAAATTAAAAATACCCTGAAACTACAATTTTTAAAGACAAAAATCATAAAAAAAATAATAAAAAAGAATAGTACGTACCTGGAAGATGAAAAAAATGGCAAATGGGGTCGAGAGGGGAAGCTAAACCAGGTGCTTGAGCTGTACCAAATGTGATTCCGTTTTCGCTATGGATGAAAATGACAAGAATTTCGTTTAAAAGAAAAAATATATAGATTTTCAAAATGGGTGCCCGATTTGTTCAAATTGGGCGCCTGTTTTGAAAAAATCGGGCACCCATTTTGATTTGGGTGCTCGATCCTAAATGGGCGCCCAATTTTTCAAATTGCTTCGGTCTCCCAAACCTAAATGGGCGCTCGATTTATAAAAATCGAGTGCCCGTTTTGTATTCCTAATTTTCCATCACCGCGGACTTCCGCAGAATTGGCCCCCAACTCCGAACTCTTACCCAGACATTGGAACAAAACATTACAAGATGATAAAAAATTTGGGAGAGTTGAAGGTGCACAAATTACGTTTAGATTGTACCCACGTGGTCATTGAGAGTATATATATTGAATAAATGGTTGCATTATTATATTTTAAAAAATAATTGTGTGAAGAGAGCTAAAATAAATATAGTACTAAAACTTAAATATTTTTTCCAATTAATTTTACATTATAATTAAGTCCTCAAGTTTTCTTTATCTTAAGTTTGACAACATTCTTAGAAGTATGGATTGTAAGATTGATATTTGTATACATGATATTATATTTTGTTGCTTACAAATTTATTTTCTTTCATTTTATTTTATATATGGCTAATTCTATAATCCATTTATACTTGATTTAAATAATTTATAACAAACACTCTAGAATCTTGTATTTACATATAAGTTTTGAGGTATTGATGATCATTAAGTAGAATCAAGAGATAACCAATCAAAGATTTATTATCTAAAAAGAAAGAGTTGATTTAGAGCATGCATGCTTTTTTTCCGTCTACCAATGTTATGCTAGGATGTGAATCATTGATCTTTTTGTTGCTTAAATGATTATGAACCTGACATAGAGTACGGGTTTCTTATTGTCTCAGTAGAAAAATATCCGCTACGATTGGGAGTTCTCAGTTGTTAGCGTAGCATAGAAGTTGACCCCTTTTTCGACAACCCAAATTATCCTGATTTATGGGCAAATGGCTAAACAATTCGTGAGACACTTTTCTGATGGGTTGTTTCTCCCATAGATAAGCCTATCAACTAATTAATTTTGTATGTTTCTAGTATGTGCTAGTGATCCATGCGAATACATTCCCATCTTATTTTGATCAGCTATCACTATTTGAAGTCAGCTTTCCGTCGTGGACACAAATATTTGTGAAAATGAATGGCGAGATTTGAAGTCTCAATTTTTTGTTTGACACGACAACCCTGCAAGAAAATACATCTTGTGATCAAACTATTCTTGAATCACAATTTTCATAGTTAATTTTATTAATTTTCCACATTGACATGAAATTTCCTTGTTTGATATGCTAGCCATCACATTTAATTTTTCATCGAATTGACTACATTTTCTTGATTGACATGATAATTCAGGGAGGATCAATGAATTTAATGTGCGATCACACGACTTTTCCACCAATTCTGAAATACACAAAAATGTTTTTTATTGTTGGTGTCACTATTTCTTTGCATGAGAAACCATTAAAAAATAATGATTTAATGTAAAATTTACTTAAATTTATCAAAAATATCCATGTCATAAAACTAATATAAATGATTTAATTTTAAGAAATTGTGAAATATTTTATTTGTAAAGAGTATTATGTGATGTGTAAAAATATCACTCAATAATAAGTAACATGAAATGAAAAATACATATAAATATTTTCATATATATATATATATATATATATATATATATATATATATATATATATATATATATATATATATATATATATATATATATATATTATAAAGTGAATTTACATAAAAGACTTGTTAGTTTATATCATCATTAAATTATCATCCATCTTTGGTATAACTAAAATAAATTGAAAATCATTTAGAAATGATTTTGTTGGGCTCAATAATGTAGAAAAGTTGGACGCACAATTGTATTGTAATCCATGAAAGAATATTATGGAATTCAAGAACAAATACTTAGCCTCATGTTGGTTGTAGATGGAAAATTCCACCATTTGAAGTGAAACAATGAAACAAGTTCACAAAACTAAGAAATGAGAAAAAAAATTAAACATGCACAATTCAAATTGAAGCTAATAATAATCATATTTAGATATTTGATTAGTTATGTATGTCAACATATAATAATCATTACATAAAAGACATCCTAATTATAGAAAACCTAAAACATAAAAGAAGACACAAAAATACTTTTTTTCATGACAATATAGATGTACACAAACATTAACAAAAATCAAAGTAAATTTTTTTAAAAAAGTTCAAGATGTTCTTGCCAACCATTAGACAAATTTTAATAGAAGTATGTTTTTACAATGTTATATATATATATATATATATATATATATATATATATATATATATATATATATATATATATATATATATTGATGATCTAAATTTGATAATAGTATATTTATATTTATTATTTTTATTACAAAATATAATTAAAATAAAAAAATAATATAACAAAATGTTTTAGACAAATTATCAAAATTTATATAAAATTATTCTCATATATATTTAGTTCATATATAATTTTATTTGTTTGGAAAAAATAATAACCATCATTTAAAAAAAAGCTAGACGCCCAACATAAATGAAACAAAAAGCTTTTCTAGACAAATCTAAGCTCAGAATTTAGTTTTTACCGAGTGATTTCTTTATTTTGTTTCCACTATGTGCGATGACCCATACAGAATATTCTATTTTTGTGTATGTTGTATGATCTCATCCCATTTTTCCATGGTCACAGTTTTTAGGGAAAGCCACTCGTAGTCTACACGAAATGGAGGACATTTAAGTCTACAAGTAATTGACCAATGAAAAGTAATCTGAATCATAATTTACATAGTTAATTTTCCACATTGACATGCATTTAATTTTACACATTGACACAACATTTTCTTGATTGACAGGGCAGTGCAAAGTTACTGTCAAACCCCTGAAAGACGCCAATCAATTTTGATTGTCAGAAATTTATGATGACTTACGTTTTAACAGCTAGCAAGCATTACATGACACGATCTCTCCTTCCTCATGCAATGACTCACGAGTTCGTAATACTAACACTGAGTACCGGCACCTAGCAACAACCCCTGAAACACGCTGTGAAACGACGGAATGGATAGACATTTCCGTGAAAGGAGAAAGATGCAATTCTGTCGCGGTCTAGGTAGCCGACCCCACTGACAGGGTCAAGTGCATGAACCAGTCTAAGAGGATCATAATTTACACTCTTTCTTTGCATACGCGACCATGTTCACACACCTATATTTAACCATGGTAACAGATGTTTTCATCATATATTTCTATTGATTTCTGATTATGGTAACAACAGTACGAAACATGTTTTTTAAAGTGCCTGTGTGGAATACCCATGTTTTTTCTCCTTTTCTCTTGGCACATAGCTTTCCAGACGAGGGTGGATTTCAAGTGTACAAAATTCCATAGCAGATCCGACGGTGCCCATCACTGTACTCAGACAATGTGAACAACATGGGCGTACTAACTCTTCTTCATAGTAAGGTGATTTCCTAGGGTCCACGGAAGTTTCCTCCTACTCTTCGCATAAAATCCACACGATTAAAAAGGGAAAGTGACAAAAATAATTAACCATGAAGACATGGAAGCTACATTTTTAAGCCGAAGTCGTTTCTTATACAGAATAGGTTGATATCTCACTATAAGCAATTGACGACCATCGAAAGTGTTTCATCCATCGATAGGATTTCGAACGCAAATAATGACATCTAATCTCACTTGGAAAATCTTTCAGACGTCGGAAAATGATAGGGACGGTTGAATAAGGATACTTGCACGCCGCCACTCTCATCGATGCAGCTTCTCCGCTTCTTGGAAGCTTCAAAATATTTGATGGTTTTATGTCTATCTCTGTATGTAGGAGACATAGTGTAGCTGCACAGCTTTGCTTATACTAGATCTACATATCATCGCGCTGGCCATTGAGGGAATATACCACGGGTCTGGGTAATTTTGAAACCGCAGAAGCCGTTGCTCCTACAAATGACTGTGCCACTTTTAAGTTTTGAGGGGCTAAGCCCCTGGTAAAATGTGGTTAGTACATGGGAAAAAAGGTAGAGATGAAACAGAATCGGAAGCCTAATTTTTTTTTTCTTCGTGTTCGCTTTTGCACATAGACCTGTAAATGCATTTTACCAACAACTGTCAGTTTGTAAACTTAAATTTAAAATTGTTTAAATGCTCAACGTACTTTTTCCCGGAATAAACCATTTTTCACATTTTTGTTACATCAATTCACATTATTATACACTTACTTATATTGGAATTTGCCTAGAAAGTAATTTATGTTATTATAATATTCAATTATTAGTCGATAGGCCATCATGGCTTGGAATTCTACTAGAATTCCATGATGTCTCATACGGAAAATAAAAATCGGGGCCGAGAAAGTTAGTGACAGACAATAAAAGCAATCACAAGCGTGGTTGAATCTACCTTGTGGAAAATCGAAAATGTTGAGAGGGGGAGGGGGTGAATCAGTATTTTAAAAACTTAAGCAGATAAACAAATCAGAGAATGTACACTCATAGGGAAGAGATGAGACACATAAATTTTCTCTCGTGGAAAACCTAAGATGGGTAAAAAAGCATGGCTTCACTAATCAAATGGGCTACAACCCTTTACACCAAGAGCTACAACTCTTCATACACGCTCTTGAACAGGCTCCAACCTCTCTCAAAAGGCTACAACCTTCCCCTTAATGTAGAAATGAGAAATACAAAACAAATGTAGGTTCTTTGTCTTCACAGAAACGTAAAGACACTCAAAGATGATTCGATATGTATATATGACCATCGAGGATAAGGAGAAAATTGAGGAAGCTATCATACAAATGATGATCAAATTTAAAAGAGTCCCTATTGAATTTTCAAGATATATTCCCAAGGAATTATATGAAAAAGTGTCAGGAAGGTGGACATACACCCTACATACAGAAAAGAAAATGAGGGAACACTCATTGATTTTGGAAATGGCTACCTTATCTGTTACCGAGATAGAAGAAATGATGAAATAATATTCCAAATGTTTTTTAATGAAAGGTAGAGAACTAAGTATTTTGGCAGGCGAACTTGAGGCATTTGATAAGAACAAGAAGCTTCTATGGGCTAAGATTTTCAAATCAAGGGTAGAAGCTGATCAACTTGCATTGACTATCATTCCCGAGAAGAAGGATAAAAGTAAAGGAAAAGGAGTTCACTCGGATGATACAAATATAGCCACCAAGGAACCAATACATATATCTGATACCGAGATAGCAGATGATACTTATGCCATGGATTTCTACCCGACTGGATATACTAAAGAGTATAAACATGATGCTCTCGAGCAGCTAGTAACCACCGGGACAAATGATGTTTTGATTGAGGACATCACACACAGAGATCCTGATGATGTACATGATGATGAGGACATCAATATTGCTGTAGATAACACCACAGATGATCCACCTAGTGAGGTAGCAATAGTTGATATATTGGTTGACTTACCTATACTAGTTCAAGTAATTAAGATTGCTAGACAAAAGGAACTCGAAGGCTCTACACTCGAGCAACAAAAGGATAGAACCGAGGGACAAGGTAAAGAAGAGAAGAAAGATACAAATGAGCTTGAGAATAAAGAGGCCGAAAGAAAAGAACCAGAAAATAATACACTTGTAGAGTCGGCTATAACATACACCAAACAAGATGCCCAAGGACAAGACACTGAGACATTAGTCACCAAGAAGGAAAAGGAAGAGAACGTGTCTATCGAGCAAGAAAAGACAAATCTGGAGACCAAAGCTCTAGTACATTACAAAAAATCCCCCACACAAGAGAAAAAGAAAAAGACCTATTAGACTATTTTTGATAAGCTATGAGTACATTATTTTTTGGCATTAATTTCAAAAAAGAGGGAAATTAAATGTATATATATAATTGTATGTACTTCACACTAAGAGCATGTACAAAGGGGGAGTTCACATATGTTCACATATGATTCATATTTTTTTGTTAAGTTCAACTTTTTGAAGTTGGTACATATACATAAAGTTTTTGATACTAATGCCAAAGGGGGAGAATGTTACTCCTATTTGAGCATTAATGGTTGTCATTAGTATCATTCAATAATTGAGTCGGTAAAGGAGACAAGATATGATAGTCGGTCAATACTCAGAGCCTATACATTGAGAAGGATGCAATGCAGATCTCTAAGTTAACCGAACATAGCTTTGACTGAGTACTTTTACCGAGCCAAATGATCACTGAGTACTGAACACTGTGGTCATTGAGCATTCATATGAACCAAGCACCAGTTAATTACCGAGTGATGAATGTAGTGAACATCGAGTAAAATAGGAAATGACATAGCAGTTTGGAATGACACAAACATCAATGAAAATGGTTTACCAAGATCAAGACATAATTTAATATGGATTTAATCATTAAATTGTTGATGATTCCTATGTATTATAGATCCAGGCTATTTATTTTCACCGTTGATCTTAGGTTTTCTAAGATATTGTAAAATCCTAATTAGGTCAAGTTAGTTTGATATAAAAGTTGTAAAGATATCATTTTGATTATGTATCATCAAGGAGTAGCTGCACTTAGGATATCAGGCAGGGTTTTGACATGAGGATTTGATAGAATTATTCAAGTTTTTCAGAATGGACATAACTCTACCGAATAGTAAAAAAGGACATACACATCACTACAAGGTGATATCTTTTTAATATTTCACAGATTTGAATCAGGAAAGTTTGAGTTGCTATTTACAAATACATCCACTGTTACTCTTTAACCATTGTAGTAGATTTCTAAATCTCTTAACAGAGTGAACCTAACAGCTCTATTGTAAATCTCTTAACCGAGTGCACACTTGATTGTGTTGCTAAAATAATCTAACTAGGTAGATCTAGTTGATTGTATTGTTACTCCTAATAGGGTAAGATCACCAGAAGTGATCACAATTTTTGTAGCCTTAGTTGACATACTTTGTTACTGTAGTAGTGAAGCTTTGTGGGTGTCATCCCCACCGCAGTTTTTACCTTCTAACAAGGGTTTCTGCAATACCAAAACATTTGTGTTAAGTGTATGAAGTTTTACGAATAGTTTATTGATTAGGTTACATGCATTTACATTTTCAGTTATATTTGAATGCATGTTGTACATATAATGGATTTTAGTCGATGAATGTTATCTATGCTTACAAAGTTTAAGTCTTGAAAAGTTTTGAAAGTACTGATTCACCCCTCCCCTCTTAGTACATATCTTTCCATAATCCCAACATTCCCAAGTATCATTCCTGTGAATAGAATCCAACTCTTCTTTCATAGATTTCATCCAAACCTCATTCGTACAATGGTAGAATACTATTCATTTCACAGAGAATGGAAGTTTTAATAGTCATCAAAACTAACATATGTTAGATCACTCATAAAAGCAGGTTAAATGCAGATTCTCTTGATCAAACTAGTTACCCTTTCGATGGCTCAAAACCCTGAATAAGGAAAAACAACCAATGTTTGATATTTGTGAAGTCGATAGGGATTCTGAGTAGTAGAAGAAGGATTTATATCTTGGGATTAAGAAAACTTACCAGGGTCTTGACCATTTGTTTAATAGGACTAAATCTAAACTTTTCTCCTCTTCTTATGAGCCAGGTGAAACCTCTTCCTCATTTCATGTCTGAAACAATGATTATTCAAATGATTACCCTAAGAATGATCCAAAACAGGGCTCCTTTTCTTAACCATAAACAATCTATCACTGGAGGTAGAATGAATATTATAGAGCTAAATTTATAGGAACCATTTCCAAATAACCATTGGTCATCAGAACCATCTAAATCTAGAATCAAATCAACTTCATGTTGCATGTTATTGATGACTTCTTGGTGAGGCAACATTTCCAAATAACCATTGGTCATCAGAACCATCTAAATCTAGAATCAAATCAACTACATGTTGCATGTTATTGATGACTTCTTGTTGAATAAGTTGAAAATTTTCAAGGCTTTGAATACCCTTTTGATGATCAATATGTGGAACTAGATGGTTTGTGTCCTCCTTTTTATTCAATAGATCAGTACAAAAGATATCCCCAAAATAAGAAGACTCCTTACGCAGTTTATCATGTATTTGAGTGAAAGTATCATGAGTGTAATTTTGTAATCCAATTACACTTGAATTATATAATTTATAACAAATGCCCTAGAGTCTTGTATTTGCAGATAAGCTCTAAGGATTGATGATCATTAAGTAGAATCAAGAGATAACCAATCAAAGATTTATCATCTAAAGATAATGAGTTGATTTAGAGCGTTCTTTCTCTTTTGCATCTATTGATACTATGCTAGGAATCTATTTCTTTAATATTTTTGCACGGCTTAAATGATTATGAAGCTAACATATGATTTTGATTGATTATCTTGTACAATTTGGGGAAAATTTGACAATAGCTTTTACGTTCCTCTCCTTCCATTTACATCCTTTACACCCTACAATAGAGGAGAAAGATAAACTAAGATGTATTTACAGATTAGCTCTGAGGTATTTCTAATTAAGTAAAAAATAAATAAATGTGATTTAATTTCAAATACTTATACCATTATTTATCTATATATATTAAAAAAATCATACAAATCTCTTTACATTATTTAATAAGTAGAACAACACTTTATATTAATTATGTTATTATAATATTTGAAGGAATATCTGGTCTTTGATAAATATGAAATTAAGAAAGTTCAGTAAATTTTAGACATTGGAACAAAAAATTTACAAGATTATTAAAAATTTGGGAGAGTCAAAGGTGCAGAGATTACGTTTAGATTGTACCCACATGGTCATTGAGAGTATGTATATTGACTAAATGGTTACATTATTATATTTAAAAAAATAATTGTTTGAAGAGAGGTAAAATAAATATAGTACTAAAACTTAAATATTTTTTTGAATTAATTTTACATTATAATTAAGTCCTCAAGTTTTCTTTATCTTAAATTTGACAACATTCTTAGAAGTATGAATTGTAAGATTGATATTTGTATACATGATATTATATTTTGTTGCTTACAAATTTATTTTCTTTCATTTATAACAAACACCCTAGAATCTTGTATTTACAGATTAAGTTTTGAGGCATTGATGATCATGAAGTAGAATCAAGAGATAACCAATCAAATATTTCTTATCTAAAAAGAATGAGTTGATTTAGAGCATGCATGCTTTTTTTTGCATCTACCAATGTTATGCTAGGAATCTGAATCTTTGATCTTTTTGTGGCTTAAATGATTATGAAGATGACATAGAGTATGCATTTTTTATTGTCTTGGTAGCAAAATATCCACTAAGATTGGGCGTTCTCAGTTGTTAGCATAGCACAGAAGTTGGCCCCTTTTTTGACAACCCAAATTATCCTAATTTCTGGGCAACTGCCTAAAATATGCGTGAGACACTTTTTTGATGGGTTTTTCCTCCCATCGAGAAGCCTACCAGCTAATTAATTTTGCATGTTTCTAGTATGTGTCAGTGATCCATGCGAATATGATCCCATCTTCTTTTGGTCAACTATCACTATTTGAAGTCATCTTTTAGTCGTGGACACAAATATTTATGAAAATGAATGGCGAGATTTGAAGTCTCAATTTTTTGTTTCACACAACCCTACAAGGAAATACGTCTTGTGATCAAACTATATCTAAATCACAATTTGCATAGTTGATTTTAGTTAATTTTCCACATTGACGTGACATTTCCTTGTTTGACATGCAAGGAATTTCACTAAATTGACTACATTTTCTTGATTGACATGATAGTTTAGAGAGGATCAATGAATTTAATATGTGATCACATGACTTTTCCACCAATTCATAAATACACAAAAATGTTTTTATTGTTGGTGTCACTCTTTCTTTGCATGAGATTTACCATTAAAAAATAATAATTTAACATGTAAAATTTACTTAAATTTATCAAAAATATCCATGTCATAAAACTAATGTAAATGATTTAATTTTAAGAAATCATGAAATATTTTATTTGTAGAGAGTATTATGTGATGTGTAAAAATATCACTCAATAATAAGTAACATGAAATGAAAAATAAATATAAATATTTTCATAATTTTTTTAAAAATTATAAAGTGAATTTACATAAAAGTTATACAACTTGTTAGTTTATATCATCATTTAATTATCATCCATCTTTTGGCATAACTAAAATAAATTGAAAATCATTTAGAAATGATTTTGTTGGGCTCAATAATGTAGCAAAGTGGTACACACAATTGTATCGTAATCCATGAAAGAATATTATGGAATTCATGAACAAATACATAGCATCATGTTGGTTGTAGATGGAAAATTCCACCATTTGAAGTTAAACAATGGAACACTCACAAAACTAAGAAATGAGAAAAAATTAAACATGCACAATTTAAGAGTTTCAATTTAAACTGAAGCTAATAATAATCATATTTAGATATTTGATTATTATGTATCTCAACATATAATAATAAATACGTAAAAGACATCCTAATTATAGAAAACCTAAAACATAAAAGAGGACACAAAAATACATTTTTTTCATGACAATATAGATGTACGCAAACATTAACAAAATCAAAGTGAAATTTTTTTAAAAAAAATTCAAGATGTTCTTGCTAACCATTGAACAAGTTTTGATAGAAATATATTTTCTATTGTATGATATATATATATATATATATATATATATATATATATATATATATATATATATATATAAAGAAAATTGTATGTATATTGATGATCTAAATTTGATAATTGTATATTCTTATTTTATTTTAAATTTTTACCTTAAAATATAATTAAAATTGATAAAAAAATATAACAAAATATTTTAGAGCAATTATCAAAATTTATATAAAATTATTCTCATATATATTTAGTTTATATATAATTTTATTTGTTTGAAAAATAATAGTAACCATCATTAAAAAAAATAGACGCCCAACATATAATGAAAAAAAAATGTTTTTGCTTGACAAATCTAAGCTCAGAATTTAGTTTTTACCCAGTGATTTCTTTACTTTGTTTCTACTATGTGCTGACTCATACAAAATATTCTGTTTTTGTGTATGTTGTATGATCTCATCCCATTTTTTCAGGGTCACAGTTTAAAGTAAAAGCCATTCGTGGTCAACAAGAAATGGAGGACATTTAAGTCTACAAGTAATTGACTAATGGAAATAATTAGAATGAAAAGTAATCTGAATCACAATTTACATAGTTAATTTTAGTTAATTTTCCACATTGACACGCATTTCCTTGTTTGCCCATTACATTTAATTTTGCACAGTGACACAACATTTTCTTGATTGACAGGGCAGTACAAAGTTACTATCAAACCCCTGAAAGACGCCAATCATTAATTTTGATTGTCAGAAATTTATGATGACTTACGTTTTAATAGCTAGCTAGAAATTTATGATGTCACAATCTCTGCTTCCTCATACAATGACGCACGAGTTCGTAATGAGACGAGTTAGGTAGTGTGGAAGATACAATCCATTTTGACAATTCCGTCGCAGTACATATTTAGGATGGGAACAAAAAGCAAGAGCAAGACGCTCTAAACGTAGAATAAATAATACGCGCCACTTTTGGACAGGGTCAAGTGCATGAACCAGTCTAAGATGACCATACGCTCTTTCTTTGCATACGCGACCATGTTCAAACACATGTAACAGATGTATATTCATCATTAATTTCTCTTGATTTCTAATTATCTTTTTTATTTAAAGAATAAAATAATATATTCTTGTTTGACATGGCAGTGGGCACCCCTCTTTCTTTCCCACTCCACACACTAGTAGGAAATATGTTTTTTAGTGCATGTGTGCGATACCCGTGTTTTTTCTCTTTTTCTCTTGGCAGATAGCTTTCCAAACGACAGTGAATTTCAAGTGTACAAATATCAGATCCGACGGTGCCCAACACTGTACTCATACAATGTCAACCGTCGATCGCCCAAGTCGAGTGAACGGCATGGGCGTAATAATTCTTCTTCATAGTAAGGTGATTTCCTAGGGTCGTATTCGAACCGTCAGGGTCCACGGAAGTTTCCTCCTACTTTTCATGGGTGCTTCTCACATAATTTAGGTGGGACCTCTTCGCATAAAATCCACATGATAAAAAGGTAAATTGACAAAAATAATTAACCATCAAGATATGGAAGCTACATAGGCGTTTCCTCCTACTTTTCATGGGTGCTTCTCACATAAGCTCGTTTTGAAATAAAAGGTTGATATCTCACTAAAAGAAATGGAGAGAAAGTGTTCATCCATAGGATTTCGTACGCAATTTTATAAATGGAGAGAAATATTTGTCTATCAAATTGAAACTCTTTCGTATGATTTATAATCTAGTTTTCTAAAATACATACAAATTTTAAATTTTATGTTTATTTATTTTTATAAGATCAACAAAAAAAGAAGTTAATTTTAATATATTTTATAAAATTTTATATTGGAATTTTATTATAATGATTAAACTATATCAACATAGGGCTCAAGTTCAAAACCTCCCAAATGAGAGGCTCACAACTTACCATCGCGACAAGGTTTTTCCAATGATTAAATAATATTGATATAATATAAGAATATACTATTTAATATAGATATACATTGTCTTATCTTATATTACATTATATAGGATGAATTATATATTTAAAATATCATTGTACATATATTATATAAATTTATTATAAATTTAAAAATAATTCGAATAAATAAAATGATTAGTAATAGTTGCAGGGTTCTCTTGATGACTTTTCTTGTTTGGTCTCACGTGCGACTTCACTATCTTATACATATTATTATTTACATTTGAAGTATGCAATCCAATTGTTCTTCAATTTGAAATAGTACAAAGGGAATAACTAGGGGAAGTGTACTAATAGTCGTTATCGCTAACTTTGTGCACCCACATATCCTAAACTATACATATCCTACTTGTAGCTATTGTTCAAGCTTCTCAATAGTAATAACCCACACTGTGAAATCTGTTAAGCACTGAAGGGTCAAAAAGTGGCTATTTCAAAGTGTCACAAAAAACATGACCCCTTTTCCACCATTACCTATTTGATTAGACAACCAAAAAGTATTTACAATTGATCCAATACTTTGACACAAATGCCCCAATAATCATACAATATTTGCTCTAATGTCCCAATAATTGTGTACTATTGGTACTAATAAACTTACACAATCACACTAATTACAAACTTTTTTCTCCAAAAAATGGGCAAGTATTGGATCATAGATGATTTTTTTGTGTGGTTTTAATTTGTGAAATGTAGTGCCAGGTAATAACTAGTGCTCTTGTCCTATTTATAGGGGACGACAAATTGTCATCCCAACCTGTTTTTGGTTTGGATTTTTTTTTTCTTTGTAAATAAAGTAGGTGCTTCTTAAAAAAATTATACATGGTAAATCTTTTCAATTTATAGTCCCATATTTGTTCTAGAATTTTTTTTATAAATTTTTTTTAAAAGATGATTTTTATTTTAAAAATTATCTGATTATATTTGAAAATACAACTTGAAATATTTGACACATTTTTTTAAAGCTTAAAAAAAAAATGAAAAAACTACATTTTTCAAATATCTTTTATTTCCTTGAAATTCTGAAATCTTTGAATAAACACTACTTAATTGAAGGTTTAAAATAGAAATGTCATATTGTTTATACATTTATAAGGCATAACACATTATTCATATAGTGTATAAATTGAAAAAAATATATTATGTACTTCATTATCTAGAGTTTTCTAAAATACTTTGGGTTGTTTCTATAATATTATAAAGTTAAACTAATTAAATATACCAAAAAATGAAAGCAAGTGTAGTCTTAGAGACACATATATAAACCCTAAGATAACCTAAGAAACTGCAGAAACACTTAAGTCAATGGCATACTTCTACATGAAACAACATTTGCTAGACTTACAAAACATAAAGTAAAATAAAACTATGCTTAAAGCTACAAATTTGACTATGATGATTGTACCATCACAATTGTTGACAAAACTCTTCGCTAGAAAATTGAACTTACAAGAATGAAAAAATAAATATATTCAATATTATAGTTGTTGGAAATCTTACTTTAAGTATATTATAGACTAGTCAAACATACTATTACAAGAACATTGTGCTAAAGTGAGTGCATGTAAGATCTAACAACTCCAATTTACTCAAATCTAACATTAGCAAAAAGACTATATTGTTCTTCAAGCTTCTCGACCAATTGAATAATATTATTTTCAAAGAAGCTTTTGGAAAAAGGTTATATTCTCCACCTCAAAGAGTATTCTTGCAATATGTTCTTCATGTTTACCTAGGTCCATACTTTCCCAATATCATTTTATGACCTTTTTTTTGTTAATCTACATTTCCTTACTAAGTTATTCATCTCCTTTCATTATGAGGCTATACTAGTTGATAACTCAGATATGATTTCAAACAATGTAGTGATATTTGGATCTCCAACTCCGTTCTTTCAAGCTTCTACATACCTTTCATCAAGTAGATTTGAAGACCTATTGGTATCAGGTATGCTCTCCATCTAAAAAACATTTTCTTGCAAAACATGGAACCTCTTTCAAATACTCCCCATTAAAATTTTGACCCCATACAATGAAAAATAGTCCATTTAGGGTCAACCATTGGAAAAAAATCTAAATCCATGAATATAAAAAATGTTGGACATGAAAAGAAAGATTTTGGCTTTAATTTCCTAGATAAAATGGACTTTGCAATACATTTAACTTGGTTTAATGAACATGTTGAGGACTTTTTCACTTTAATGATCTTTATATGATTTCTAACAGTTGTATTAAGCTAACCAACAAAACATATAGTACCTCCACAAGACTTTTTAAAATAATACTCTACAACTCATCAACAATAACTCCTTCCATGTTCATTTCCTCTATCATACCCAATCATACTTTCCATACAAAGAGCATAAGTTCATTAGAATCATTGCCAATTAATTCCCTTGTACATGTCATTAGCTATTACAAGTAGTGGTTGTCGTTGCACCAAAAGATCGACCTATTAATGCTCAATACAACCACTAGACTTATAGAAGACACAAGAGATAGTTAAACCATGTCACGAATCCTAAGGGGAGCATTGACCATTATGCCAACAATCTCCCCCTTAGCGTTACCCGAGGGGATTCGAACCTATGACCAAGCTCTGATACCACTTGTTACAAGTAGTGGTTGTCGTTGCACCAAAAGATCGACCTGTTAATGCCCGATATAACCACTAGACTTATAGAAGACACAGGAGGTGGTTAAACTATGTCACGAATCCTGAGGTGAGCGCTGACCATTATGCCAACAATTAGCATGCTTGTATTAAATTTAACTTTATTCCGTATAGATAAATCCTTCTTCCAACACCTCTTTAACATCCACTTCAATATATATCTAAAAAATAGACCAAAAGTTTCCTTATTTCACCTTCCTCACCTCTTCGGTGCACCCATTGCACACCAAGGTGTGATTGCTAGTTATATGGAAAAGTTGGATTTGCTCCTTCACTTCTCCTCCTCCAATTCCATGCCCCCTCTTTGAAATAAATCTTCTCCTCGATTTAAGGTAGCCGTTGCAGATAACTTTACAACAACTTCCTTGAAATCTAAGAGAAAATTTCTTTTATGGAGTCAACACACAATTGAAGGGGAAGTGAAACCAGCATTGATCTTTCATGGACAACTATGGGGGGCTCAATTCCATCTATAATATAAAATTCAATTTTGCTAAGTACTAGATTAATTCTTTGCAAGGACAATAAATTCCTTATAGCAGCTAGAGTCTCACCACCAATTCTGGTGAGATTCCAACTGCTATAGGGAATTTTATGTCCTTGCAAAGTCTTGACCTATTATAAATTGAGAAGCAACCCAAAAACAAACCATTTTCTGAAAAACAATATTCTTAATTGCAATCCTTCAATGAATTACATGGTACCTTAAAAATCAATATACATGTGTAGTCACTCAAAAATGGACAAGTGCTTTTAAAATCACTAAATTGCAAAATCCTAATAAAATGCACTAATTCTCATAAAAAAGGATCAAATCAATTTAAATGGACATTTATTAAATCAAATTGGACAAAATCAATTAAATCAAAGGAAAAATCAAATGATGACATTAAATAATTAAATCAAAGCTAAAAGGGGTGAAAAACACTACATAATTGATTTTAATCAATTACTTGTATAGTTGTTAAATTAAAAATGAAAATGAACCTATTCCCTTACATGGCTAAATTTAATTAATTAATTGAATTTAATTAATCCTAATATCTTTCAACAAAGTTGAGAAACCAATGAGAATTGAGGACAAAAAGACACAGATCACTCAAAAAGAAGGAATCTCAATCACTCATTCTAATCTTTCAATCTCAACCACTCAATTTTGTCCTTTTGTCCAAAGCTTTGCTGGACAAACATTTAAATTGTCCCCCCATTTAAAAACATTGCAAAGTATTTGACTCAACCAAAGGTAAATCATGGTTAATTCACTCTACCCCCTACCCTTGGGAATTTACTATAAATAAGAGTCATTTTATGAGCAATAAGGAGGGAAGAGAATTAGAGAGCAAATCATTGTTATTATAGTCATTTTCATAGAAATCATAGCAATCAAGAGCAATTAAGAGCATTAGCATTTCAATTATCATAGCATAATGGATCATAGTGAGCTAGATTAAGCATCAATAGCATCATATTTTCTCATTTTAGAAGTGTCACTAGTGGAGATTGAGCTGAGAGCTTCACTTACCACATCTGATTAGAGAACCATGAGATGTCATGAATTTTAGTTTCAATTCTTAGCTAGATTTGTATTGCATTTTCTTTGAATTGTTAGTTAAATATTCTAATTTCATGAAGGTGTTTAGCATACACACACAAATGGTGCCCACCGTGGGGCAGTAAGCCTCATTTCTAACATTTCTATCATATTTTGTGTGTCAAGTATCTTCACTTTTACATGAAATTTTTGCAGAAAATAGGAGAAGTCATGCGTATGAAGAATCAAATGACATCTGTGATTACTGCTCTGACGCTTACCAGCAATTAGTCGACGCCTGTCAGATAAATAGTCACGCCTGCTAGATAAATCGTCATGCTCGAGATTGCAAAGCAACGTTTGTGATTGAAGAAGTGATGCATATTAGATGTCTTTCACTGCCTATGACAAGCTTTACGATGCAATTTATCGCAAACAGTCGCACCTAGTATCTTCTAACTGATGCCTAATTTTTGTGAATTGTTGCTTTTAATAGCTCATCTTACGTAATTTGCATTGATTTTTATGCCTAGTAAATAAATTGTTACGCCTGCAGGACTTTAAATGTCGCCTGTGTCACTAGAAAGAGATGCTTACGATTGTTAAAGTTACGCTTGCTAACAGTTTAGTTACGTGTATTAGCTGAACGATGATGCTTACTGCTGTTTGTTTTAATTTGCAATCAGATTAATAAATTCAGATATCTAACTCTTTGTTTGTATTTTTCTACTGTAAATGAGCAAACATAGAAAGGTTCAAAATCCAGAGAGCAGGTTCAACCAAGAAGACAAGGCTTTGGCTAGAAAGATCAAGAAGGAAAACCTTGCACACATCAAAGTGGTTCTTGAGAAGTCACAAGAAGAAGAAAATTAGGTATATCAGAACGATCACAGAATTGTAGAAGCTTACAAAAATAAATTTGTATCTTTTAATTGGATTTTCTCTCCTTAGTTCAAGTTTTCATCAAAATTTGCAAATAAGGTTTAAGATTCAATACAAACTTTGCTTCTTCAATTTCGATTTGGTTTCCCTCATTGTGATTGTTTGTGTTGACTAACTTGTTGGTGGATAAGCACATTTGGAAAGGAAAGCTATTGCCAAGGTAATGATAAAAATGATAAAATTTCTCAAAAATGCCCCTAGCTTATGCTAGCTACAAGGAGAGGTAAGCCTTAAACTAGTCAATATTTTCCCTTAGATTGTGGCATTAAAGCATTTCCAAATCTAGTAATTACAAAACAACCTCTCTTTGTTTGGGAAGTTTAGCATTTAGGCCTATTCTCTTCACTTCTTCTAGTGAATCAAAATGCCAAAGGTGTTGAAATTTTCGATTAATAAGAAAGGTTGAGGAATCAAACACATAAAAATCAAAGCCCCTTGTTTGTGGAAGAGAGTAGAAATACTCAAATCCCTATAGTTAGTGGGTGAAAAAAATTGAACATTGCTAATTGTGTTTGGGAAATTAAGGGAAAGTTAGGGATATGCTCTTCACCTTTTGGTGAACCAAATTCCCAAAAACTTATCCTTAACTCCATTTCCTTGCTTTAACATGAACATGCTAGATCAATAGAGGGCCTGCCTCTCGAGAAATTGCCTTAGTGAGGCTGGTGAGAGGGAACGACCCAAGTGGGAGACAACTACCTTTGCCGCGGTAATATCCAACCCACTATAAAATAAATACACTTTTCCTTAAAAGGGAAGTGGCTAGATTGTGTACAAGTTTCTTCACTTCCTCTAGTAGTCCTTACGGATTGCGCCAAATCATGCTTTTGTGCATGTGGGAAGCCCGCAAGTGGGTATAAGAACTTGACATAGTTTAGAACAGATTTACTCAATAAAACCTGCTAAGTAGTAAGCTACCTCATAGAGCCAAAATAATAAAAGCCAAATTTGACTATAGGTAGACTGCTTGGAATTCTTTCTTGTGCAATACTTGTGGAAAATGATCGAGAACATACACTTTAGTGTGTTTTAGGGACATGATTAAAATTTGATGTGTGTGTTGCGATTGTATTCCATTTTCAAACAAGAAAATTTCATAAACCTGATCTTACAACGTTTAAAATCTAAAATTTACAACCTGGTCTGCAAAGTGCCGCCTGTGCACAGAGAAATACCACCTGTCAGCAGTAAAGTCAAGCCTGTGACTATTCAAAAAATGCGCATCAATTGTAAAGTCACGCCTGAGACATATTAAGTGATGCCTGAAAAAATTGGAAAAATGCCTATCAACAGTAAAGTGCCGCCTGCACATCTGCAGTGTGCCGCCTAAATCAATTCCAGTCAACGTGTATAAATTTTTAAGTCATGCCTACACGTAGGCAAGTGACACCCAGAAACAAAAAAGGGCAAACATTGAGTATTTACTAGGGGTTTCAAAAATTTTTGATCACATATTCAGATACCCTTTTCAGTGTTCTTGCTATTCTAACATTCAGTTTGGTCATAAATCCTATTTTTGAGCCTTTTTTGAAATTTTTCAAGGATTTGACCACGAATGGGATTGAAGCTTATTTTCAAAGTGGTTTATGTTCATGCCTGCTTTTACTAGATCATACTACGTCAAGAAAACTTTACAAGTAGACGGGACTTACCTAAGACAAGAGCTTCCTTTCCCGGAAGATACATTTACCACTCCGAGAATACCCCAAAAGCCCGTTCAAGAAAAATAAACCAACATGATTTAGTCCGGTGGCTTGGGTAACAACAACAATGGAGGTATTGACCCAAATGGAGGTATTGATCTGAACAATCAAGGTAATACCAATAATGGAGGGATGGATCAAAACACACAAGGAATTAATACCACTAACCATAGAGCTAATGTCAAACCAATGACAGAAGATGCAACCAATGACAAGGTTGATGAAGCCATTCAAAGTCCATATTTCATAAAACTGATGGAAAAAGCAATGGCAAGAGATAAAGAAAAGTACTTTCTAGACCTGGCCCGAGCAGGTCTTAAGATTCCCCATGACTATGATGTGACGGTAAAAGTACAAAGCTGTGTCACACTTTTCTAAAGGAAAAGGTCAACAACATACAAACTTTTTAACTTTAATGACATAAAATGGCATTTATGTTTAGAATTTGGAGATGATGTAAACTAATAAAATGTGTAAAAGTGGATGAAGTTTATGCCTATAATTTTTTAAAAAAAATTTGAACAAGAATTTACATAGTTTTAAAATTTTTGAAGTCCATTTTTTACTTGCTGAAAAATGCTGAAAAATCAGGGTCTTGTTCGCACCAAAAAGGTATATGCAAATAATGTTTTTTTCCTTTGATTTCAAAATATGTTATAGATGAAATGTATAACTAGTGTAGAAAAGAAGAAAAATTAGGTTTCAATGTATATTTTTTCTATTATAACTACTCAAAGTCAAACATACTTGAAATCGACAGTTTTCATCTTGCACCAAATTTCCCCTATCAAATCTACACCATTAGGAAATAAAATCACACATTCTTGAAGAGAACTCTCTCCTGTAGTGTTAAATATAAAATTTCAATTTTTTTGATAAGCTTTACTATTTTTTTCTATTTTTGAAGCAGCTTGTTCTCGAATGTTAAAATACCTACTTGTAGTATTTTAAAATTATAATATATTAGATCTAATTAAAATACTATAAAAACTATATGATGATGATCTTGACTTTGTGCTCTAAGAAAGGGTATTTTTATATTTGTAAAAAAATATCATGAAAAAGAGTAGGAGTTATTGAAACATCACTTTTCTGAAATAATTTTATTTCTTTAGTATTTGTTATAAAACATGCATTTAATAGATATTTCCAATTGGAAAAGTTGAAGCACTTATATAACTTAGCTAGAATGAATCTAACTAGACCATATGTTTGACAACAAAAAAAATTTAGTTAAAAATATTTAAATTCAGCTGTGCTGATAAGATGTCCTGAAATGTGACACAACTTTGTGCTTTTACCCGTGAATCAACCACAGAAGTTGAAGAGAGCACCATTAATATCATGAACAAGCAGTTTAAATTATTTCAAATGCAATTGGACACGATCAAACAAAGCGGGGCTCCTAAACCCTTTTCAATAGAAGCATTGTGTCCATTTCCGTTTGATAAAAGTCTAGTCATGGTACCATTCCCTATCAACGTAGTGTTTCCTAAGTATGATAAATATGAAGGAACATAAGATCCTCAAGATCACCTACAGGAATTTTGTGCATTAAGCTTGGAATTCATGCACAATACCACCTATTTAATGAGACTATTTCCAAGAAGCTTGGGAGGTATGGCCATGGAGTGGTTTTCCAAATTACCTTTCGGCATCAAAACCTTTGAAGAGCTAGCTTCAAAAATTGTGGCACATTACTCATACAACATCAAGCATGAGGTCACAATGATCACTCTATGCAATACCAAGCAAAAGGATGGAGAAGGATTCCTCATTTTCCTACAAAGATGGAGGACGGTATTTGCTAGATATCCTAGGAGTGTACCTGAAAAAGAGAAGATGGATATCTTCATCAATAGCTTGAGAAATGAGATGAAATACCGATTGAAAATGCAATGCCCTAAAACCTTCCAAGATCTTATTGAGAATGGAGTGACAACGGAGGAAGTGTTGGTCAAAAGAAGAGAGTTAAAGTTGTACAAAGATAACAAGAATAACACCAACAACAATAACTCCAATAATAACAACAATCAGATTAAGAATTGGTCCAACAATTATAATCAGTTTGGGTTGAAGAATAGCAATAAAGGAATGGTTAATGATGGTGTTGTTGATTCTAGCAATTTGAAGGTGACTCCATTTGCTCTCACTAGAACACCTAATCAGGTGAACAATGCAAATCAGGCTTCCAAGGCACCTTTCAACAACAATACTAATAGTGGCAATCAAGGGAACAATCAAAGAGGTAACAAATCTAACAAGTTCTTGACACCAACTCCCAATAGGAACTTCACACCTTTGAGTGAGCCACTCGAGAAAGCATTGACGACTCTCATTGCTAACAATATCATTACTCTACCTAGCATTCAACCTTATGAGCCACAACACAAGCCTATCTGGTGGAATGAGAATAACCATTGTGAATATCATAGAATCCGAGGGCATAAGACCATTGAGTTCTTACAAATGAAGAACGTGGTGCAAGACTTGATTGATAGTGGTATGATCACCATTGAAGGACCTCAAAGTAATGAAGACCACACGGCTTTCAAACAAACCTTCTATAGCCATGACAAAGGTGAATCATCCAATGGAAAGAAACAAAGTAGCAACAACATCAATTTTGCACCTCCTTATGATAATGTTGTCAATACATTGGCCAAGAGTGAATATGTTGTAAATACTATAGTGATCAAAGAGCAGGCCCAAAAAGAAACATCTAACGTTATCACTAGGGGGCAGACCTCAAGGATTACCCTACAAACAGTTGATCCTAAACCTATTGGCCTTTTCCAATCCAACATTGTGATTAGGCAATCATCTACAATAGCAAAACCATATAGTTTTGTGGATTAGTTACAAAAGACTCTAGCACAAATCTCTATCTTGGAGTTATTGAAGTTATCACCAAGTCACAAGGAAATTCTAGAGAGAGCTTTGGTGGAAACTAATGTTCCTACTAACTTAGAAGAGGAGAAGTTTCAGAATATGGTAGGGCACCTCATTGCACCCCATTGCCTTTCATTTTTAGATCATGATGACATGTCTATTACTCATCCCCAAAATCTGTCGTTGCATATAGAAGTCTTGATTGAAAGACATAGGGTCAAGAGAGCTCTCATAGATGGGGGAGTTGGTCTTAACATCTGCACTTTGAGCCTTATCAAATCCCTAGGATTGTCCGAGTCATGTATTGATCCTACAAAAAGAATTACTATAAAGGCCTATGATGAAGCTGAAAGAGCTTCAAAAGGCATGATTGTATTGCCCATCCAAGTTGGACCTGTCAAAAAGGACACAAAATGCGAAGTCTTGGATATGAAACTAACTTATAATATATTATTGGGGAGACCATGGATCCACGAGATGCAAGTAGTTCCATCCATGTATCATTAATGCATAAAATTTTCGTACATGGGTGAGGAAATCATGGTTGGAGGGGATTCAAATCCTTTCCAATATTGCATTGCACTAAAGCCCCTCCATGAGCTATTTATTCCCCATAATCGAGAAGGGATTATCCAAAGAGCTACTATTGAAGACATCAAAATGGATGATCCTAAGTTAACATTAAGTGCTACTTCAAACCCTCCTCAAGATAACTCAACTACATTGACTAAAGGAAAGGAGAAAGTGAGTTATGAGGGTCCAACTTCAAATAAAAATTCAGATCAAGCATCTACGCAAAAGTTAGAGCCTTCAAAACCCACCAAAGAGGAGAAAGATCAAGTTAAAGAGGATCATTACAAGAAAATGAGTGAGATGATGCATACATTTGAAAAACAATGTAAAATCAGTTCCAAAGGAGTAGGGGAATATTTTGTTTCCCTATTCAACTTACCCACATCTCCAAGAACGCATGGGAAACCATCCAAAGAACATCTTCCTCATAAGTATAACTCTTACTTTGTAAGAGAAAGTGACAAAGCAGCATTTGACAAAGAAGAAGATGAAGTTCTTCAATGGCTTTATCATGATGAAGATGTTACCTCAAATACCCCCGTAGAAAGAATCTAGCACATTAACCATTAAACCGATCAATATGGGAAAGGATTTGAGATAATGCAAAAAATGGGGTACAAAGGAAGAGGACCCTTAGGCTGAAGAAATAGAGGTTTACTAGAGCCCATTGAAACTTCTTGGAGGGTAAAAGAAGAAATATCAGGGGTAGGTTACCAATACAAAGGAGAAAGATCTAGCCCCATGCATGATTTCTATCCTCAAGTAAACATGATGGAATCTAATGTTGATAGTGATGATTCCCGAGACTATGAGTGGGACACTCTATTCAAAGAATCATGTCATGATAAAGAGATAGTCACAATACATGCTTATGCTAAGGTTCCTAGGCAACAAAGGCAAGATAATGAAGAGCCCAATATACAAGAACTTAACATAGGACAAGCACCTACTAGTCAGCCATGAATAGGTGAACCTTGGGTACCTTCGCACGAGGTGATTTGAATGTTAGTTTTAATATACCTATTGCATTTCCAATTCTATTTCCCGTAGAGGTCTTAGAGGACTCAAGTGAAGGGGACTTTGATCCTTCTTCCATGGACCATCTCGAGGAAGCTCGTGTTATAGGGTAAAAGCACAAAGTTGTGTCACGTTTCAGGACAACTTATCAGCACAGCTGAATTTGAGTATTTCTAACTAAAATTATTTTTTGTCAAACATATGGTCTAGCTAGATTTATTCTAGCTAAGTTAGATAAGTTCTTCACCTTTTCCAATTGGAAATATCTATTAAATGCATGTTTTATAACAATTACTAAAGAAATAAAATTATTTCAGAAAAGCGACGTTTCAATAACTTTTACTCTTTTTAATGATATTTTTTTACAAATATAAAAATACCCTTTTTAAGAGCACAGAGTCAAGATTATCATCATATAATTTTTATAGTATTTTTATTAGATCTAATATATTATAATTTCAAAATACTACAAGTAGGTATTTTAACATTCGAGAACAAGATGCTTCAAAAATAGAAAAAAATAGTAAAGCTTATCAAAACAATTGAAAATTTATATTTAACACTAGAGGAGAGAGTTATCTTCAAGAATGTGTAATTTATTTTCTGAATGGTGTAGATTTGATAGGGGAAATTTGACGCGAGATGAAAACTGTCGATTTCAGGTATGTTCGACTTTGAGTAGTTATAACAGAGAAAATATACATTGAAAACTATTTTTTCTTCTTTTCTACACTAGCTATACATTTTATCTATGACATATTTTGAAATCAAAGGAAAAAGAGATTATTTGCATATACTTTTTTAGTGCGGACAAGACCCTTGTTTTTCAGCATTTTTCAATAAGTAAAAAATGGACTTAAAAAATTTAAAACTACGTGAATTCTTGTTAAAATAAAAATAAAAAAATTATAGCCATAAACTTCATCCACTTTTACACATTTCATTAGTTTACATCATCTCCAAATTTTAAACATAAATGCCATTTTTATGTCATTAAAGTTAAATTTTTGGTGTGTTGTTGACCTTTTCCTTTATAAAAGTGTGACAGAGCTTTGTACTTTTACCCTATAGATCTAAATGATACAATGTACAAACCCTCCAATGAAGTCATGCCCATAAACCCAAATGATGACGCTTTGCCAAATGAAACCTTATCCTTGATGCACCCTGACCTTATTGATTGGGACCTAACCGAGCCAAGTGACTTACTCTATTTCCCAAATGACCAAGCAATGGCCCAATACTTGCATGTGGTTGAGCCCTCTTTCACCAATGAATTTGATCCAAACATGATGGAAACATCGGGGGTCCAATCTCTTAATCCAAAGAAAAAAATGAAAAAAAAAATAAAAAATGAAAAATTCTAGTGATGAAAACCATTATGTGGCAGCACTAGAACCAAAAAAAGTAAAGATAAAGGATGTGTCCTATGGTGAAAACCCAATTGTGGCACCAAAGGAAGAGAGGTTGGATACCCTACCCAAACATGAAGAAGAAAGGTCACAAATTCTCATAGAGCTGACATAAAAAGTCAACATTGGGACAGAATTGGATCTAAAATTCATACACCTAGTAGCATCACTTACACCTTTAAAAAGAAAGGATTTTATCAAGTTTTTCCAAGAAAAAAAAGTGAGCTTTGCATGGTCCTATGCCAACATGCCTGGATTGGATCCTGACTTCATTATGCACCATTTGAATGTTAAACCAGGGGCTAAACCCATCAAGCAGAAGTTGAGAAAGATGCACCCACATGTAGCTCTCCTAGTCAAAGCGGAATTGGAAAAATTGTTGAAAGTGGGATTTATAAGAGCAATTGCATATGCTGAATGGATATCTAATATTGTACCGGTCACCAAGCACGACAAATCCATTTGTGTATGCACAGATTTTAGAGACTTGAATCTTGCATGTCCTAAGGATGACTTCCCACTTCCGAGCATAGATGCAATAGTTGACTTAACAACGGGTCACTCCATGTACTCATTGATGGATGGTTTTAGCGGCTACAATCAAATAAAAATTGCACCCAAAGACCAAGATAAGACAACCTTTACATGCCCTTGGGGTACCTTTTGTTGGAACGTAATGCCCTTTGGCCTTAAAAATGTCAGAGCCACATATCAAAGGACAGTGACCACTATTTTCCATGACATGATGCACACCTTTCTAGAAGATTATGTGGATGACATATTGGCAAAGTCACACAAAAGAGAAGATCACCTACAAATTCTAGAAAAGATATTCATCCAGTTGGAGCAATTCAAAGTGAGGCTTAATCCAAAAAAATGTGCCTTCGCCATCCAATCCGGTAAATTGTTAGGCTACATAGTTTCAGCAAAAGGGATTGAAGTGGATCTGGAAAAAGTCCAAGCAATAATGGATATGGAAATTCAGAAGAACATAAGTCAAATGAGATCTTTACAAGGCAAGATACAATCAATACGAAGATTCATTTCTCACTTGGCCGAAAAATATCATTCATTCACAAGGTTGTTACACAAGGATACTATTTTCATATGGGATGAAGAATGTGATCAAGCCTTCACTTTATTGAAGACTTATCTAATAAATCCACCAATCCTAATGCCACCAATCAAGGGAAAACCGTTGTTGCTATATATATCCTCTACCGAGAGGTCTTTAGGAGTTCTTTTGGCGCAAGAAGATGAACACGGGAAAGAAAGAGAAATCTACTATTTGAGTAGAACATTGATCAAATATGAACTTAACTATACATTCATGGAAAGAGCATGTTTAGCGGTTGTCTTTGCTTCCCAAAAATTGAGACATTACATGCTGATGCACAAGGTGAAACTAATTGCAAAAATTGATCCTCTAAAATACTTGCTAAGCAAAACTGCCTTAATGGGTAGAATAGCAAAATTGGTCATGATATTAAGTGAGTTCGACATTGAGTATGTGGATAAAAAAGTAATAAAAGGACAAGTGATAGTAGATCACTTAGCTGAAGACCCTTTGATTTCTACACAAACCATTCAAGTGGAGTTTCCGGATTCAGCAATTGTAAACATAGAAGCAAAAACATGGAAGTTGTACTTTGACAACTCATATACACAAGGAGGTTCTAGAGACAACATATTATTGATTACCCCTCAAGGGTACACTATCCCAAAGTCATACAAGCTTTTGTTCCCATGCACAAACAACATAGCAGAATATGAGGCTTTAGTCATTGGTATTAAGATGGCTTTAGAATGGAACATCACTGAACTACAAGTGTATGGAGACTCTCAATTAATAATCAATAAAGTCAATGATGAATACAATACCAAAGATGAAAAACTAATGCCATATAAGACTATGATTGATGCTTGGAAAAATTACTTTTCTTTGATAACCTTTGAGAAAATTCCAAGAGAGAAAAATAGAGCAGTTGATGCAATGGCAACCTTGGCTTCCTTACTTCAAAAACCAAATCGGAATGAGAAGTATGAATTCTTGGTGGAAGAGTTGGAAAAACTGACATTTGAGCTTCCCAAAACCCAAATTGTTGCCCTTCTCAATGGAAATGACTCACCTTGGTACAGCCCTATATATACCTATCTCAAAGACCAAGTGTTACCTTTAGATCAATCGCGAGCCCAAAAATGAAATTTCATCCGCCAATCAGCCCGTTACATAATCCTTTCCAAAAAATTGTATCACAAGGATCTTGACGAGATGTTACTTAGATGTCTAGAGGAAGAGGAGTCTAAGTTAGCTTTAAGTGAGGTTCATGAGGGCATTTGCGGGTCGCACTCAAGCAGTTTAAACCTAGCCAAGAAGATCCTTCACTTAGGTTACTTTTGGAAAACCTTAGAGAAAGATGCTTATCACTTTGTCAAGATATGCAGTAAATGTCAATACCATGGTGACATGATACATGCACCAGCACAAGAGTTACATCCCTTTGTTACACCATGGCCATTCTACTAGTGGGGATTTGACTTAATCAACATAATCTATCCACCTTCTTCCAATGGTCGCAAGTACATCATCACTGCAACGGAGTATTTTACTAAGTGGGTAGAAGCGGTTCCTTTGATCATGGCCACGGGTAAACAAATTTCCATGTTCATCTTGAACCACATCATTTGTAGATATGGTATTCCTCATGCCATAATCACAGACAACGGAAAGGAATTCAAAAACAAAGATGTGGATGAACTTTGTGCCACATTCCATATCACTCATCTCTCTTCATCCATTTACTATCCTCAAGGAAATGGACAAGCCGAAGCTACAAATAAGAACATTCTCAAAATTTTGAAGAGATCATTGAATAAATTAGGAAAAGATTGGCATGTGCAAATTAACCCAGCATTATGGGCCTATAGGACTAGCATTCGGACATCTACAGGAGCTACACCATTTTCTTTAGTCTATGGAGATGAAGTTGTTCTACCTTTGGAGGTTGAAATCCCATCTTTACGAGTATCATTGCAAGGCCTAATAACAGATGAGGACTACAGAGTTGTCTGACTTCAACAGTTAGAATTGTTAGAAGAACACCAAACACAAGCCTATGAACACTTAAAAGTATATCAGAACAGAATCTCAAGGAGCTATAATAAGCATATCAAACCGAGAGCCTTTCAAGTAGGAGACTTAGTGTTAAGAGAAAACCCAAAGAATCAAGATGAAAGATAAAAGAAAGGAAAATGGGAGGCTAATTGGCTTGGTCTATTCATCATTGTTTCTTCATTTTTAATTGGAACTTATAAGTTAGCAGATTGTGAAGGAGAAGATCTACAAGAACCTATCAATAGCATCCATCTAAAGAGGTTCTATACATGAGGTAGATGAAAGAGTATAAAGAGTATCAGATGAGGAACATCATATTTATTGTATATAGTCAAAGAGATCTTGAAAATACCAAAAACATTTGAAAAAGAAAAAAAAAAAGTACCTTGGTGAAAACCTAGCAATAGGCTCCTTGGTAGCAAAAAAAAAAATTGAAAAAATTGAAAAAAGAAATAAACCCAAAAGGCGAAAACTTGGCAATCAAGCACCTTTTGTTCCCTTAAGTCTTTCCTACAAGTCGCATGTGTACATATTGCATTTCCATCATCTCACTTGTAAACCTTCATTGCATCCATCATTTGTACATAGTCATAATAAAGTCTTTCAGTTGCATCATTGCATTTCCTATGGCCCTAAGTTTGTCACACGATTACATTTATCACTTGGGGGTAGAAAAGGATTGGAAATTTGGTACAAACAGATTCAATAGTGCTACATTCAGTCACATCAGAGAGAGATTTATCAGAGCTTCAGAAGAGAGAGATTTTTGGTGAACCTTTGATGGATATCATTGTTCACACCCAAGTATTTGATCCTACAACTTGATCCTTGAGCCTTCATTGACTTTATTATTCGGGATTAAAAACTGACAAACACTTTAAAGATCAGAACGCTTGGAAATTCTTTTTGAAAATCATGATACATTGCAAAACACTTGAAGCTTTCTTTTCATAATTTGTATTGAATTGACTTTTATCACATCTTTTTAGCTAATCGATGATGTTTCGACAAGATTAGCGATGATAGAGACATTATATTTTTCTTGCCTTTGAGTGACTGTTTTAAGGAAGATTCATCAACTTATGAGAATTCATCTAATGACATGGTCACCAAAAAACCATCGAGGACTATCACATAAGATGAAGGATTAACCTTTGCTTGTTTACGCAAACAGATACCTTGGCTATTTAGGTCTTCTATATCTTAATACCAAAATCCACTTGCAACATTGAATCCGTTGAAACTGGTATTCATACTCCCATAGTTTGGTCATCCAACTAGTGAGAGTTGTACTAGTTTCCAAAGAGGTTACCAATAAGCGATAAAAAGCGGTATTCATATCATCATGATGTGGTCAGTGATGGTTGTACTAGCTTTCCGGTCCCAAAATGCTCAATGATGAAAATATATCTCTATGGCATTTCTTTGCTAAAATCTAGTGACACTTAGTTGCATTGTATTGCATTATCATGTTAGATTAAGTGCATTTTCTTGTAGTTATTTTCCAAGGACAAGGGGGTACATTATAATCTTGGTTAGTCAAAACATTAAAGAAATGGGGGGTTCAAATCAAATGTTTTATTCTTGATATTAATCAATAAATGTGAGATTATATTTTGCATTCATGCATAGCATTAATAATTAATCATTATTCATTTATTAGAAAAGAAAAAGGAAAAGATCAATACACATACATCATTTGCATACATGTAATTAAGGATAGCACTGCATACATTTGAAAATAAAAAACATAGGGGATTCATATCCACATTTCAATAAAACACTTTGCATCCATACATTGAAAAATAGAAGAAAACATATCAAAATTCATACATCAATGCATTCATCTATCTATATCATATATAAGATACACTACATCCATCGCATAATCAAAAGTAAATGCATCAAAAACATCATATAGCTGCATATGAAGATAATTTCATAAAAAATCCATCAAGAGAATCAAGGAAGTATATCATCATATAAGTGTTCATCAACATCAATGATCCAGTACATCAGTATATCAAGATACAATATCAACGACAAAATGATACATGATCCAAGTCCTAATCAATAAAACATCAACATGATACAAAATCAACAAGGAAGATCCATAAATCTATATCCAAGAAGCTAGGGACTGTATGTATAACTTACGGAAATGTGCCTGTTTTGCAAATCAAGGGAATCATATCATTATTCTATATCAGTGAATCATCTTACGTCAATCAATCAATCAATCCATCAGTACCAACTTATTGTTTCCCAACTCTTGATCATGAGGTGGGACCAAAATGATCAGTATCAATCCTATCAGTGACCTACCTATCAGTTATCCCATATCAGTTTTACTATCCTATCAGATTGACAAATCAAACATTCATTGGTACCATTATCTTGTTATCCTAATCACTTGTTTCGCTTAACTACAATAGACCTATCTATCTTGGACATATCAATCAAACCGGGGCAAATTGTTGACCATCGCATATCATCAATGTTTGTCAGAAATGAAAACATATTGGATCAATAAATCAATGAATCAAATTTTTCTATCAAGCAATCAATATGTTTCATTTTTGAAGGGGGCATCATAAGAGTATCAAATTGGCATCAAACATCATCGAAATCTGGGGCATCAAAATTTTGAATCATTATCAGTGGGGCACATATCATTTTATCAAAACAGATCAGAGGCATATCATATCAGGTAGCATATCAATTTCATATCAGTGGTGTATCAGCAAATCAGGACCTAAAAAGGTGACCAGGACCAAAAGAATCTTTGAATTAATGTTCTTCGCACATCAATTTAAAGAGGGGCATTTGTAGACACTCAAAAATGGACAAGTGCTTTTAAAATCATTAAATTGCAAAATCCTAATAAAATGTACTAATTCTCATAAAAAAGGATCAAATCAATTTAAATGGACATTTATTAAATCAAATTGGACAAAATCAATTAAATCAAAGGAAAAATCAAATGATGACATTAAATAATTAAATCAAAGCTAAAAGGGGTGAAAAACACTACATAATTAATTTTAATCAATTAGTTGTATAGTTGTTAAATCAAAAATCAAAATGAACCTATTCCCTTACATGGCTAAATTTAATTAATTAATTAAATTTAATTAATCCTAATATCTTTCAACAAAGTTGAGCAACCAATGAGAATTGAGGACAAAAAGACACAAATCGCTCAAAAAGAAGGAATCTCAATCACTCATTCTAATCTTTCAATCTCAACCACTCAATTTTGTCCTTTTGTCCAAAGCTTTGAGACAAACATTTAAATTGTCCCCCCATTTAAAAACATTGCAAAGTATTTGACTCAACCAAAGGTAAATCATGGTTAATTCACTCTACCCCCTACCCTTGGGAATTTACTATAAATAAAAGTCATTTTATGAGCAATAAGGAGGGAAGAGAATTAGAGAGCAAAGCATTGCTATTATAGTCATTTTCATAGCAATCATAGCAATCAAGAGCAATTAAGAGCATTAACATTTCAATTATCATAGCATAATAGATCATAGTGAGCTAGATTAAGCATCAATAGCATCATATTTTCTCATTTTAGAAGTGTCACTAGTGGAGATTGAGCTGAGAGCTTCACTTACCACTCTGATTAGAGAACCATGAGATGTCATGAATTTTAGTTTCAATTCTTAGTTAGATTTGTATTGCATTTGCTTTGAATTGTTAGTTAAATATTCTAATTTCATGAAGGTGTTTAGCATACACACACAACATGCTGCATATTTATTGAAATTATAGATTTCTAAAAATGAAACTAAAAACTCAAAATATAGATAAAAACATGCTTTATTTAATACAATGGACTTATCTAGAAACTCCAACCTTACATGAGAGTCATGCTTTATTTTTCAATAAAAAACTACTATCTAAATAAAACTTAAAAAAACTAAAGCTGAATTAAAATTATTTAAAACTTCATCTTTCTATGAAGATCATTATCTTGACAACATCAACCATCTACATACTCCCCCTTGATGTGGAGAGCACTCACGATTTGATCCCAAAGTGCTAAAAAATAATTTTTTGCTACTGTCTTGGTTAAGATATTAACTAGTTGATCTTGAGTACTGATGTGTTTTAAGTCAACCTCATTCTTTTGCACTAAGTCACAGATGAAATGATCTTTCATATCAAAATGCTTGGTTCCACTACGATGCATCAAATTATTTTCCAACTTTATGGAACTTATATTGTCACATAAAATCACAGTAGGCTAAATTTTCTTTTCTCCAATTTCTTCAAGAACCTTTCAAAGCCAAAGAGTCTATATACCTATTGAAGTGATTTCCACATACTTTTAATCCATGGATGAGAGAGAAACAATACTTTATTTTTTCAAACTCCTTGTTATCAAACCAGAACCAAAAGAAAAAATAATTACTGGATTCAAATCCGAATCACTAAAGACAACATGATTAAAACTATTAGAATGGTAGTAATAGATACCAAAATTTAGAGTTCCTTTCTGATGTAGAGGGTATCAAGGTACACTTCTAGAATCCTTAGGATGTTCTTTCAGCGGGCTTAGAGAAGGCAACATTCAATGGTCCTTCACCTATAACCTTCCCAAGGCTATGCCCTACTTCTTGAACTTTCTCTTGGTCCCCTCCTTGTGACCAATCCACTCAAAGAAACTCAACACACAAAGGAGATACAACTCCTCACAACAACCCCTTAACCCCTAAGACCTTCCAAGAAACCTATACCCCTAGTATATATCAGGGTCTCATCACCATGGTTTCAGAGATCATGTGTGAATATTTTCTATGAGTCAACACTTCAATTTGTCCAACTTACCCCTTTGGAAGCATTGGAAAAGACCTATAATATGATTTTTCCCTATTAGGCCTATTATATGACCTAATACAAATAACCCTCCAAACTGACTATTCAACCCCTTATTTTCAAAATTCCTTAAAAATTCCCAAATAAACTCTAGATTTAGACACCCTTTTTGACATATTATAGAATATCAAATAATTGGATTTGGGTTCTGGGTTTGACTTGGTCAACCAAATCTGAGAACAATAGGCCTAACAGGGCTAATACATGAGGCTTTGGTTAAAACTCTTCACCAGTTGATTTTTCATGAAAAAAGGATAATGTCTCCTTATTTGTCTAAGTCTAAAAAATTTAAAACACCCAATGGTTAACAACCACACCATTGTTGGTCTTCTCTGCAAAGCAAACTCTCCACTTTCCTGGCTTGTCAGATCCACATGCCAAGCCTAGGGCATCACAAAAAAATTAACACGTTGCTTTGCCAGGTTTGAAATCAACTTTAACCTATAGTACATAAAGGATCCTAAAATTCCCCAAAGGATTTTATAGATGCTACGGTGGAATGTTAGGTTAGGGCTATGAGAATCCAAACCCTTGGGGTTTCTAAGTCCTTTGAACTAGTCTTCACCAAACTTGTTAGATCTTCTTTAAACCTCCACAAAATGACTTTAAATAAATTTAAAAGTGAAGCTAACTCATTAGAATATAGCTCGATGGTCAAGGATCGAATGGACCACTATGTAGATGTCCATACAATCACTAAGAATAAGGAAAAATACATGAAAACACAAAGTTTCAGCAAGGCAATATTTCTCATTCACCACCAAACTTCATCTTTACATGCCAAATCGTTCACTAGGAACTTTAAACATCATTATGAATGTTATCCAACTAATTATAACATAATTTTAAATCCACTAGCTGTTGGTAGCAACTAATCTGCCAAGTTGTCAAAGTTGTAAAGCGACATTTGAGCAAAATTTTACAAAATTAAGCATTTTTTTGTATTTGTCACATTAAAGTGACCATATAACTTGATAAATCATAAATTAGTACCTTTAAGACCCTAAAATCCAAATGACCCTCATTTGATATGTTTGAGAGGGTTGACCATCTTTGACCAACTATGGTCCTTCAAGGACGTTGGTGACCATATTGGCCTTATGGACTTATTACAAGTATCAAGGGACTATTTGAGGCCTCAGTAAAAAAGACATATCACAACTAAATAAAATAAATACAAAACAAGGTTGATCCTAATGGATCATCCTTGGTGCACAAAGACACATCCTTGGTGCTCCTGCACCATAATCCCCGGGATAGAAAGAACTCAAGTCCCTTGAGTTGCCAACTATTGCAAACTAGTTCCATGTTTCAAGTTATCATCCTCACTCATCCAAGTAGCCTCTGAATTAGGCAGTCCTTCCCATTTGAATAGATACTCCTTGTAGGTTCCCCTTCATGTCTGTTTAACCACCTCAGAATCCAAAATTCTTTCCAATTGAATGAGCTTTCTTGGAGGAAAGTCCTTAATCCATTAAATATCATCTTTAACAAAATATATTCTTTCATTTTCATTTGCAACCAAAGGTTCCTTGAAAGGAAACACATATGATACATTAAGGATAGGAGATATACCCAGGCTTAGAGGTAATTCAATTTCATAGGCATTAACCCCAAACTTGTACACAGTCCTGCATGGTCCAATATTTTTCATGAAAAACTTAATGGGTTGGCCTTTAGGTAACCTTTCCTTGTTGAGGTAGGCCATGACCAAGTCACCTACCTTGTACTGAACATCTCTTCTCTTTAAATCTACCTTGTCTTTATACTTTGCACCACTATGCTCTAAGGTAGCCTTCACCTGATCATGTATATCCTTCATGGAAACAACAAAATATTCACCTTGGGAAATCCTTCAATGTAACCCTTGTAGGTCTCTAAGTCCCATCACACCCCGAGGGTGGAAACCATAAATAATTTCAAAAGGGATTCTTCTTGTACTCCTATTAATTGAATCATTGAAAGAAAACTCTGCCTGACTTATTACGAAATCCCAAGCCATTTTATGCTTCTTTTTGAGACATCTAAGGAGATTCCCTAGTGATATATTAAAAAAACTTAGTCTGACCATCAGTTTGAGGATGGTAGGCTGATGTGAAAGACAATTGTGTGCCAAGTCTTTTCCATAATGTCCCCCAGAAATGCCCTAGAAATTTGGAGTCCCTATCAATCACAATGGTGAGTGGTAGCCCAGGAATTTAGACAACCTCCTTGAAGAAAATCCATGCAATATGTGATGTATCATTTGTGCATTTACATGGCACAAAATGAGCCATCTTACTAAATCTATCCATAATGACAAATAAACTATCAAAGCCTATAGCAGTTCTAGGAAAGCCTAATACAAAATCCATACTAACACTTTCCCAAGGAATAGGTAATGGTCAATACAAACTAGTATTTGAAGAAATACCCTTTTCCATTTGATAGATATGACAACTAAAAACAAAGTTCCTTACATTAGACTTCACCTTAGGCCAATAATAGAACCTAGTTACTTGCTCCAATGTCTTATCCAACCCAAAATACCCTCCTAAGGTCCCATTGTGTTTCACCCTAATAATGTTCTCCCTCATTGACCATTTAGGAACACATAGAAGACTTCCTTTAAACAATATCCCTTCATGCAACATATAATTTGAGAATTTAACATAAAAATTGTTAGAAAAACTCAATCAAACATCATAGGATTCTTTGAAATCAAGGTCATCCTTGTAGATTTATTTTAGGGAATCTATCCCCACACTATGCAATTAAACCTTCTGTATGGTGAGCACTCTCTTGCTCAAAGCATCTTCCACCTTGTTTGTATGTTTAATAGTGAATGTATAAGGTTGTAACTACTCCACCCAATTTAATTCATCTCTAGATACTCACGACCAAAAGAGAGTATTTAATCCTTCCGTTTTCAATTACAACCGAACTTGATCAACTTTCATGATGAGTTTATCATTTAGACAACTATTAATGAGATGTTGCAAAGTTGTAAAGCAACTTATGCAATATTTTTTACATGTCTTTTTGACACTTTGACTCAAAAAACCTTCAAACCACCTAAAACATTACCAACATGACAAATAGGACATAAGAACATGATTCTTATCATTTTCTATAATAGTGACTAACTTTACCATATTTGACTATATGAACCTATTTAGGACCTAATTGACACAATGATGACAAAATGGCCAAATGGCCTTACAAACACGATTCAAATAAAATGGCCCCATAATGGCCTTATTACATTGATTGACCAATAATGGTTATGATATCCTCAAATCTTCCCGATTCTCCTACAACACTTTCACATTTCTCAATATTCTCTTGGCTTCCTTTATGTGTATTTCTATACATTAAAACCAATATCTCAATATACATTAAAACCAATAGAACTAAATATCCAATATTAGGCCTTGCGTGGGTTAGAAATATCAAAATTTCAATTATACTTCTATAAGCTATCTCATTATCAATTTTAGCACCATCATCTCTACATAACTCAACTCCATGCGGACTTGGAGTGGGATATGGACTACAATCAACCATATCAAACCTCTTCAACATATCCTTTACATACTTTGTTTTACAAATAAAAAATTTGTCCTTACTTTGATAAACCTCCATTCTAAGAAAATATTTCATGAGACCTAGATCTTTCATCTCAAATTCATTCATCATAGCAACTTTGAATTCATCTTTAATTTTAGAACTAATACCCAATATAATATATTATCAACATTCAAACTTATGATGAGAATATCATTACCTTCTTGCTTGTAGTAAAGGGTAGGTTCACTCTTACTTCTCTTGAAAGTAGCCAGCAATTCTTCCATACTATGCTCTTGGTGCTTGCTTGAGTCCATACAAAGCCTTCCTCAAACTTTAGACATGATCTTCTTTTCCATCCACTTCAAAATTGTGTGGCTTCTCCACATATACTTCTTCTTCTAAGTATCCATTCAAGAAGACACTTTTCACATCCATATGATGTATGCTCCAATTATTTTGAGCTTCTAATAAAATCATCATTCTAATAGTCTATTGTCTTCCTACAGGTGCAAATGTCTCTTCATAATCAATGCCATACTTCTATGTGAAGTCTTTAGCAAATAGTATTTCTTTATGTCTTTCAAATCTCCCATCATAGTTAAACTTTTTCTTATACACCCATTTGGTGCCAATCTTCTCTGTCATATGGAAGTTCTGTAAGATCCCAAGTATCATTCCTATGAATAGAATCCAACTCTTCTTGCATAACTTGCATCCAAACCTCATTAGTGCATGCCTCTTATAAACATGATAGTTCAAAATCAACCTTGGTGAATAAAGCAAAATTAATTGTCTCACCTCTTAGATTTTGTTCATGTGCATGATTTATAATACAAATTCATTTGGTAATCAGTAGGTAAGAAATTTTGCTTCAACTCATTCACCAACATATCCCATGATTTGATCGTTTCTTTGCCTCTTCTTTTTCTACCAGTCTACAAATATTCCCACCACAATGATGCATGCCCTCTCAACTTTGTGAAAGCATATTTCAACTTCTTTTCTTTACTTGTACCTTTAAAGTAAAATTATTTCTCCATCTCTGTGATACAATCAAGAAACTCATCTATATCCTTAGAACTTACCATCATAGTTTCGTGGATTGAAATGTGGTCTTGCATTTACCCTAGTTACCTGGCTCTTAGGAATTTTTCATCTCTCTGATCGAGCTCTGGCTTCTCTTCTTCCTCTATTTCTTCTTCTTCCTCATCACTCACATCTTCAATATGTTGACCTCTTCTCTGGGCCATTTTGATAGCTTCTAATTATGTTACAATCTGTCTTAACATAGACAAACACTACTAGATTTGTATCTCTCCTTGCTGCACCCCTAGCATTTCCTCTCATCCATTTTGTGCAAGTCCTCTGTAATTGCGGGTCAGATCCTTACTTCTCCACCCCACAAAAAATATTTCTGGGGCTTCACAATCTCAAAAAATAGAATTCAACTATCACAAGAATAAAACTTAGCTTTGATACCACTTGATGTAGTCCCAACAAGAGGATCCTTTATGAGGAAAGTCTAACCATGCAAAAATAATCACATAGAGGAAAAAACCAAAACAACAACATGAGATAGAGAGCATGCAAGATTATATGTTCGCATTAACAAAAATTCATGAAATCACAGATAATTGGCCCAAAACATGCATGTTTACATTCTAGGTATACATGTCTGGTTACATAATGAAAATCTAGAATTATTTGTCCTTCGATCCTTCAAGAGTTATTTTTATAAGAGCTACTTTTGTAAAGAACAATTACATCAATTTATAGAGCCTTCACAAGAAACAAGTCATCCAAGGAAGATCACATTTTCCTAGGTAAGGAAAATGTAACACGCAGAATAGGTTAGGACCCAAATCATAAGGAACTCAACCAACATGCTAAGAAATCAAGCACAAACCTATAGGTAGGTTGGCCACAAGCTCAAGAACATCGAACGATGCACCTTGAAGCTTTTCAAATCACATAATTGCTTTGCATGATAAAAAACCTCGAGCTAGTTCTTAAAAATGAAGACCACATATGTCCAAGTAAGAATCCAAAATATATCTACTGTGAAGTAATAGATCAAGGTGTGAACCCAAACAAAGGTAAACCATGATGTTTGGAACATGCCATGAGGTTTACAATAAAAAATGAGCCAACTCAAAGGAGTGCTACAAAGAACACATACATTAACAAAGCATAAACAAACTAAAAATGAATGTTTTTGGTTTATTGCAAGATTTTCGTGAATGCAAGATGCTCCTACATCAATTCCAAGTGTAATATTTCATATTTTGATGATTATATTTTTAGATGGCCACTATGATTATATATGACCTATGTTATGGAACGACTCTAAAAGTTTTGCTGAAGTAGATTGTGTGGTATTCTATAACATTATTTAATAATATAGAAATATAAGATTTATGCCTTGTATGCATTAATAGACCTAGTTGCAAATATGGCATGGAACTGAAATATAGTTATCCATAAATAATTGTGGAATGATCCTTGATATTTCACAAGTGATGCAAAATGTAAAAAGATATGCAAGATTTATAGTATGTCTTATGAGTTTTGCAACATGGTTTAAATTGTTAAAAAATCTGTGTATGAAATAAGGGGCTACATGTGATGGTGTGGTATGGCTCTCAATATAGCCTAGTGAGTGCATATTATAGGGAGTTACAAGTGTTGGTGTGACATGAATATTGATGCTATGTGCATGATGTATGGTGGTTCATGGAGTTGCATGAAAGTTTGTGTATTATTTCCTAGATTACTAATATTGATGCAAAATATTGTATAGTACCACATGAATCAATTGGGTTGGTGTTTATAGATACCATTTAGGAACTTACTAAACATAAACCATGTTCTCCCGAGTTAACCCACTAAGATCAAATACATTAAGCAAGTATGTAGGAGTTCTAGAATGATGGTGAAAGAAAAAATTACCTTAGTATAGGATGCTCGATGATGTTTATTTTATGCTTTAATGAGAATATTATTTTGATTTTCCCATAATAATTTAAATGAATCAAGATGTTCGTCCTTAAATTAACTAACTTAGCTTGTAATTTGAAATAATTTATACTTTTAAATAAACCATAATGTCTAAAAGGGATGAAAGTATCAACTAATTCAAACGTGTTAGATTCAAATATGCATACATATAAGCGACCTTCATCAATTATACATTTGTGAATATAAATAAGGATGATGAATGATGGAGATTTAATACGATTAGTTTTGGTTTTAATCATGAATATTTTCTAATTAAAGTTTTGTATCACAATTAGTTAAAATATAAATGCCAATTAAAAATTATAGATTGTCAAAAATAAAAGAAATCACATCAATTTCTCCATGGACTATGGACAACTAATGTTAGAGAATGTTGATCATGTTTAGGCCCTTTAGATGCGTGAGAATTAAATGAGATTTGCATAAAATTATTTGAATTTCATGCTTAATGTAAAAGGAAAGGAAAGGTTCAACTTTTACAGTCAATGGTACTAGCCATCTATTTTTGGGTCTACTTATGGTTACAGTAATATGTGCCTACCATGTACTTGGACTTGCTAGACGCACCTAACTAATATGTGACTACCATGTACTTGGACTTGCTACATGCACCTAACTATGCTACAAAGGATGCATACATACCTTACCCCCCATGAGATTTGAACCTGTGACCTCTCTTTCAAGAGTACAAACTCTCTACTACTAAGGCAACTAAGTACACCAACACATGTACTAATCAATACATAGAAGCTAATCTAATTAAAAGAAACCTAAAGTCTAAAAAATGGGACAAGATGTTTTTTGGTTTTTCATTACAATAAGGATGGATGTAAACATTAACACAATTAAATAGAAAACAAAAACAAAAACGTCTGTTTTAATATATGAGATTACTAAAAAAGAAAAATTATATATATGTTGTTGAATTAAATTTGATCATTGTACATTCATATTTAGATATTTTAATCATACAATACAACTGAAATTTTAGCAAAAAATATTATATAAAAGAAAAGATTTTAGACAAACTATCAATATTAATAAAAAAATATTCTGAAGTTTTTAAATATTTTTATTTGTTTGGAATTTTTTTATTTTTATAAATAACCATAAAAAATGCTAGCCGTCCGACATAAATTTAAAAAAATGTTTTGCTTGACACGTCTTGGTCAATGGTGGAAATATTTGGATTGAAATGTAATCTGAATCACAATCTTCCATTTTCCATTTTGACACGGCAGTTTGTTGTTCACAGAGGACCGATGAATTTGGTATGCGTTACATTATTGCAGAGTTGCATTTGCAATCATCCAAATATTATGCTTCACCTCTTCACCTGCAATTGCGTGCCCCCTCCCTGAAAGAAATCTTCTTCTGGATTTCAAGAAAGCCGTTGTAGATGAGTATAACAGTCTAAGTTCCTGGCACGGCTTCAATTGCTGCACTTGGACTGGAGTCTCTTGTAACCTCCGCACCGGCCATGTTTCTCGATTGGATTTGGCAGGATACGGGTTAAAAGGTCGCATAAATTCATCCTTGTTTGAACTTGCAGAGTTGGAACACCTCGATCTCAGTTGGAACTCCTTCAACGGCAGTTTCACTGCTCCCCATAACGGAAAGTTGAAGTCTCTCACTTTTCTTGACTTGTCTGGTTATCTTGAGGATAGGGAATTTTATCTTGAGGTGGGGGAATTTTATGTGAGTTTGGAAAGCTTATCAAATCTGCCGAGCTTGAAATACCTCTCTCTTTATAGAGTGAACATCTCTGTCAGCAAAAAGTGGGGTGAAGCTGTTGGCAGCCTATCCAGTCTTCAACAACTCAGCATGTCTGAGTGTGGGCTTGGAGGACGGATTCCCAATTCCCTGCTCAACCTTACTTCTCTCCTCCATCTCGATTTTTCAGAGAATTCTTTGTCAGCGCAGATACCAGCTTGGTTTGAAAATGTGACTGCCCACTTGCTCTCACTTGATCTCTCTGACAATTACAATCTTGGAGGAGACATTTCTTTCATTGCACAACGAAAGTCTTCTTTGTCACTAACCAGCATTGATCTCTTAGGGACAGCCATGGAGGGGCAAATTCCATCTGCCATAGGGAATATGTCGTCGTTGAAGAGTCTTGATCTGTCACAAACCAGAATTGAAGGTGAGATTCCAGCTGCTATAGGCAATTTGTTGTCCTTACAAAGTCTTGATCTGTCAAATACCAGAATTGAAGGTGAGATTCCAGCTGCTATATGGAATATGTCGTCGTTGAAGGATCTTGATCTCTCGTATACCAGAATTGGAGGTGAGATTCCCTCTGCCATAGGAAATGCATCGTCCTTGCAAAGTCTTTCTCTGTTTAGTACCAGAATTGAAGGTGAGATTCCATCTGCCATAGGGAATATGTCGTCCTTGAAGAGTCTTGATCTGTCTAATACCTGTATTGAAGGTGAGATTCCTCTCTCCATCGTCAATCTCTCTAAACTTGTTGACTTGGGGCTGTCCTACAACAAGTTAACTGGGGTAATCCCACCTTCATTGGACTCACTTTCTTCCCTTGAAAGTCTTCACCTTTATGCCAACCAGTTGAATGGTACAATTCCATCTAGTATTTCAGGTCTTTTCAACTTAAGAAGCCTTCGGCTCGACTCCAACAGTTTAAGCGGCTCTATTTCCCTTTCTGTATTCGATAATCTCACTGGGCTTGAAAAGTTGTTTCTGTCTTACAATGACTTAACTGTGAACATTGATTCATCATGGATTCCACGGTTTGGGCTTGAATATTTAGGACTAGGCTCTTGCAATTTAGATAGAATTCCATCGTTTCTTGTCACCCAATATGGTTTGCGATATTTGGACCTATCTGCTAACAGTATCCCAACAAATATTCCATCGTGGATATGGGACTTATCCTATCTTTATTATTTGAACCTTAGTTGTAATCAATTAACAGGGTCATTGCCATCTAGACCTACAGCCGCGAATTTTATATTTCTAGATTTGCACAATAACAGCTTGGAAGGTGCTCTTCCTCTACTTCCTTGTTCTGGTTTGTTGGACCTGTCGATGAATCAGTTTAATGGCTCTATTCCTACTGGTATTGGTGCATATCTTCAAGATACAGTGTTCTTATCCTTGTCGAGGAATAATCTCACTGGACCTATTCCAGATTCTATTTGCACTTCATATTTGCAGATTGTTGACCTTTCAAAAAATATGCTAAGTAGCATGATTCCTCATTTAACCAGGAATTGTTCTTCTCTCAGTGTTCTAGATTTGGCAGAAAATCATATAAAAGGTAAAATGCCAGCAAAATGGGGAAACCTGAAAGATATTCATACATTGAAACTCAATGGTAATCATTTGACAGGAGTTATTCCATCGTCCATTTCAAAATGCCAATCTCTGCAAGTGTTGGATTTGGGAAATAATGATTTGGAAGGCACCCTTCCCCACTGGATTGGAATGCTACGACAACTGCATGTGTTGGTCTTAAGGTCTAATCATTTTCATGGTAATGTCCCGCACCAGGTAATTGGGCTTCCAAATCTTCAAATTCTGGATCTTTCTGGCAACCACCTGTCAGGACCTATTCCAAGCAATCTTACAAACTTGGTTGCAATGGTCAATGCATCGCAGAGTAATCCAAACCATCTTGAAGAAGATGTTCCAAATGGTGTTGGTACGTATACAAATCAGATTACAATTTTCTGGAAAGGTTGGGATGTTGAATTTGTGAAAGTTCTTTTCATTCTTAAATGCATTGATCTTTCAAACAACAACTTATCGGGGAGCATTCCTCCCAAAATGGGATCCCTTCAAGGTTTGATAGCACTTAACCTTTCAAGGAATCATATCAGTGGCCAAATTCCAAAAACATTTGGACGCGTGGAGCAGCTAGAGTCTCTGGACCTCTCTCTAAACAGGCTGAATGGCAACATTCCATTAGAACTTCAGTTGCTGAGTTATTTGCAATTTTTGAATCTGTCTTTCAACATGCTTGATGGGAAAGTACCCCACGGAGGGCAGTTTCTAACCTTTGGGGAGTTGTCCTATTTAGGCAATCCAAAGCTAAGTGGGATTCCATTCACCAATACAACAGTCTGCAACAACTCTTCTGGCTATGAAGACTGCACAAATATTGAGAGAATTGGTGAAGCAGAGAATTCAGATGCTGAAATGATAGGATGGGCTGTTGGACTTGGGTTGAGTCAGGGTTTGGGATTTTCTATTGTGATTGGAATTGACTTTCAAAAAGAGGGTGAGAAAGAGAGCCTTCAATTTGTATGATGTTGTAATTTTAGCTGTTGATCAGTGTATAAGAGGGAACAGATGAAAAGAGATTCCATTGTAAAGAGGGTTTTGTTAGATTTTAAGTTTTTCTTTTGTTAATGTATGGCCACTACAGATTTATAAGCCTGATGGGAGCTTGAAATTGTTGGTGTTTTTGAAGACGTAAACATGTCAAATTGTAATATACTTTATGACTTTGATTTTAACCATTTTAGTACAAAGTGTTTTTTTTTCGCTTCCTAATTGTAAGGAATAAGTGAGCTTGAAATTGTTTGTCCTAATTAATTTAATGTGTAAAATGTATAGTTAAGAAATAAAATTGTAAAATTTATTGTACATACATTATAATAGAATTTTATTTTATTTTCTAAACATATTATTAGTTTTTATTTTAAGATTTACTAATTATTTTTTATTATATATAGCTTAAATTTTTATAAAAAATGATAAATAGACAATTCAATTCAATTTGACTATTTCAATATTTAAATTTTTTATTTATGGCTGATCTTTCTAAGATAAAAAAAGTTGTTATAATATAAATTCAACCAAATGAAATGCTAATGAAATTATTACTTATCTTTAAAAATATAATATTACGTAAGTTTTGGTGTATATTTATCTATTCATTTTGATATTGATCCATCAAATAAATTATCTGAAAGATCTATGTACTCAATATGTGTAAATCCCCAAAGCCAATTTGGAATAAAGCTACTAATAGAATTGTTTGACAAATCTAAATATTGAATGGAATATTGGGTTGAAATAAATGGAGGGAAATTTCCTCCAACATTACACTCTCGTAGAACTAAGTATTGAAGCTAAAATTTAAGAATGATAGAGTCATTGACTTTTATGATCAACATATTACTTGAGAGATCCAAAACATAAAGTTTGGGACAATTTTTCAAAGTAAAAAATGAGAAATTTCCATTTAATCTATTAATGGCTAAATTAAGCCATGCTAGTTGGATAACTTAGCAAAGGAAGTTGGGATTGGACCACTTAAGGAGTTATTTTGTAATTCTAGCTCATTTAGGGCTGAGAGATTCCTTAGAGTAGGTAGAATGCTGCCATTTAATTTGTTTGAACTCAGAATAAGATAGCCTAGTTTGGAAAGATTCCCTAGAGTAGGCGGATTGCTTCCATTTAATTTGTTTGAACTGAGATCAAGGAACTCTAGATTGGAGAGGCCACTTAATTTGTTTGAACTTAGAGAAAGGTAATCCAGATTGGAGAGGGCACTCAAAAAGGAGGTGATTGAACCTTCCAAACTGTTCCCAAAAAGATTAAGATATGATAGAGGAAGAGGTCCAAGTGATTTGCGAAGAAGGGAGGAATTTCTCTTGAAAGCCCGTAATTGCCCATGTAAAGTGTAGTGAGATTCATGTTGCTCTGCAAAGCATCATTCCAAGATAGGTCAAGGAATTTCAAGGTGGACATGTTACTCATCTTCCTTAGAATGATACCATCTTGAACCTCTGATGCAATGCATCTCGACAGTGGAAGAAATTTTTCTTGAAATTCACCTCGTGGATACCTATCAGCCCAAACCTTGACCTAAAGAATGTTTTTGATAGAAAAAGCGTCAAGAGGGTGCTGGCCCACGAAACAAGGGGACTAGAAGAACATTAATAGCACATTAATGGCACCAGTCAAAGCATATAAAACAATTTAATAATAGAATCACCAAGTCTAATCTGCCCCTATCAAAAACATAAATCACAATACTAATCAAAAGGATTAAACCATAGTACTTAAAACAAAGAGTAGCAGTTAAAATAACAGTCATAAGCCACGCAAGGCTGAACCAGAAGCTATAAAAAATAACTTTAACCCCAAATGCAAAACAGGGGATCCGAGTGCCATGCCCAATAAAAAATAACCAACTCATGAACAACAACAATTAGTTCTTCCCACCTAGATGCTTAGACATCAGGGTCCTAGCCCACTCCTCCTGCAGGAATAGGAAAAGATCCTTGTTATCCTCGTTCACTTCCAGACTGCCACCCGCCAGCTTTTCCTACACATTACAGAGGGTCATAGCCGAAGCATGCACGACCTTCAGGGAAAATTTGTTAGTCATCATGCAGTGATGCTTCAATTCCGGCATATTCTTTTTGATGTCCGCAAGCTCCTTGTCCATATTAGAGAACCTCATCTTGAGAGTGCCTTTAAATTTGTTTTTGTCAGCCAGAATCCTGGTATTGTACTCAGGGGTGGGGGGCTTATCCTTGGGATCATGAGAAGGACTCAGGGACGGGTTAGGGTTACTAGGGATTTCCATTGTTTGCTGGAAGTTGGGCAGGGGAGTGTTACTAGTTCTAATAGGACTCATGTGATCATCCGAGGAACCTTTCATGGACTCGGTGGTGTGAGAGTCTTTTTCAGACAGGGACTACTCTCTAGAGGCCGCTTCCATCATCCTGGTTTTACACTGCTCCTTGGCAATTCTATTAGACCTTCAGCGACCCAAGCCACTTAAGTCCACCTCCAGATTAACCTGGCTCTCCATCATTCTCCATTTTTTGGGCCTTCGTTCGGTCTCAGGAGTACTGTCAGACTCTTTCCTATCTTTGTTCTCCACAGATTCAGAGACATGAGACTCCTCCTTCCCCTCCTTCCTATTGAAAGGGTTTTTAACACATTTTTTGCGGGTTCTACCCTCTTTAGCACCCAACTCAGACTCTTGGATAACCTGGATGGACTGGGAGGTGGAATGGGTGGGATTTTCAGTTTTGGTCGGGGACTCCTCCTGGGTCATCTCTTGGATAATCGGGGGGGTTTGGGGTGTCGGGCAGATAGCTTTGTGAAAGTGGTAAATTGACCTAAAGAATGTTGCCAGTGGATCACAAAATGGATTTTAGGGTGGCCTTGCGCGACAATGATCCTTCCAACTTTCCATATTCAATTTTCCTATTGCCTAATTAATTTTGTATGTTTGCAGTATGTGCCAATGATCAATGTGAATACGATCTCACCTTCTTTTGATTAGCTATCTCACTATTTGAAGTCATCTTTCCGTCATGGAAACAAATATTTGTGAAAAAGAATGGCAAGATTTTAAGTCTCAATTTTTTGTTTGACACGACCACCCAGCAAGGATACATCTTCTGATCAATTTTTTTCCGAATCACAATTTGCATAGTTAATTTTCTACATTGACATGACATTTCCTTGTTTGACACACCAACCATCACATTTAATTTTTCACTACATTGACAACATTTACTTGTTCACACGATAGTTTAGGGAGGATCAACAAATTTAATTTACATGTTACCATCACATGGCTTTTCCATCATTTCATAAATACACAAAAATGTTTCTAGTGTTGGTGTCACTCTTTCTTTGCATGAGTGACTATTAAAAAATAAAAAATAAAATATAAAAAACAAAAATTATTTAAATGTAAAAATTATAGTAATTTATAAAAAATATCCATGTCATAAAACTAATATAAGTGATTTAATTTTAAGAAATCATGAAATATTATTTTTAGAGAATATTATATGATGTGTTAAAATATCATTTAATAATAAGCAAAATAAAATGAAAAATAAATATATTAGAAATATTTTCTTAAATATTTATGTAAAACTATATAGTGAATTTACATGAAAGTTACATAACTTCTTAGTTTATGTTGAATCTTTAAACTATTATCTATCTTTTGGTATAATTTAAACAAATTGAAAATCATTGAGAAATGATTTTGGTGGCTGAATAATATAGAAAAGTGGGATGCACAATTGTATTGCAACCTATGAAAGAATATTAGGGAATGCATGAACAAATGCATATTATCATGTTGGTTGTAGATGGAAAATTCCACCATTTGAAGTGAAACAATAGAACACTCACAAAAATAAGATAGAAATGATAAAAAAATTAAACACGCACAATTTAAGAGTCTCAATGAAAATTCCTCTCTCTCTCTCTCTCTCTCTCACACACACACACACACACACACACTCTGTATATATATATATATATATATATATATATCTTTGTCTCCTCTCCATATCCCCCCCTCCGTCTGCATCTTTGTCTTATTACCAGTCTCTTTCTCTCCTCCTTGTATTTATCCCTTTCTATATGTATCTCTCATTATCTCACCCTCTCTCCTATTTGCAAACATAACATGATCCTATTGGAAATGAAATCTTATTGTCTTCCCGATTCAAAGGCTTTGTTTCAACCATGTTTAAATTTGTATAAGTGGATGCATAGTTGATTTGAATTTAACAGTTCTTCATTGAGACTTTTGTTGAACAAACAAAATCATTTACTGAATGATCTGCCAATTGATCTCATCTACTATATAAATGTATGCCAAAAATATATCAATTTTTTGCTAAATAACCTTCCATACCTCTTCGGAATACATATTGCACACCTTGAAGTAGAATTACTAGTATATAATTTTATTTGTTTGAAAGAAGGAAATAACCATCATTAAAAAATGCAGAAAAAAGTTTTGCTTGACAAGTCTAAGCTAGAATTTAGCTTTTACCCAATGATTTCATTTTTGTTTCCACTGTGTGCAATGACCCATACAAAATATTATGTTTTTGTGTATGTTGTATGATCTCATATGATTTTGTCAAGGTTGATAGTTTTAAGTGAAAGCCAATAATAGTCGACACGAAATGGAGGATATTTGAGTCTACAAGTAATTGACTAATGGAAATCAATACAATGAAAAGTAATGTGAGTCACAATTTACATAGTTATTTTTAGTTAAGTTTCCACAGGGACACTTTGTTTTCTTGTTTGACACGACAACCATCACATATAAATTTTCCACATAGACACGACAATCTCTTGTTTGACACGACAGTTCAAGGAGGATCGATGAATTTGATACGCTTTACCTATCATCACATGACTTTTCCATCAATTCAAAAATACATGTAAAAATGTCAGTGTCGGTGTCACGCTCTTTCTTTGCATACACGGAACTCTCCATACAACAACATTCAACCATGGTGAGGAATTTAGTCACCATTACGTAATTTCCCCTGATTTCTGATCATCTCTTCTTTCCTTGTTTGACATGGCAGCCATCACAATTAGACTTATCGTTCAAGGAGGACCAACAAGTGTGGTGTGTTACTTAGTTATTTATCTACTTAAAGAAGGTTGATAACATGTAAGACCAACGGTGGCTGAAATTTGTGAAGGACGAGGATTTTATCCGTAGAAAGAAAACATGGATGAAACAAAATAATAAGTGGTTGGATAAATGGAATATTAAGCTACATGAGTGTCCTAATACAAATGTGGACATAAAAAAGTTTGTCATAAAGAAGTTTCAAAGTGTCATGTGGACTAATAACATTGGTCATAAAAAGGCTTACTACATGCAAGTATTCAACTCAATCAGGGAACATGGAGAGAAAACATATTTAGGAGCTGCTATTAAAGGGAAAGAAAGGCTGTTAATGACACAATTGAGGATGGGATCGCATCATCTCAGGTGCGAGATGGGCAGATGGAAGAGGCCCAAAGAGGCTTGGGAGGAGAGAACTTGCATGTTTTGTGGGACGGGCACAATTGAGACAAAATGACACTTTCTCATGGAATTCACTGCCTATGATGATATTCATGCTAATTATGAAACCATCTTGAAAGTGGACAACATAAATAGTTTATTTGAAGAGGATAAGATAAACCAAACAGCGGGTTTTCTTATTCATAATAGAAGATCAAAGTTGGAAAGGATTATGGAAATTATTTAGGGGTGTGAGTTCTTCTGATCCCTTAGACTGCTTGGCCTCATGAACGTCATTAAAATTATTCATTCAAAAGAAAAATTGAGAGTGTGAGTGTTGCATACACAACATCCCTCTTTCCTTCCCACTCCACACAATAGTGTGAAATATGTTTTTAAGTGCATGTGTGGAATAATCATGTTTTTTGTCCTTTTCTCTTGGCAGATTTCTCCCGTTAGCTTTCCCAATGACGGTGGATTTCAAGTGTACAAAATTCCATAGCAGATCCGATGCCGCCCAACATTGTACTTAGACAATGTCAACCGTCGATCGCTGAAGTCAAATGAAGGCCATGGGCGTTAATAACTCGTCTTAATTTTAAGATGATTTCGTAGAGTCGTATTCGCACCGTTAAGGTCCATGGAAGTATAAAATATGTTAAGTTACTAATTTTATTGTAGAAAATAATTATAAGTATTTGTTAAGTAGGAATATGTTAAATCATAAATGTATTTAATATAATAGAGTTATATTATGTGTAAATCTCAATACATGTATCTTATGAAGGAGAAGAGTTAAATGTTCACTTTAAGGTTTTCAATCATACGATCATGTTACTTGTCGCACGGATACTTTACAAAGTTTGGAATGGTGTTATTGGTCTTTTAGACTTGGGGTTTGAGGTTTAGCTTTTCTATAAGTAACTAGAGGTGAGGGGGTGTCTTGTGACTATGGTCTAGTTGAGATTTTGTGTTATATGTTTTATTGGATTCTTGTATTTTCTTTGAGAAGCTATTATTGTATGTTGGTGTATTTGGGACATGAAGACTTTTGATGACCTATGGTATTCATTTATTTATGAGGATCCACATATTGTTATGGGCTTGAAAATTGTGGTTATTTGAGCTATCAGACACTTAAGTTATGGAACTATGGGAGTTCCTTCTTTTGTCATTATAATGTATATGATTGTTTTCTTATTGAAATTGTGTTGGTTATTTTGGTGTATATGGATCTTTAGACTACTTTTGAGATTTTATGCTCCAATTTTTTTTTGGTTCTTTTGAATGTAATGAACATTTGAGACTTCTTTGATTATTATTAATTGGTTATGCCTTTATTTTAGTTTGGAGCATGAAGGAGGGTTTTCTAGGAGCATAGCGAGGAGTGTGGTTCGTAATGGGGGTCAAGGTCCTAAGTTGTCAGATTGGGGTAACCCATTATGGAGTTGTAATCAAGTGAAAACATAAGTAAAATTGATTAGGCTGGGGTTAAATATTAATCAAGATAATTGAGTTTTCTCTCCCATAACCATAAGAAATATTGCATGGACCATGAATGGGTTAGAGAAGGCCTAGATGTCTGTGGGGTGTTGATATGACAAATCAACTTCCTTGTCCTCACAAGAGGTTGTTAGTTCCAGATGAGTTCTCACTTGGGGGTCAGGATATGAAGAGACATATCAGGATAACCTGAGATAGTAGGGAAGTATGTGATGACACTGTCCTGCATGTGCTTTAGGATTCCCTTCAATTTTTCTTGTGAATCACCTCTAATGTCTCCTGGTCTGTTGTGGTATCTTCTAGTCTATTGTGAAATCTTTTGGTCTATTATGGTATATTCTATTTTATTGTGGTATCTTATATTTTGTTATGGGATCTTTTGGTATATTGTGGAATTTTTTATCCTTGTGAATTGTTAATCTAGCACTTACCAAAATTGAGGGTGAAATTTCAGGTTCTATAGGGTTTTTTTTTTTATCCTTGTAAAGTATTGACCTTTCATATACCACAATTGAAGGTGACATTCTTGTTGCTATATGGAATATTTCATCCTTGAAGGACATTCTTCTATCATATAAAAAAATTAAAGGTGAGATTCCATATACCATAGGGAATGCATTATCCTCATAGAGTCTTGATCTATTAGAGACTAGAATTGAAGGTAATATTTGATTTTATATAGGGAATACATCTGCCTTGAAGGATCTTGGTATATCTAATACTTTTATCGAAGGTGAGATTTCTATATCCATCTCCAATCTCTCTAAGCTTGTTGAATTGGAGTTATATTATAATAAGTTAAATAGGGTAATCCCACCTTCATTTGACTCACTTTTTCCCTTGAAAGTCTTCTCCTTTATGTCAACCACTTGAATGGTACAATTCCATCTACTCTTTTAGGTCTTTTTAACTTAAGAATCCTTTGGCTTGATTCCAATAGTTTAGACGACTCTATTTCCCTAAATTTGTATTCAAAAGTCTTACTAGACTTAAAGAGTTGTATCTTTCATACAATCACTTAACTATAAACATTGATTCAACATGGATTCCATAGTTTAAGCTTTTCTCTTTAAGATTAGGTTCTTTCAATTTAGATATAATTCCAACATTTCTTGTGACACAATATGACTTGGAAACTCTAGACCTATGGACTAATAGTATCCCAAATAATATTCCCTCTTGGTTATGGGATTGCTCAATCTTCATAATTTGAATCTTAGTTGTAATCAGTTAACAAGTTCATTAGCATCTAGACAAATGCCCACATATTTTATCTTTCTAGATTTTTACAATAATAGCTTAGAAGGTTCTCTTCCTCTTCTTCTTTGTTTTCAAGGGTTAGAACTATTGATGGATCGATTTAATGTTTCTAATCCTATTGATATTAGTGTATATCTTCAATATATAGACTTCATATATCTTTTTATAAATAATCTCAAAGGAGCCATTCTAGATTATATTTGCACTTAAAATTTAGATATTACTAACCTTTCAGAATATGCTAATAAGTATAAGTCTTCATTTAACTATGCATTGTTATTCTATTAGTGTTCTAGATTTGGCATAAAATCATACAAAAGGTAAAACACCAACAAAGTGGGGAAAGATGAAAGAGATTTATATGTTGAATCTCAATAGGAATGATTTGAGAGGAGTTATTCTATATTCTATTTTAAAATGTGGCTCTCTCTATTTATGAGATTTAGAAAATAATAATTTGAAAGGGACTATCCTCCACTAGATTGGTAAGCTATCAAGCCTTCATGTGTTAGTGTTAAGATTCAATCATTTTTATGACAATGTCCCACATGAGGTAATTAGGATTCTAAATATTTAAATTTTGAATCTTCCAAGAAATCACATGTCAAGATCTATTCCTAGCAACCTTAAAAACTTTCTTGCAATGGTCAATGTATCAAAAAGTAATCCAAACCATCTTTTCATTCTTAAATGCATTGATCTCTCAACTAATAAATTATCAGGGAAAAATCCTCCCAAAATGGAATTCTTTAAAGACTTGATAGGCCTAAACCTTTCAAGGAATCATCTTAGTTTCTAAATCCCATAAACATTGGGATGCATGGAGCAGCTAAAGTCTCTACACCTTTCACTAAATAGGCTGAATGGAAACATTCCATTAGAACTTCAGTTGCTGATTTATTTGCAATTTTTGAATCTATCACACAACATGCTTGATGGGAATGTACCCATTAGAGGGTAGTTTATAACCTTTGGGGAGTCACCCTACTTTGGAAATCCAAAGTTAAGAGGGATTCCATTCACCAATATAATAGCCTTCAACAAATCTTGTGGCTATGGCAACTCTATAAGTACTGAGAGAATTAGTGAAGTGGGGAATTCAAATGCTACAATGATATGATAGGCAGTTGGACTTGGATTGAGTTATGGTTTGGGATTCTCTATTGTGATTGGAATAATGAATTTGAATAAGAGGGAGAGAAAGAGAACGTTCTATTTGTATGATGTTGTGAGATGTTGATTAGTATATACGAGAGAATGGATAAAAGTGGATAGCATTGTATATAATATAAGGCTATTAGTATATGGACTAATTTTTCTATTTGTTTATAGTTTTTTACTATATGGATTAACTTTTCTATTAGTATATGGAAACTATAAGGTTAGCTACAAATTGTTGGTGTTTCTAATGATGAAAATATTTCAAAGTGAAACTTATGTGATTCCATATGTTTCCTTGATTTTAACTAATCTAGTACAAAGTGTTCTTTGTTTTTACAATTATAATTAAGAGGAAAGCTTGAAGTTGTTCATGTTCTATTGTTTATGAATAATTGTTGGTCTGACTAAACTTGAGTAACAAGTTTTTGTTCTGTCAAGTTTTGATTGGGGAGATTCAGTTTGACAAAGACTTAACAACAAATATAAAGGTATTAATATAGAGTTTATTTGTTTTGAGTTGTTTATCAAAGAAAACACATTTAATAAGGATTACAAAAAAGATTATATTGTAGATTTAAATAGAGATAATTATGACACACAAATGATATTTTTTATTTATTCTTAAAATAGAGTTTAGACATTTCATTTAATAAGGAAAATGGAAAATGGTTGTTATGTTTTTACTTATCAAATATGAGTAAAATTTAGAGATAGATGAGACAAGTAATCCAAATTAGTTTTTCATTCTATATATACTTAATGTTGAAGATGACTACTAAGTACACGTGGATCTTCATGAAAAATATTTTTCTATTTGTGCACAGGGTATGTGCAAGAAGATGAGGGGCCAAAAAGTGGCGATGTGAAAAATATTCACTTTTCACTTGTCCAAAAGTGCATGAAAGCGCTTGTTGACTTTTTAGTAGGCCTGGGTGTCAGTACACCTAGGCAAGCCTGCCACCAAAGCACATTCCTAATCGGGTACCCGATAATATCGGGTACCCGATAATTGTGGCATATATCCCGCACCCGCGAGCCCTATTCTTCATTTCCTAGCGCGATTTTATCATTTTCTAGCCGCGGTTTTCTGATACCCGATATATTTTTGGATACCTGATATTTGAAACGTCAAATTTGACTTCAAGCATATTTGGTAAGTAGTTAATCAAGTATATTTTTATTAATTTATTTCATTTTCATTGTAAATGTAGTATTTTTTTTAAAATAGGGTTTTGTATTTATATTTGTAATAATATTTGAAACTTAGATTTGTTTTTTATTTAATCAGGCATGGCTGACAACAATGAAGAAAATAACCCTCCAAATAACAATCCCCCATATCTAAACCCTAAATCTTTACAAGATTTGATAGAAGAAAATTTGAACACAATATGAGGTTTCCAAAACACGTATCAAAATATACCTACATTAGCTCCTCTCATTTCACTACTATCTCCTCCCGACTGCCAAGGCGGATGCACTCAACTTCAAAGTGTAGGGCCAGGCAGAGGTGTCCATACAATAGTAGTAGTTCCAGAGGGGGGATGGGGAGGAGGGAGAATGGGAGAAGGGAGACAAGAGATGGACAGGGGGAAGAAAAGAACAATCCCTGATAGTCAGAGTTTCATATAGCCTTAAAAACCCAGCCGGCCCGCCAGAACCATTGGATTGCACCTGCCTCCCTATACACAACCCGGAAAACTACTGTAGTAACTGCAACCCCAGGCTTCACTGTGTCCGATAAAACCAACCATGAATTGAATGCGCTATCTGCTGCCTGCAGATATAGTCCTCTGGCTGTGGACTCTCGACGAAATAATCAGGACCATACTTAATATCGGCAATAGTAGTTGGTTTGCCTTAGGAAGCCTTTGGTTTCACTCATCGAAGGCGCCCGGTGGGAGCGAAAAGGTAGAACCTTGTTAGTTTCTAATTCTTCGTTGAAAGGCTATTACTTAGCGCAGCCCCTTTTATATAGTGGGGAAGCCGCCCACCTCGGTTCAGTCCTCCAGTTAGTGGATATGCGTTCCCAGTGTATTGTTGTTAGGTCAAAGCACATCATAAAGAGATCTATGCCCTATTCCAAAGAGTGAGATGGCCTATAGATAGTAGGGGCCCATGCTTACCACACTAAATATAATTGTTGGAAATATTGACACACTCACGCAGCAACATAATTCCGCTCTTCATTGGCGTGATGATATGCATGACCAATTTGATGACGGGCTTGACCATGATGGGATTGCAGCCCTTAATATAACTAAGGAAGATATAGCTGCCCTTTTTATCGATCCTAAAACCGGAATAGCAGTTGACCCCAAAAAGCCCAAATTATCAAGAAAATGGTGCACAAATAGAGCAATGCGCACAAACTTTTGGGATCGCTGGTGGATGGTTTTTGATAAACCACCACATAGCAATTTGGAGGTCCCATTTTATTTCCTTAAAAAATTGTATGCTGAGTTTGTGCTTGGTCAACATGTTGATTATTGGAGTATGAGGCCCAACATGGGCGTAGGCAGAGGAGCTCCTCAGACTAGGCCATCTTCCCAGCACCAAAAGGCCACTACCTTTGTCCCCCCCACTGATGTTGCACCCCCTCCTTCAGTGCAGCATCCTGATATCATTAGAGAGGCTTCTGAACAGACTATTAGGGCAATTCATTTACTGAGTGATCAGTTGATCACACAGACTAGGTCAGTGTTGCCTCCTGTGGATGCTGCTGGTGCATCGACATCTCGTTGGAGTTCACATGTATGCGAGCCCCATATGTGCATTATGTGTAGGCATATGTGCCTTGGACCGCTTACTGATTCTGATATATATCAGTTTCATGATATTGATGAGGGAGATACAGGAGAGGCTACTACAAAGGCTGCAACACCTCATGGAGCATCTACATCTCATGAGAGTGCTCAGGAGGTGCACGTAGAGCCATTGACTCCTGTTGATACGGTAAGAGTAAACATTATAAATAAATTTGTCACATGACTTATTTAATTTAAAAATAATTTATTTATTTAGATTAGTTTTAATGATTGCATGCACTTATGTATATATATTTTTTCCATTTATGTTCAGTCGATGACACAGGAGGAGGTGAGACAGGTGGATGAGTCCACACTTTCAGCCATTTCATTTGGCCTTGATGACTATACGGTATATTATAAATTATGAACCCATTAGTTTTTTTTTATATCATTTGGTGTACATGCTTAAATCTCTATCAATTAGAGCAATAAAATTCATACATTTACTAATATATATTGTCATCTTATTATGTTCTTGCAGGCTATAGCCAACGTCAGTGGGGGGCATGAGGGGGTTCCTTCATCAGGTGTCGACAAAGGAAAGGTAGTTAATTGTTTAAGATTAATTATGCATGCATATGTATGCCACTTGTGTGTAGTAATAAATATTTTACTTGCACTTTATTGTATAGGGTGTGGCTATTGATGATGTGTCAACATCGGTTCGGCGGCGTAGGGTTACAGGCGTCTCGATTCGGAGTGATAGCTCGATTGTACGTAGACTTTTACATATCGTTATTTGTATTTTGTAACTAGGGTTGCTATGATGAAGTACATTGATATATAATTGACAATCTTTTTACTCTCATAGGTTACTCCGACTGAGGGAGGTCCCATGAGAATCTTTCATTTCTTTGTTGACCCAGCCCACTATTCCAGAGGAGGGATCACCAGATGTAAGTTTTAATTTTAGTTCAATCAATTTGTAATTTTATTATGCTATCATCCTATTTTGTAGATTTATTACTCTATGTTGCACCAGTCTACTAATCTCATTATTGCAAATATATATTTATAGGTCAGAGTTGGTATTGTTCGCATGGTCCCTTCACTACCCAGGACTTATGTTAGGACACCTGATCGTGGTAGGCGATCGAGAGACCAGGTACAAATTTATTTGTATTCAGTTATAATTTTAATTAAATTAGTGTTTGAAAATTATGAATTATATATATATATATATATATATATATATATATATATATATATATATATATATATATATATATATATATATATATATATATATATATATATATATATATATATATATATATATATATATATATATATATATATATATATATATATGTACAAATCATATAAAGTAAGCAATCTAACTTTGGTTTGAACTCATTTTTTATGCAGGATCAATCAGAGCCCAACACTTCTTCAAAGAGGCTACATTTTGATGATCCCCCTACAGCATAGGATGCAGTTTTAGTTTTGTGGTCATTTAGAGATGACACTTGGCACATTTTGAGATGGCATATATGCCACATTGTACACCTTAAAACATTGATTTTGTAGACATTTTGAAATGGCATGTGCCATATTTGTATATGGACATACTTTTGATACATTTGATACATATATAGAACATATTCATTTATATGTTATATTTGCGTCATCTTTTGTATATACATATTTATTATTCATGTTTGTGGAATTGAATGGTGAAGTTATATCTTGACTATGATTATCATTATGATTTAAATTATATCTTGTTGAAGTTACATTTGTTTTTCTTTACTCTGGAATACCTTGTTCATGGAGCTTATTATATTTGAGGTTTAACTTCTTGTTGGTGAATAGATTTGTTTTCGAAAGAAATGCTTACAAAATGACCTTTAAAGCCCAAACAAAAAGACTCAACCAACACCAATAGTTGGGTCACTTTGCTATTGAGAAGCGTAAGTGCCCTTTGAATTATCCGAGTACAACTCCCCGTGCAGGATTTACAATGAATCAACTAAACTATAAATGATAATGCTTTTAACCTGAAAGCAATAAAGGCTTACAAACATCTATTCATAAACACGAGATAGACGCGAAGGGACTAATTTACTGAATAGTGCCATCTGGATCTTATTGCAACACAAGTGTTAATGCATCTGTGTTTTGATTGGACGCTTGGTGCTATAACTAGAGCGTGTCATTTCTAGCTCTCCACAAACATACCACTTCATGCAAGTGACACCAATAAATATTTTGTCGAAGCCATCATACATATGTATTTTGGGATTCAATTGCGAGCACGTCCTCCTCAATTTTCCCACCCTGTGAACCTGAAGCCAACATCTCTGAATCATGACTGATGTCAACACAAAGAACTGCATTATCATGCGTCATGAAGGCATCATCAGCTTGGTATTGAAAATCGCTCTTGAGTTTCCCACTGATATAGTCCCAGTCCTCTATGAATCCAACAACTGAAAAGATCGCTGCCCAATCGTGCTTAGTGCACCTTGGGGTCACTTGGGTCGAGCGTGGTCACGAGCATTTCCATGACTCTGTGGGTAGAATGGGGTTGTCACTGGTGTTTACCCAGCCAACCGGAGCCCATGGAGTAGACGGTTCGATGCTAGGTTGGACGGTTTGAAAGATACGATGCTGAGCCACTTTCAACTGACCCTCACTACAAGTTTTCGCATCAACTGAGATCCCCTTGCCAAATGCAAACGAAGTTGAATCGCCCAAAATTGAGAGAGGTTATTGTAGACCTAGAAAATAGGATCCTGTAGCACCTAACAGTTTGTCGATAGCTCTCACGAGGTCCGAGATATGAACCCCAGAAGATCATTGCCCAATCGTGCTTAGCGCACCTTGGGGTCACTTGGGTCGAGCATGGTCGCGAGCATTTTCGTGACTCTGTGAGTAGAATGGAGTTGTCACTGGTGTTTACCCAGCCAACCAGAGCTGATGGAGAAGACGGTTTGATGCCAGGTCGGACGGTTTGAAAGATACGCTGCTGACCCACTTTCAACTGACCCTCACTATAAGTTTTGGCATCGACTGAGATCGCCTTGCCAAATGCAAACGAAGTCGAATCGCCCAAAACTAAGAGAGGTTATTGTAGACCTTGAAAACATGATTCCGTAGCACCTCACAGTTTGTTGATAGCTCTCACAAGGTCTGAGATACGAGCCCTAGAAGATCGCTGCCCAATCGTGCTTAGTGCACCTTGGGGTCACTTGGGTCGAGCATGGTCGCGAGCATTTTCATGACTCTGTGGGTAGAATGGGGTTGTCACTGGTGTTTACCCGGCCAACCGAAGCCGATGGAGAAGATGGTTCGATGCCAAGTTGGACGGTTTGAAAGATACGCTGCTGAGCCACTTTCAACTGACCCTCACTGCAAGTTTTGGCATCGATTGAGATCACCTTGCCAAATGCAAACGAAGTCGAATCGCCCAAAACTGAGAGAGGTTATTGTAGACCTCAAAAACATAATCCCGTAGCACCTAACAGTTTGTTGATAGCTCTCACAATGTCCGAGATACCAGCCCCAGAAGATCGCTGCCCAATTGTGCTTAGTGCACCTTGGGGTCACTTTGGTCAACCGTGGTCGCGAGCATTTTCGTGACTCTGTGGGTAGAATGGGGTTGTCACTAGCGTTTAACCAGCCAACCAGAGCTGATGGAGCAGACGGTTCGATGCCAGGTCAGACGGTTTGAAAGATACGCTGCTAAGCCACTTTCAACTGACCCTCACTGCAAGTTTTGGCATCGACTGAGATCGCCTTGCCAAATGCAAACGAAGTGGAATCGCCCAAAACTAAGAGAGGTTATTGTAGACCTTGAAAACACAATACCATAGCACCTGATAGTTTGTCAATAGCTCTCACGAGGTCCGAGCTACGAGCCCCAGAAGATCACTGCCCAATCATGCTTGGTGCACCTTGGGGTCACTTGGGTCGAGCGTGGTCGCGAGCATTTTCGTGACTCTGTGGGTAGAATGGGGTTGTCACTGGCGTTTACCCGGCCAACCAGAGCTGATGGAGTAGATGGTTTGATGCCAGGTTGGATGGTTTGAAAGATACGCTGCTAAGCCACTTTCAACTAACCCTCACTGCAAGTTTTGGCATCGATTGATATCACCTTGCCAAATGCAAACGAAGTCGAATCGCCCAAAACCGAGAGAGGTTATTGTAGACCTCAAAATATGATCCTGTAGCTCCTGAAAGTTTGTCGATAGCTCTCACAATGTCTGAGATACGAGCCCTACAAGATCGCTTCCCAATCGTGCTTAATGCACCTTGGGGTCACTTGGGTCGAGCGTGGTCGCGAGCATTTTCGTGACTCTGTGGGTAGAATGGGGTTGTCACTGCCATTTACCCAGCCAACTGGAGCCGATGGAGCAGATGGTTCGATGCTAGGTCAGATGGTTTGAAAGATACGCTGCTAAACCACTTTCAACTGACCCTCACTGCAAGTTTTGGTATCGACTGACATCGCCTTGCCAAATGCAAACAAAGTTGAATCACCCAAAATTGAGAGAGGTTATTGTAGACCTCAAAAAAATGATCCCGTAGCACCTGATAGTTTGTTGATAGCTCTCATGAGGTCCGAGCTACGAGCCCCAGAAGATCGCTGCCCAATCATGCTTAGTGCACCTTGGGGTCACTTGGGTCGAGCGTGGTCGCGAGCATTTTCGTGACTCTGTGGGTACAATGGGGTTGTCACTGGCGTTTACCCGGCCAACTGGAGCCGATGGAACAAACGGTTCGATGCCAAGTCGGACGGTTTGAAAGATATGCTGCTGAGCCACTTTCAACTAACCCTCACTGCAAGTTTTGGCATCGACTAAGATCGCCTTTCCAAATACAAACAAAGTCGAATCACCAAAAATTGAGAGAGGTTATTGTAGACCTCAAAAACATGATCTTGTAGCACCTAATAGTTTGTCGATAGCTCTCACGAGGTCTGAGATATGAGCCCCAGAAGATCGCTGCCCAATCCTGCTTCGTGCACCTTGGGGTCACTTGGGTCGAGCATGGTCGTGAGCATTTCTGTGACTCTGTGGGTAGAATGGGGTTGTCACTGGCATTTACCCGGCCAACTAGAGCCGATGGAGTAGATGGTTCGATGCCAGGTCAGACGGTTTGAAAGATACGCTGCTGAGCCACTTTCAACTGACCCACACTGTAAGTTTTGGCATCGACTGAGATCGCCTTGCCAAATGTAAATGAAGTCGAATCGCCCAAAATTGAGAGAAATTATTGTAGACCTCAAAAACATGATCTGGTAGCACCTGACAGTTTGTCAATAGTTCTCACGAGGTCCAAGATACAAGCCCTAGAAGATCGATGCCCAATCATGCTTAGTGCACCTTGGGGTCACTTGGGTCGAGCGTGGTCGCGAACATTTTCTTGACTCTGTGGGTAGAATGGGGTTGTCATTGGCATTTACCCGGCCAACCAGAGCTGATGGAGTAGACGGTTCGATGCCAGGTCAGACGGTTTGAAAGATACGCTGCTGAGCCAATTTCAACTGACCCTCACTGCAAGTTTTGGCATTGACTGAGATCGCCTTGCCAAATGAAAATGAAGTCGAATCACCCAAAACTGAGAGAGGTTATTGTAGACCTCGAAAACATGATCCTGTAACACTTGACAGTTTATCGATATCTCTCACGAGGTCCGAGATATGAGCCCCAGAAGATTGCTGCCCAATCGTACTTAGTGCACCTTGGGGTCACTTGGGTCGAGTGTGGTCACGAGCATTTTCGTGACTCTGTGGATAGAATGGGGTTGTCACTATCATTTACCCGGCCAACCAGAGCTGATGGAGCAGACGGTTTGATGCCAGGTCAGACGGTTTGAAAGATACGCTGCTGAGCCACTTTCAACTGACCCTCACTGCAAGTTTTGGCATCGATTGAGATCGCCTTCCCAAATGCAAACGAAGTTGAATTGCCCAAAACTGAGAGAGGTTATTGTAGAACTCAAAAACATGATCCTGTAGCACCTGACAGTTTATTGATAGCTCTCACGAGTTCCGAGATACGAGCCCTAGAAGATCACTGCCCAATCGTGCTTAGTGCACCTTGGGGTCACTTGGGTCGCGCGTGGTCGCGAGCGTTTTCGTGACTCTGTGGGTAGAATTGGGTTGTCACTGGCATTTACCTGGCCAATCGGAGTTGATGGAATAGACAGTTTGATGCCAGGTCAGACAGTTTGAAAGATACACTACTGAGCAACTTTCAACTGACCCTCACTGCAAGTTTTGGCATCGACTGAGATTGCCTTGCCGAATGCAAACGAAGTCGAATCGCCCAAAACTGAGAGAGGTTATTGTAGACCTTGAAAACTTGATCCCGTAGAACCTAACAGTTTGTCGATAGCTCTCACGAGGTCCGAGATACAAGCCCTAGAAGATCGCTGCCCAATCGTGCTTAGTGCACCTTGGGGTCACTTGGGTCGAGCGTGGTCGCGAGCATTTTCGTGACTCTGTGGGTAGAATGGGGTTTTCACTAGCATTTACCCGGCACACCGGAGCCAATGGAGTAGATGGTTCGATGCCAGGTCGGACGGTTTGAAAGATACGCTGTTGAGCCACTTTCAACTGACCCTCACTGCAAGTTTTGGCATTGACTGAGATCGCCTTGCCAAATGCAAACGAGTTCGAATCACCCAAAACCGAGAGAGCTTATTGTAGACCTCGAAAATAGGATCCTGTAGCACCTGACAGTTTGTCGATAGCTCTCACAAGGTCCAAGATACGAGCCCGAGAAGATCACTGCCCAATCGTGCTTAGTGCACCTTGGGGTCACTTGGGTCGAGCGTAGTCGCGAGCATTTTCGTGACTCTGTGGGTAGAATGGGGTTGTCACTGGCGTTTAACCGGCCAACCCGAGCCGATGGAGCAGACGGTTCAATGCCAGGTCGGACGGTTTGAAAGATACGCTGCTGAGCCACTTTCAACTGACCCTCACTGCAAGTTTTGGCATCGACTTAGATCGCCTGGCCAAATACAAATGAAGTCGAATTGCCCAAAATTGAGAGAGGTTATTGTAGATATCGAAAACATGATCCCGTAGCACCTGACAGTTTGTCAATACCTCTCACGAGGTCTGAGATACTAGCCGCTTTCAACTGACTGTTAGTGGTATGTTTGAAATTTGAACTGTGAAATTAATCATGATTAAGCTTGTTAAATTTGATAAAAAATAATATCCTTAAAGCATTACAAACAACAATCAAACATGTAAGAATTCAAACCATGCAAATGACATAAGTATATGACATGTAAGATCTCTTCTTGGCACTATTCGCCACCCATACATGATTTTGGTCATAAGTCCTTATGAAGAATTTTAGGACATTTAACTTTTAAATCAAGTTGATTGTTACAAATTGCCATTATAGGCTTCAAAAGATCTCAATTAACCATTAAGGATCCTTTTGTCCTTCTATCTCTAATTGGATCCATGGTGACCATAGGCGTCTTCATAGGTGCTCCTGCACAAGTTACATTCCACATACAAAACCAAGTTTATTGACTCAAAATACAATCTAAGAAAGGTCAAATGAATGTATTGAAATTAAGCTTAACAAACTTAGAAAATAATGCACTAAGTTAACTTATTACCTAGTCAAGTGTTCTTGAAGGGTCATCTCTTTGCTTCAGGGTCTCCAATAGTGCTTCATGATCAGCAGTAGTAATAGTCCAAAGTTCTTTTGTCTTTGGTCTTCCTTGATGGTTTGACAACTTGACATTTGTTGCTATAACAAGGTGTGAATACATAAGAATAGTTTTGTGCTTCTCATAGTCTTCAAATGCGGGAACTCCATTCTTTCTAATCATGTATGTTCGCAGCCATGTTCCCGCAACAACAACTGAACCAGTAGGATATGTGAACCCATCACAATCTATCATCGGTTGTACAAGCTTTTGTTTACCTTGTACACAATGTGCTAACCAATAATCTGACCTCTCATCATTCCCCTGCGGTGCAACCAATGCAAAAACATCTCCTGGCTTCAAAAGATCTGAAAGATGGTCATAGTCAACTGAAGTGTCCATGTCATCATTTCTTATAGAGAGTGTCAAAGATAAAGGAGTCAGATACTGTGGAACCCATGTATCCACCCACTCACTTGACTCGCAATGATCCCAATCATACTGAAAACACATGGGGAAAAAACAAGCCAACTCTCGTGTCCAAATGGTCCATGTACTACTATTGGAGCTTCGGAATGAATGCATTTTTGAAGAGTCTTTCACTGTTTGACAATCCAATCTATCTCCTATAGTTCCGTCCTCAACCAACCAAAAGAATCTACGCACTGTAGAATCAAGAGTCCCCCCCTGTGATAATGCTAAAGTACACCAATCAACAATAGAACAAGCATCAAGAAGTACACCACTTGAAATCCTCAATTGCTCCTTAACTAGAGCTCTCTTGACACATGCACCTGCTCCGTCATGCTCCCCTTTCCCATGCCCTGACTCAAAAAAACTCCAAATATGAGGTACACCTCTCTCCACATGCATTCTACACAACCAATAAAACATTCTGGCATTCATAAATTGACCAGTGCAATTATCCGACCAAATGAGATGCCTATCCATAGCAATACCATTTTCCTGCAAGAAGTCAAAATAGTTCTGGAAACAATGTTGAACAAACTCATGAGAGTGAGACCTGTCGTCACTCATATAAAAATGGTACTCTTTGATTATCTTTTGCTCATCTTTTGTGCTATCAGGGTAATGTCTATATGTGATGTGTACAAAAATAGCAACCTGAATCAAATTGTAATATTGAGCTTGAGTCTCATTTTGGGGCTGCAATTTATAGTTCTCCCCAAAGTCTACAACGGATATAATAGTTCCAATGGTGAAAGTGTCCTTACATGTCCTGAATTGTTGATCCAACCATTGAGACCTGTGACTATGCCTTGCATACTTGTAAAAAAGATTTTTCTTGAAATCTGAGATAAAATCAGCAACATTGTATTATTTTGCAACTAACTCACATCTAGAGCCTTCACCTCCACTCTTCAATGTATATTTCACTGTTTCATATACCTTTTTTTGGACGAGTGTTTTTCCAAAATTGTGTTCCAAACCCTCATGAAAACATGTTCTAAACTTGGACAAGCCACCACATTCTGAGCACTTGGCATTTAAGCAATTTTTTATATAAAATAAACAACCATCATCTCTATGACATGAAAATTGATCTAGCAAGTCTCTTGATGATTTGGGAAGACCACTTGCACCACAATCCTCTAGCATTTCATTAGTATGCAATTTAGAATGAATGGACCATAATAATTCATGATGCATTGAAAACTCAACATGATATTTGCAACAACATGTATTTCGAATCTTAAGGGGTACACAATAAAATGGCTTCACGGATTCAAAAGACCTTTGTGATATTTTCAATGTTGGATGTGTCTCACAAAATTTTTTATACAACATTGTTTGACTTACCTCCACATAATGTTTAGGATGTGGAGTGCGGTCTCGATTGCCAACTCTCAACTTCAAGACATCCTTCACATTTGGTGACACTCTTGAGTTAGCATCCCAAAATTGTTGAATTTCATCCTTGACAACGTCTGTTAGCTTCTTATAGAAACGTGCAAGTCTCCCACCATAAGCCCATGTACCAATTTGAAGCGAATCATCAAGTCTTTCTCTTCTTGTAAGTGCTCTACCCAAAGTTTTACGGTCTATATTGAAGTCAACACAAGTTTGTCTCATCAAACGAGCCTTTCTCAATTGATGACTTACTAAGGAGGTTGTAATAACCCTCCGAGCAACTCTCTTGTCTTTTTCTCTGCTAGTCTTCCCAATGTTATTGAGAGCATTGAAAAGATTTTTCACAACAATGGCATTTCTCTCCATTTTTTTGTTCACACAAATCTTCAATTTCACAAGCACAGGTCTCATCTTTTTCATCTTTAACAACTGCACAAAAATTTGACATTTCTCAACCAATGTCTTGTTTTGAAAAAATTGATCATAAAGTCTTGAAGCCCACAACCTAACGGTTCTATGTGACCTCTTTCCTTCCCAATTATTCATAATTTTCTCCTCAATTTCAATTAACCATTTAGGTGTTTTTGAAAGCCCCAAATTTGAAGATTGATTATCTTTATTACAAGGGACTTCATTTCGCATATAATTTGGAGATGTATAATATTCATGTCGTTCTTGTGCAACATTTTCGTTCCCAAAGTCTACATTTTCAATCTCCATCTGTGCATTTTCAAATTGAACATCCTCTTCACTTACAACTACATTTACGGGGTCACCTTGATTAATGGTTAACATACCTTCTCTCCTTCTTCGGTGATTTTCCTTATCTTTTTCCTTATATGCCTGAATTTTGTCATCTGTCAGCTTCCTCTTACGTTTAGCCTTTCGACGACTGGTACTTCCCATGGTGAAACCACAAGTCGACAAAAATCAAACAATGGGCCCCAAATCACATTTTTTGTTTTGCAACGCGTGAAAAAAGTATAAAATCTCGTGATTGTCTGCTCTGTGGGGACAGGGAATATTTTTGTCAAATATTGCCTGGCAAAAATTGGGTACCCAAAAATATCGGGTACCCGATATTCCCCGACTGATGAAAAAATGGCCAGAGCAAATGAAAACAATTGAACTTTTACATATATTTATGTATATATTATATATAAAAAAGAGGCATATGATATTTATAATGTATATTATATATGTACTAATGTGGTTGGCTAAATCTTTGTATTAAATGTGCCTTTTACAAGCGTTGTAAACCCTAGCTATGCAAAAATGGACGCTTTGAAGAATAGTTCACTGGAGGCAGAGAGAGACTCCCTAGGGGTCCTAACGCGTGATAAGGGGTCATGGGGACTCCCTAGGGGTCACGATGTGTCAAAAGGGGTCACAATGATTCCCTAGGGGTCCTAGTATGCTTTATCATAGGTTAGGACACCTAGGGAGTCCCCGTGACCCCTTTTGACACATTGGAATGCTCAAGTGTGTCATAAGGGGTCCTTTTGACTCCCTAGGGTTCCTAACGCATGATAAAGCGTACTAGGACCCCTAGGGGGTCATCGTGACCCCTTAAGACACACTTGATTGTTCTAATGTGTCAAAAGGGGTCACGATGACTCCCTAGGGGTCCTAGTATGCCTTATCCTGCGTTAGGACCTCTAGGGAGTCCCTGTGACCCCTTTTGACACATTGAAATGCTCAAGTGTGTCTTAAAGGGTCCTACGACCCCTTATGACACACTAGAGCATTTCAATGTGTTAAAAGAGGTCACGATAATTCCCTAAGGGTCCTAGTACACTTTATCACGTGTTAGGACCCCTTAAGGCACACTTGAGCATTCCAATGTGTCAAAAGGGGTCACGGGGACTCCCTAGGGGTCCTAACATGTGAAAAAGCATACTAGGACGCCTAGGGAGTCATCATGACCCCTTTTGACACATTGGAACACTCAAGTGTGTCTTAAGGGGTCCTACGACCCCTTAAAGCACACTTGAGGGTTCCAATGTGTCAAAAGGGGTCACGGGGACTCCCTAGCTGTCCTAGGACCCCTAGGGAATCATCGTGACCCCTTTTGACACATTGGAATGCTCTAATGTGTCATAAGGGGTCCTACGACCCCTTAAGACACACTAGAGCATTCCAATGTGTCAAAATGGGTCACGGGAACTCCCTAGGTGTCCTAATGCGTGATAAAGTGTACTAGGACCCCTAGGGAATCATCGTGACCCCTTTTGACACATTGGAATGCTCTAGTGTGTCATAAGGGGTTGTAGGACCCCTTAAGACACACTTGAGCATTCCAATGTGTCAAAAGGGGTCACGATAACTCCCTAGGGGTCCTAGTACACCTTATCATGTGTTAGGAACCCTAGGTAGTCAAAAGGACCCCTTAAGACACACTTGAGCATTTCAATGTGTCAAAAGGGGTCAGGGGGACCCCCTAGGGGTCCTAATACGCGTTAGGACCCCTAGGGAATCCCCCTGACCCCTTTTGACCCCTAGGGAGTCCTAATGCATTCCAAAGGGTCACGGTTCCATAGAAGTTGCATTTCAAACCCTAATGACCCCTTAACATGCCTATTGACCCCATTTCGACATGTGGTCTCCCGAGAGCTCCCCATGGACTCCTTTTGCGTTCTACTAGAAAAAAGTGATCCAAATTTGGTACATAGATCTTTTGGCATGTCTTAATGAATTTGAAAGGGTCACTGTTCCATAGAATTTGCATTTAGAACCCTAATGACCCCTTAACAGGCATACACACCATGATTCGACATGTGGTCTCCCGAGACCACCCCATGGACCCCTTTTGAGTTCTACTAGGAAAAAGTCATACAAATTTGGTACATAGGTCCTCTAACATGTCCTAATGTGTTCCAAAGGGTCACCATTCCATCCAAGTTGCATTTGTAATCCTAATGACCCCTTAACAAGCCTACCGACCTCGATTTGACATGTGGTCTCCCGAGACCACCCCACAGACCCCTTTCAAGTTCTACTTGGCAAAAGATGTCCATATTTGGTACATAGGGTCATCATTCCATCAAAGTTTCATTTCTAACCCTAATGACCCTTTGACAGGCCTACCGACCCCAATACGACATGAGGTATCCCAAGAGCACCCCATGGACCCCTTTCGCGTTCTACTAGGAAAAATTCATCCAAATTTGGTACGTAGGTGCTCTGATATGTTCTAATGTGTTAGAAAGGGTCACTGATCCATTGAAGTTGCATTTAAAACCCTAATGACCCCTCAATAGGCCTACGGACCCCGTTTATACATGTGGTCTCCCGAGAGCAGCCCATGGACCCCTTTCGAGTTCTACTAGGCAAAAGTCATCCAAATTTGGTATGTAGGTCCTCTAACATGATCTGATGCATTCCAAAGGGTCACCATTCCATCAAAGTTGCATTTTAAAACCTATTGACCCCTTAACAGACATATCGACCCCGAGTCCCTGTGACCCCTTTTCACACATTGGAACGCTCAAGTGTGTCTTAAGGGGTCCTACGACCCCTTAAGGAACACTTGAGCATTCCAATGTGTCAAAAGGGGTCACGGGGACTCCCTAGGGGTCCTAACACGTGATAAAGTGTGCTAGGACCCCTAGGGAATCCCCGTGACCCCTTTTCACACATTAGAATGCTCAAGTGTGTCTTAAGGGGTCCTACGACCCCTTAAGGCACACTTGAGCATTCCAATGTGTCAAAAGGGGTCACGGGGACTCCCTAAGTGTCCTAACGCGTGATAAAGCATACTAGGACCCCTAGGGAATCATCGTGACCCCTTTTGACACATTGGAATGCTCTAGTGTGTCATAAGGGGTCGTAGGACCCCTTAAGACACACTTGAGCATTCCAATGTGTCAAAAGGGGTTAGGGGGACTCCCTAGGGGTCCTAATGCATGATAAAGCATACTAGGACCCCTAGGGAGTCATCGTGACCCCTTTTGACACATTGGAACACTCAAGTGTGTCTTAAGGGGTCCTACAACCCCTTAAGGCACACTTGAGCATTCCAATGTGTCAAAAGGGGTCACAGAGACTCCCTAGGTGTCCTAACACGTGATAAAGCATACTAGGACCCCTAAGGAGTCCCCGTGACCCCTTTTTACACATTGGAACACTCAAGTGTGTCTTAAGGGGTCCTACGACCCCTTAAGGCACACTTGAGCATTGCAATGTGTCAAAAGGGGTCATGGGGACTCCCTAGGTGTCCTAACGTATGATAAAGCATACTAGGATGCCTAAGGAGTCCCCGGGACCCCTTTTCACACATTGAAACACTCAAGTGTGTCTTAAGGGGTCCTACGACCCCTTAAGGCACCCTTGGGCATTCCAATGTGTCAAAAGGGGTCACAATGACTCCCTAAGGGTCCTAGTACACCTTATCATGTGTTAGGAACCATAGGGAGTCAAAAGGACCCCTTAAGACACACTTGAGCATTTCAATGTGTCAAAAGGGGTCACGGGGACTCCCTAGGGGTCCTAGTACACATTAGGACCCCTAGGGAGTCCCCCTGACCCCTTTTGACCCCTAGGGAGTCCTAATGCATTCCAAAGGGTCATGGTTCCATAGAAGTTGCATTTTGAACCCTAATGACCCCTTAACATGCCTACTGACCCCATTTCGACATGTGGTCTCCCGAGAGCTCCCCATGGACCCCTTTTGCATTTTCCTAAGAAAAAGTCATCCAAATTTGGTACATAGGTCCTCTGACTTGTCTTAATCAATTTGAAAGGGTCACCATTCCATAGAAGTTTCATTTAGAACCCTAATGACCCCTTAACAGGCCTACACACCATGATTCGACATGTGGTCTCTCGAGACCACCCCATGGACCCCTTTTGAGTTCTACTAGAAAAAAGTTATCCAAATTTGTGACGTAGGTCCTCTGACATGTCCTAATGCATTCCAAAGGGTCACCATTCCATCAAAGTCACATTTGGAACCCTAATGACCCCTTAACAGGCTTACCAACCTTGATTCGACATGTGGTCTCCTTAGAGAACCCCATGGACCCTTTTTGAGTTCTACTAGGAAAAAGTCATACACATTTGGTACATAGGTCCTCTAACATGTCCTAATGTGTTCCAAAGGTTCACCATTCCATCCAAGTTGCATTTGTAACCCTAATGCCCCCTTAACAGGCCTACTGACCCTGTTTCAACATGTGGTCTCCTAAGAGCACCCCATGGACCCCTTTCGAGTTCTACTAGGAAAAAGTCATCCAAATTTGGTATGAAGGTCCTCTGACATGTCCTAATGCATTCCAAAGGGTCACCATTCCATAAAAGTTTTATTTGGAACCCTAATGACCCCTTAACAGGCCTACCAACCCCATTTCGACACGTGGTCTCTTGAGAGCACACCATGGACACCTTTCAAGTTTTACTAGGCAAAATTCATCCAAATTTGGTACATAGGTCCTATGACATATCCTAATGCATTCCAAAGGGTCACCATTCCATCAAAGTTTCATTTGGAACCCTAATGACCTCTTAACAAGCCTACCGACCCCGATTCGACATGTGGTCTCCCGAGAGCACCCCATGGACCCCTTTCGAGTTCTACTAGGCGAAAGTTATCCAAATTTGGTACGTAGGTCATTTGATATGTCTTAATGTGTTCCAAAGGATCACCGTTCATCGAAAGTTTCATTTGGAACCCCGATGACCCCTTAAGTCACCTATCAACCCTAAATCGTACAATGGTCTCCCAAGAGCACCCCATGGACCCGTTTCAAGTTTGACTAATCAAAATTCTTCTAAATTATGGAGTTAGGTCCTTTGACATGTCCTAATGCATTCCAAATGGTCACCGTGCATCAAAGGTTGTGTCACGAGCCTTGATGACCCCTTAAGACGCCTAGCGACACTGATTGGACATGTGATCTCCTGAGAGCACCCCATGGACCCTTTTCGAGTTCGACTAGGAAAAAGTCATTAAAATTTGGTACATTGGTCCTTGGACATGCCCTATTGCCTTCCAAATGGTCACTGTACATTCGAAGTTACCTCACAAACCCTAATTACCCCTTAAGACGTCTAGCGACCCTGATTTGACCTGTTGTCTCATGAGAGGATCTGTTATAACTTAAATTAAATATTAAAATAATATATAAAATATTTGAAAAAATATAATATTTAATAGACTAAATATATAATATATATTATAAGATATATTAGATATTACATTTAATATATATTATCAAATATACAATATATTAATGTCCTATTCATTTTATATATTATATATATTAGACATTATATTATATACGTGCAATAATATTTAATATATAATATATATATATATATATATATATATATATATATATATATATATATATATATATATATATATATATTATGTAACATTTATATTATAATATAAAAATATTGCATTTAATATAAATCTGAACAGACTATATACTTAGGTCATTTAAATTGATATTATCGAATATATAATATAAATAAATAATATATATAATATATATACTATAGAATATAAAATATAAAACATAAAATATAAAACATAAATATAAAATATATAAATTATTGATTGTCAGGGTGAAAGAAAAAAACATCAAAATTAAAGGGAAATAAAAAAAGAGTGGGAGGGGGAAACTTTTCAAAATTCAAATTCAAACAAAATCGGGTACATGAAAAAATCGGGTGCCCGATTTTTTCGGGTACCCGATTAGGCTTGGTAATAGCTTTGGAAACCAAAGCCCCATGGTCAACGCTGAAGGTGTGCAAAAAATGTGTTTTTTCTCTATTTTTCTTATATCGACACTTCGACCATTAGGTTGATGACTTTTTTTCCACCCGATTTTGATAAAATGAAAAGGGTTTCTTTGGATGATTGTCAGCTTTCCATCGATATAAGTGTTGTCAGATTTTGAATTCGTTAAGTATTTATTAGTTATTTTCTAGTTCACTTACGTCTAAAGTCTTGATTGACATACTAATGGAAAAATAGCTATAAGTTTCAAACCGTATAACATTTTTGAAATCTGAAAGATGCGTCACATTCTATGCTTCGTCTAGTATAAGAAACAATTTAAAAAAATTGAATTATGATAAGTTTTCAATGAGTAAAGGTGGTATGACATGAGAGTTTTTAAATTCTGAAAGCGCTATAGCAAAAAAATCATAATTAATTATCTATTTGGAATAAAAATACCAAAAAATATGCGTCACATCCGAGCATGAGTCAGCTACTTATATATAGAATATTATAAAAAAATATTATCATTTTCTTTTGATTAGGGTGGTCAGACATACACATACTTCTTATTTTTTTGCTGAAATGTTTGTAGTGCTGCATTGCAATCTATACTTTTTACCAATCATATTAATTTTTTTTCAAAAAAGGCTTAGTAGTTTAGAAACTACATTCAATTTCCTACAAATTATGTTCTTACAACTTTTTGATATTAGGTAGATAACTAGTTCATTTTTTCACGTCAAGTTGACTAATCTTGATTTTCTGATTTTTCATTGCCACTTAAGGGCATAGTTTGGCCCCTCATGATCCTGCACATACCCCACAATTAGTTTATTAATCAAAAATATCTTTCATAATCTCATATCATGCACTATTCAATACAAATCCTTATTTTTGTTTAATGTTGTATGTATTAGGTTGTAATAGCTATGCTAAGAGAGCATAGTTATTGTAAAATTTGATGAAAAACAAATCTATTAAACCCAAGAAACCTGCATGCAAAAACTTGTCACAAGGAAGAAATCTGTAGGAAACAAACAAGGGTTTTGCTCTGACAATATGAAAGTTATTATTATCAGCCAAAAGAATAATGTAAATATACAATAGATCAATCCTTATAGAAGGAGATTGAAAAACCTAATGGGAAACCCTAAAATGTAAATAGACATTTAATAATTAGATTTAATTATTAAATGACTAATGCAAGTGCATAAAGGGAAATCTTAAGAGGTAGTAAAGTTGATTTAATCAATGTAATTAAATTAATTCTTTACTCTAACACCCCCCCTTAAGGTGAGCAACAATGCAGCTACAAACAATGCAAGAAATAAGAAAAGGAACTACAGTGCTGAATGCAAATTTGGGTCCCAGCAACATGGCCTGATGAGGTACCCAATCACAACCAAATCTCTATGAAATAGAGAAACGGGGAAAACCATATCGGAAAAACCCTCTTCCAAAAAGAGATAGAAAGATGCAGAAAGAAGAAAAAATGAAAGGAAGGTAGGCCTCAATGAGACCCCCCAAGGACAAAATCCTTCACCCTAAGCATAGAACACAGTTGAAGCTATCGCGGGGATGCAAAAGGCTTAGTGAAGATGTCAACAACCTGCTCAGTAGTGGGAATATACTCCAAACTCAAAGAGCCATCCTGAATCAAATGTCAGCTGAAATGCATATGAAGCTCAATGTGCTTGGCCCTCTGATGCTCAACTAGGTTGCGGGAAATATGTATGGCACTTTGATTGTCACACCAAAGAATAGTGGGACTATCAGGAGGAAAACCAAACTTTGTCATCAACTGGCGAAGCCATAAAACCTCCTGACTAGCTTGTACAACTGCTCGATACTCTGCCTCTATACATGATAATGTGTGATCTGTCTACTTCTTGCAAGACCATGTGATAGGACCAGAACCAAGATAGAAGACAAAGCCAGAAGTAGACCATCGATCTATAGTATCGCCAGCCCAATCTAAGTCTGTGAAACCAACAATGTGATGATCCCCTGATATATAATGAATGCCATAAGAAGTAGTACCCAAAATGTACCTCAAGATATGTTTGGCCACTTTCCAATGAATTTCATGAGGATCGTGTGAGAATCGAGAGACAAGGCCAACCGCAAAGGAAATATCAAGACGTTTGTGTGTCAGGTACAAAAAACTACCCAATAGTGCTCTGTATAATGTGGGATCCACGGTAGGAGTAGAGCAAGTGGTAGATAAATTAACACCTAACTAAAAAGGTGTGGGAGCAGGCTTGCAATCAACTATGTTGAATTGTTGAAGCATATCAAGAGCACACTTCTCCTGAAGTATGGAAATCCCATCCTAAGACTGAATAACCTGTAGGCCCAAAAAATAGTGCAGAAGTCCAAGATCAGTCATCTCAAACTGCTCTCTCAATGCGCATTGAACACTCTGAATCATAGAGGATGAGCTACCTGTAATGATGAGATCATCAACATATAGCACAAGTATCAATAGATCATACCCATGACGTTGACTGTACACGGTAGGATCAGAATGACAACATGTGAAGTGTGAGGCAAGCAAAAAGGAATCCATGCATCTTCTCATAACAAGCCCTAGGGGCTTGTTTGAGACCATATAGAGACCTCTGAAGTCTGCACACCATAGAAGAGTCCTACACAAAACCTTGAGGCTTCTCCATTTAGTTCTCCTCCTATAGGTCTCCATGCAAAAAGGCACTCTTTACACCCATTTGATAGACTATCCATCCCTAAGAAGCTGCAAGTGAAAGTACAAGGTGGATAGAATTCATCTTGGTGACAGGAGCAAAGGTCTCTGAGTAATCAACACCCTCCACCTATGAAAAGCCCTTCTCCACAATACATGCCTTATACCTATCAATAGAACCATTAGTAGCATACTTGGTATGGTACACCCACTTGCACTGAACCAACTTCCATCCTTTCGGAAGAGGACAAAGATCCCAAGTATGATTCTTCATCAAAGAAGAATACTCCTCATCCATAGCCTTATCCCACTCAGGATGACCTGTCTCCTCTGAAAATTGCTATGGATCATCTAAAATAGCATGACTTAGTAAACCATTACTAGATGTTTGAGCACGAGTGCGATGAGTGTCTAAAGGATCACCTGCCAAAGATCCAGCTGCATCAACTGCATCATGAGCCCATTTGGGCACATGTGGAACATCAGGTGGAGGTGGGGAAGGTGTAGCATCATTTGATTCTTCCTTAGAGGAGAAATAATCCAACAAAGGAGTAGGTGAAGAACTAGGTATTGAAGAAGAAGCTGATGATGGAGGATCCATCTGAGGATAGCGCTCATGAAACTGAACATCTCGCCGAAAGAAGACTTCTCTGGAATTAGGATCAAACAACCTATACACCTTCACATCCTCATAGTAGCCAAAAAATATGAGTGGTTGGATTTTCCTCTCCATGGCTTTCCTCTGAGCATCTGGAATAAATTCCCAAGCCTCACTACCAAAAACTTGGAATGGAGAAACATCAGGCTTGACATGAGTCCAAGCCTCCTCAGGAGTCAAATGTCACAATGCTTTAAGAGGCATCTGATTCTTAATATAGTTGGTGCAATTGATAGCCTCAGCCCAAAAGGAAGCACTCATAGCTCGTGATTGTAGCATACAATTAGCCATCTCTCATAATGTTTTGTTCTTTCTCTCTGCAATACCATTCTGCTGAGGGGTATGATGAACTATGAATTGATGTTGTAAACCATGCTTAGTGCAAAAATATTTGAAAGACCGATTCACATATTCCCTCCCATTGTCAATGCGTATATGCTTTACATAAAGACTAGATTGTTTCTCTACAAATGTCTTAAGGATTCGAAATGAATCAAAGACATCAGACTTGTACTTCAAGAAGTACACCCATGTGCATTTAGAGAAATCATCAATGAAAGTGAGTACATATCTTGCACTAGAAAAAGGAGTGGGAAATGACATAAGATCACTATGTATCAACTCCAAAGGTGTGAGATCATGTGAGGATCTAGTAGATGGAAAAGGATCTCTGTGATGTTTTCCAAGCACACAACCTCGACAAACACCATCAGTACAAGAGATCTGAGGTAGCACAATTACTAGCTCCTATGTACTCATCTGTTGTAAATATATGTAGTTGACATGGCCAAAACACTCATGCCAAAGCTTGCTCACTATGTCTACATGAGCAACAAGAGAAACACCAGTAGAATCAGATCTCTCAAACTTTACTTTGTTTTGAGAAATCTGTACGCCCGGTGCAAGTAAACAGTGTTGATTCTATTAATTTTCCTGTAACAGTCTTAAGGTTTATTAATTTATTGCCATCCCATGAATTCTAAGGGCTCAGACTTCATGGGATGTGTGTTTCTAACATGTACAATAGTTTTTTAATCTTTTAAATGCAGGAACAGTGCCAACATTGACTAACTGTCATGAAACAGTGAATACAACCCAATGAAAATAGTGGGTACAGTATAGTAGCGGCTATTTGGTCTGAACAAGGAGGGTTTTGTATGTTTGGGATCATCTTAGGATATTGAAGTGAAGGTGAATCCATAACAAATTTGATGCAGAAGTGTTTGAAGGACAGAGATTGAGAAAGTCCTAGAAGTAAGGGTTTGAAGACACCATTTTGGGGGTTTTGATGTTGCAGAGCCCTTGAGGCTAATTCCTTTTGTATTTGGTCATTTGAAAACATAAAAAAAACACTTTCTAGGAGTTGGAGCCATTAGGAGGACTCTGTCTTATACTTCCTTTGTTATATTGGCCTTTTTCATGTACTAAAATAGCGCATTAGTCATAAACAGGGATATTGGTCCAAAATAATCATATGAGAGATTTGGATATGTTTGAGTACTTTAAAAAGGGTGTCTGATAATACATTTACCTTTATAAGTTCTTTGGGAAAATTTTAAGTTATTTGGGTTTTTATCCTGCTGCAGGGCCACTAGACTGGCTATTAGGCCTCTAGGACATATTAAGAAGGTCTTGAAGAGTGGGAGCATAGGATTGACCTAGAACCTTTAAAATAATTTAATCCAAGTTAATTAAAACTTATAAGACCAAAAACATCACTTAGGGGTCTTGGGGAGAGTTTTTAATAAGTCAAGCCTTTCATGCACTTAAGGTTTTGGTAGATCATAGTGCCTAAACCTCTCAAATTTCTAACTCTACTTGTGTAACTTCAACAACCACCCTTTACTCTACATCAAGTGGTATTAGAGTGTAGGGAAAGGTCTTGTGGAAGTTCTTGAGAATTTTGGTTCCTTGAATCCTTAGATAAGCCCTTGAAGGAGTAGCCCTAAGTTGACTCTTGTGCCAAGTTGATCAGGAACCATGGCTGAAGGAGAGGAATGAGATTTGCCTACCAGAATGACCAACATGGAGTTGGAAAGGATTTTTAAAGAGCAATTGGCTGATAACAAAAAGCTTAAGGCAACCCTTGAGTAAGAGAAGAAGGAGAAAGCTGAAAAAGACAAAGAGGTGAAGATCATGATGGAGAGAATATTGGCCTTAGAGAAAAGGGATAAGAGCATCAGATAGGATGAAGAAGTTGCAAATGATGAGGAAGAAGAAGAGGAACCTCAATGGGAAGAACCATTAGATCCTAATGAGTTGAAGATGGCTAGGTTTGCTAAAGTCATCAAGAGTGGTGATACAAGGGCAAGAGCTGATTTGCCTACCTGTGGAGGAAAGATGGATGATGAGGAGTTGATAGATTGTTTCACCGCTATGGAGAATTTCTTTGAATGTGAGGATGTGGACAAGAATTAGAAGTTGAGGATAGCAAAGTTCAAGTTGAAAGGACATGCATTGCTTTGGTGGGATTGTGTGCAAGCAGAGAGGTGGAAGAATGGTAAACCCAAGATCACTTCTTGGTACACCATGATGGATAGGATGAAGGAAAAATTTTTGCCAAATGATTATTGAGTTCAGTTGTATAAGAGGATGCAAAATCTAAAACAAAAAGATATGGAGGTGCAAAGATATATGGAGGAGTTTCACAAACTTGATATAAGAGTAAGTCACGATGAGGACATAGATGAGAAGATAGCAAGGTATATGGGGGGACTAAGGTTCAACATCCAAGATGAACTTAGTCTTGCTACCCCTAGGTCTATTGAGGAATGTTACAAGCTAGCCATCAAGGTTGAAGAAAAGATCAAAAGAAGGCAAGAGAGACAAGGCAGCAGTAGAGGTGGATCTTCCATGAGAGGAAGAGGGGGAAGAGGTACTATTGATTTTCAGAATCAGAATGACAAGGAAAAGGACAAGTCCTACCCATCTGATACAAGGGGTGGACATAGAGGTGGAAGGAGTGGAGGAAGAGGAAGTGCGGTCTTCACAGGGAGATGTTTTACTTGCAATGAAGTAGGTCACCAGTCATTTAGGTGTCCCAAGTGGAATGAAGGAAAAGATAGAAGAGTGGCTTTGGTAGAAGAAGACACAAGCAAAGAGGAAAAACAAGAGCTTATCTTGGCACTACCAGAAGAAGGTGAATATTTCTTGGTAGGAAGGGGATAGCCAGTGCAAGGAACAAGCATTTTGAAAACCAAATGTGTGATTCAAGGTAAGATTTGTAGTTTTCTTATTGATTCAGGTGCTTTACATAATTTGGTTTCAAAGGAAGTTATCACTAAGTTGCATTTACAAATCTTTCCACATCCCAATCCATACTATGCAACTTGGGAAAGTAAGGATAAAAATCTATGTGTAAGTGAGAAAGTTATCATAAATTTTTCAATTGGGCAATATTCTGATAGCATTTTATGTGATGTATTGGATATGAGTTGTGGACATATCATCTTGGGTAGACCTTGGCAATGGTCTAGGAGGAATGTGCATCATGGTTTCACAAACACTTACCTAGTTCATAAGGGAAGGACCACATACAAATTGACTCCACTTATTGACAATGAAATGCAGACTGTGGTTATGTGTTTTGGCAAATATGTCTTAGTGCAGGGTCACAGTAAACAAGTTGATACCGGTTGGAAGAAAGAAGAAAGGTTACAAGATAAGGTAATACCCCTCTAGCTATGTGGACCAAGCTTAACACCTTGTTTGGTACAGTGAATGAGTTCAGAGCACTTCAGATTGAGGCAGAGCTTACCTCTCTTATACCAGATCATTTTCCATCCATTGAGGACTTCTTGATGAAGTTCAAACAATAGAGATCTTTGTTACACGACTGTGGAAAGAAAAAGACTGATAAATAGTGCATTTATCTGATTCTGTCTAAGCTTAGGGGAAACTTTCATCTTCTCTTCTATCTTTCATTCTACCATGGATGCTTTGGGACCTATATTCACCATGCCCACTTTTGAGGTGTTATGTGATCATTTGACTAGAGAGCAGGCCAAACTTACTCAGTTGGACTCTCTAACAGGATCAAAGAACCAAGCATTGGTTGCCCAGCCATCCAAGCGAAAGTAGAAGCAAAAGCCCAAGCCCAAAACAAAATAAGCTGGCAATGAGAATCCCTCCAAGCCACCTCCAAAATTAGATCCAAAGAAATGTACTCCGAAAGGAAAAACTTCTAAGTTTGGTGAGTCTTCCTTCAAGACTACAAAGTGCACAGGTGATCCTTGCAATTTTTGTGGCAAGGAAGGGCATCCAGTTTCCAGGTGTTGGAAACAACTTGAGGCACTAGAAGAAGCCATGAAAAAGCATAGTCTTACTCCTCTGAAGCCTCCACCTCCTCCCATAGGGAAATTTCATACTCTTTCTACTCAAGCTTTGTCTTCCACTACTCCATGGATCATTGATTCAGGTGCTTCACACTATATGAGGCACTCACCCAGAGTGGTTACCTCACTTGCTTAGAGTGTTACTACACAGATTGTAGTTGGTGACTCGGCACTACTTTCAGTCATAGGTTCTGGCTCTATTTCATTAGATGGTGGTTCTCTCCAGGATGTTCTTTTGGTTCCGGCCATTTCTACAAAGCTCCTGTCTGTTTATCAGATTTGTCATTCTGGCTCTGGTAAAATAGTTGAGTTCTCACCACATGATGTGGTTATTCGAGACCTCCATGATCTTGACTTGGTTATTGCTACTGGGAGTGTTGATTCAAAGACACACTTATACCAGTTTGATGGCTTCGAGAGATCCAATTCTACTGGTGTTTCTCTTGTTTCTCATGCAGACATAGTGAGCAAGCTTTGGCATGAGTGTTTTGGCCATGTCAACTATATATATTTATAGCAGATGAGTACATAGGAGCTAGTGATTTTGCTACCTCAGATCTTTTATACTGATGGAAAAATATGTAAGAAGACAACACAAGCCTGAACAGATAATTAGAGACAAACATACTGGAATTCTGACCAGAAGTAAGACAAAGGATCCAACATGTTTACTGTGTGAATTTGAACCTAAGTCAACTAGAGAGGCATTAGAAAATGAAGATTGGATACAAGAAATGAATGAAGAAATAGACCAGATAGAGAAGAATGATACTTGGACTCTGGTACTGAGACCTAAAAACAAAAATGTTATAGGAACAAAGTGGGTGTTCCGAAATAAGTTGAATTAAAAAGGTGAAATAACTAGGAACAAAGCTAGACTGGTATGCAAAGGCTACACACAAGAAGAAGGAATAGATTATGGGGAGACATTTTCCCCTATAGCTAGATTGGAAGGAGTAAGAACTCTTCTTGCATATGCTGCTTATAAAGATTTCAAGGTATATCAAATGGATGTCAAGTCTGCATTTTTAAATGGTATACTAGAAAAAGAAGTTTACATAGAATAGCCAGAAGGTTTCATTGATCCAAACAGAAGACACATGGTATGCAAATTGAACAAAGTACTATATGGATTAAAACAAGCTCCCAGAGCATGGTATGAGAGATTGCATAACTACTTGATACAGATTGGATTTTCAAGAACAAATGACACAAGCAATCTGTACATGAAAGATGAAGAAGGTAAAGGTATTCTGTTGGCAAAATTTTTTGTGGATGATATTATTTTTGGTGGAGAAGATACTTTGTGTAAAAGATTTTCAAATGAAATGCAAACTGAATTTGAAATGAGCATGTTTGGTGAGATCAAATTCTTTGTTGGTTTACAAGTATATCAGATGAAGGAAGAAATTTTCATTACACAGTCTAAGTATGTTAATGAAATACTGAAAACTTTTGGGATGGAAGATTCTAGACCAGTGAGTACTCCTATGGTTACTGGACAAAAGTTATCTAAGAATGATGATGCTGCATAAGTGAACCAGACTTTGTACAGATCCATGATTGGAAAATTGTAGTATGTTGTACATAGTAGACTAGATATTGCACTAGCTATTGGGATTGTGGAAAGATTCTCTGCCAATCCTAAGGAAACACACATGATGGCTATGAAAAGAATTATGAGATACTTGAAAGGGACTGCTGACTATGGGCTATATTACAAGAAGGATGACAAATTTGAACTAAGAGTATATATAGATGCTGATTGGGCAGGAAATGTAGATGACAGAAAGAGTACTAGTGGTGGAGCTTTCTTTCTTGGACATAGATTAGTCTCCTGGATGAGCAAGAAACAAAATTGCATTTCCCAATCTACTGTTGAAGCCAAGTATGTTGCTGCTGCAGTAAAATGTTCAAATTTGGTATGGATAAAACAATTGTTGGTAGGCATGAAAGAAGAAATCACTGAACCTGTTGTTATTTTTTGTGACAGCACAAGTGCTATCAACATTTCTAAGAATCCAGTGATGCATACTAAGACCAAGCACATAGCAATCAAGTATCACTACTTGAGAGAATTGGTACAAGATAAATAAGTCTGAATGGAATATGTGAATACAAAGGAACAATTAGTAGACATATTCACTAAATTTACCTAAAGAAGCACATGAGTATTTGAGAAGTCAATTAGGGGTCCTTCCCCTAACCGAGGCTGCCTAGTTAAGCTAGGAGCACTGCATCAAATATGCTACAGCAGAATATTTGACAGACTGATGCAGAAGATTGTCACACTTTAGGACTGGCCTAGAGTTTTGAAGAAGAGCAAAGATAAGGAATCGGTCATAAGCAAGATGACATAGGGAGAAACACTGAGCTACACAGATAATATCTACATCTGATGGATGTATGTTTTAGTTGTTGCTTTGGCATTTTTGTCAAAGAGGGAGATGAATTGAGATGATATAATAACACATGACACTGAAAATAAAAGTAAGGAGATGATGAATTGAGATGAAGGATCAGGATAGAGGGAGATCTGGATATTTTTGATGGTCATAGAAGTGAGGCTTACAGATTCTGAATAAGAATGAAGCTAAGGATATTACAATTTTTTTTTTTTTCTGATGGACATATAAGTTTTTGGATTGGTTGGTAATCAATTTTTTATTTAGGTGATATCATATGGTGTTTCCATCAATGCCAAAGAGGGAGATTGTTGGAAACTGCAATTGAAGCAATTGTTGTATTGTCATTGATGTCAAACCTTAACTGGTAAGACTGTTGCTACTTAGGAAAGTACTATATCTATTGTATTGTTGTGAAGAAGGGAAAGAAAGGATGGTAACAATAGCACCTAAGGAAAGGTTGAGTTATCTTGATACTACAAAGTGTACTTGACTATGTTGTACAATGATGAGACAATGTATTGTTTATCTTAGTAAGATTGAAGACTAAATTGGTAGGCTTGACTGAGCAAAAATAGAGAAATCATGTTCAAGCCGAGTAATGTTAGTGTCGACCGAGTTAGTATATGCCGAGTAAAATTCTAGTATCGATCGAACATCAGTTAATTGTCGAGAAAGACAGTATAAGCTGAGGAAACATTTTTTAGTAATGATCGAGCTTTCTACATGAAGACCGAGTAGTTGATCACAGTATTGACCAAGCATCAATATTTTTATATTTGAAGAGAATTCAGATTTGGAGCCGACATTGTTGAATTCTTGGATTATGTAAAACGTGTTGACTTTATTTATTGATTGTTTGAAAGCATTAAATGCACTAAAAAATGTTTTATTGTAAATCTTTGAGAGATTTGAGATGTTTTTAAAAAAGGAGCTGAAGAACATAAAGCAGGTAGATTCAATGAATCTGACCTAACTCTAAGATCTACGAAGGAGATTGAGCGGCAAAAGATGAGTTAACCTAATTGAGGAAGTGTTAAGGGAACCTAAGCATTAGGTATGTGTGTGCATGGGTGAAAAGAGGATGCTGGAAGATTAGTAGATGTTATTGACTGTATAAGCAGAAAAGGCTGAAGAAGAAGTGTGGTGATTGCTTGAAGAAAATTTTCGAGCAGATCAGAGATAGAGATGGAAAAGTTTCAAAGTCAGTAAACTAGCATTTGTGTATGGAATTGGATTTGATATTTGCAAAGTGAGTTGTATGTTTTTTAGATCAATACTGCTGCTACTTTCTAACCATTGTAACAGTCAAAATCCTTTTAACAGAGGTTGACCTAACAGTCATATGTTTAAATCCTTTGAACAAGGTTGCATTCTAATGGAATGTATGTAAGTCCTATAACAAGGTGCACTTTTAACAGGGTGATTGAAATCCTTTAACCGGGTCACACCTAACAGTGTGTATTGTAACCTCTGACAGGGTTGGCTTTTAACTGAGCTCACTTCATAAGAGTGAAAATAATAGTAACATGTTACAAAGTGGTTTTTCCCAGATTGGGTTTCTACTATAAATCCTAGTGTCAATGCTTGTGTGAATGTTTTGGTTTGAACATTTCTATGTTTTACAAGTTAGATACAGATGGGTAGTGGACTGCAATGTTATATGCTTCTATTATAGAATCAGTGATGACCGAGTTGGTTTTGGTTGTTAGATCTGATTTAAAGAAATTTTTTTGAAGTTTGTTTTATATATCTAGACCTGAGAACAACTAATTCACCCCCCCCCTCTCTGTTGTTCTAAATCATATTAACAATTGGTATCAGAGCTGTGTTTCTTATTATTGGTGTTTACAGAAATCAAGTTTAAAGGGACTTGAAGAAAATAATCAGGATGTATAAGAAGGAGGTACTGAAGCTGAATAAGGAAAACTTCCCTGCATGGCAAAGCTTGATGCAGTTGCATCTAGCCAGCATTGGTGATTCTGCAAAGTACTACATTGAGAATGACTATGTCTCACCTGTCGCACCTTTGACTGTCAAGGAAATGAGAGCTAAGAAAGAACATAATCGGGCAATGCTAGAAATTGCATCTACCCTAAGCTATCTAGAATTTGAGGACATTAAGGATTGCACAAGTGCTAAGGAGATGTGGGACACTCTTGCAAGGATCTATGGTGGTGACTTAAATGTACTGAAAGCTAAGGCCGAGAGTCTCAGAGGTAAGTTTGATGAAATGAGAATGCAAGAAGGTGAGAACATTGCACAATATCGTGGTAGAATAAAAGAAGTTGTGAATGCTATTAGAGGAGCAAATGGGATAATTGATGATGAAACTATAATTGGAAAAGTACTAAGAACTCTGCGTCCTATATATGCTATTAAGATCTCAGTTATTCAAGAATCTGGATGTAACTCTGCAAATGTGCTTACTTTGGAAAGTTTGGTTGGCAAGCTGACTGCTTTTGAATTCTCTAACTATGATAACTTCACTATTGGTAGTATTGGTAATGTTGAATATGCTTTTAAGTCACAATTAGTTATGAACAAGCCAAAGAAAGAAAAAGAAAGATGCATCAATGAAAGTGAAAGTGACAGTGACAGTGACACTTCTGATGAAGAACTTTAAGATCTAGAAGCTCTTATGGCTAGAAGATTGAGAACGGGAAAAGGAAAATATAAAGGTAAACTCCCTATTATATGTTTTGCATGTAATAAAGTTGGTCATATAGCTACTAGATGTCCTGACAGGAATGATAAAGATGAAGAAAGAAAAAACAAACACAAAGACAGAAGAGATGACATAAGCTACCGAAGGCACAAAGACTACAAAGGAAAAGGTAAGAAATCTTGTTACGTTGCTGAAGAAGAAACTGACACTGATAGTGATGATTTTGAAATTGAGGGTATGTGCAGGATCATGAGGGGCCAAACTATGCCCTTAAGTGGCAATGAAAAATCAGAAAATCAAGATTAGTCAACTTGACGTGAAAAAATGAACTAGTTACCTACCTAATATCAAAAAGTTGTAAGAACATAATTTGTAGGAAATTGAATGTAGTTTCTAAACTACTAAGCCTTTTTTCAAAAAAAATTAATATGATTGGTAAAAAGTATAGATTACAATGCAGCACTACAAACATTTCAGTAAAAAAATAAGAAGTATGTGTATGTCCGACCACCCTAATCAAAAGAAAATGATAATATTTTTTTATAATATTCTATATATAAGTAGCTGGCTCATGCCCAGATGTGACGCATATTTTTTGGTATTTTTATTCCAAACAGATAATTAATTATAATTTTTTTGCTACAACGCTTTCAGAATTTAAAAACTCTCCTGTCTGACCACCTTTACTCATTGAAAACTTATCATAATTCAATTTTTTAAAATTGTTTCTTATACTAGACGAAGCATAGAATGTGATGCATCTTTTGGATTTAAAAATGTTATATGGTTTGAAAGTTATAGCTATTTTTCCATCAGTATGTCAATCAAGACTTTAGACGTAAGTGAACTAGAAAATAACTAATAAATACTTAACGAATTCAAAATCTGACAGCCTTTATATCGATGGAAAGCTGACAATCATCCAAAGAAACCCTTTTCGTTTTATCGAAATCGGGTGGAAAAAAAGTTGTCAACCTAATGGTCGAAGTGTCGATATAAGAAAAATAGAGAAAAAACACATTTTTTGCACACCTTCAACGTTGACCATGGGGCTTTGGTTTCCAAAACTATTACCAAGCCTAATCGGGTACTCGATTTTTTCATGTACCCGATTTTGTTTGAATTTGAATTTTGAAAAGTTTCCCCCTCCCACTCTTTTTTTATTTCCCTTTAATTTTGTTGTTTTTTTCTTTCACCTTGACAATCAATAATTTATATATTTTATATTTATGTTTTATATTTTATGTTTTATATTTTATATTATATAATATATATATTATATATATTATTTATTTATATTATATATTCGATAATATCAATTTAAACGACCTAAGTATATAGTCTGTTCAGATTTATATTAAATGCAATATTTTTATATTATAATATAAATATTACATAATATATAAATATATATATAAATATATAAATATATATATATATATATATATATATATATATATATATATATATATATATATATATATATATATATATATATATATATATATATATATATATATTATATTAAATATTGTTGCACGTATATAATATAATGTCTAATATATATAATATATAAAATGAATAGGAGGTTAATATATTGTATATTTGATAATATATATTAAATGTAATATCTAATATATCTTATAATATATATTATATATTTAGTCTATTAAATATTATATTTTTTCAAATATTTTATATATTATTTTAATATTTAATTTAAGTTATAACAGATCCTCTCATGAGACAACAGGTCGAATCAGGGTCGCTAGACGTCTTAAGGGGTAATTAGGGTTTGTGAGGCAACTTCAGATGTACAGTGACCATTTGGAAGGCAATAGGGCATGTCCAAGGACCAATGTACCAAATTTTAATGAATTTTTCCTATTTGTACTTGAAAAGGGTCCATGGGGTGCTCTCAGGAGATCACATGTCCAATCAGTGTCGCTAGGCGTCTTAAGGGGTCATCAGGGCTCGTGAGACAACCTTTGATGCACGGTGACCATTTGGAATGCATTAGGACATGTCAAAGGACCTAACTCCATAATTTAGATGAATTTTGATTAGTCAAACTTAAAAAGGGTCAATGGGGTGCTCTTGGGAGACCATTGTACGATTTAGGGTCGATAGGTGACTTAAGGGGTCATCGGGGTTCCAAATGAAACTTTCGATGAACGGTGATCCTTTGGAATGCATTAGGACAGATCAAATGATCTACATACCAAATTTGGATAAATTTTGCCTAGTACAACTCGAAAGGGGTCCATGGGGTGCTCTCGGGAGACCACATGTCGAATCAGGGTCGATAGGCTTGTTAAGAGGTCATTAGGGTTCCAAATGAAACTTCGATGGAATGGTGACCCTTTGGAATGCATTAGGATATGTCATAGGACCTATGTACCAAATTTGGATAACTTTTTCCTATTAAAACTCGAAAGGGGTCCATGGTGTGCTTTCAGGAGACCACGTGTCGAAATGGGGTCGGTAGGCCTATTAAGGGGTCATTAGGGTTCCAAATAAAACTTTGATGGAATGGTGACCCTTTAGAATGCATTAGGACATGTCATAGGACCTACATACCAAATTTGGATGACTTTTTCCTAGTAGAACTCGAAAGGGGTCCATGGGGTGCTCTTAGGAGACCACATGTGTAAACAGGGTCGGTAGGCCTGTTAAGAGGTCATTAGGGTTACAAATGAAAATTGGATGGAATGGTGACCCTTTGGAACACATTAGGACATGTTAGAGGACCTATGTACCAAATGTGTATGACTTTTTCCTAGTAGAACTCAAAAAGGGTCCATGGGGTTCTCTGAGGAGACCACATGTCGAATCAGGGTCGGTAAACCTGTTAAGGGGTCATTAGGGTTCCAAATGTGACTTTGATGGAATGGTGACCCTTTGGAATGCATTAGGACATGTCAGAGGACCTACGTACCAAATTTGGATAACTTTTTTCCAGTAGAACTCAAAAGGGGTCCATGGGGTGGTCTCGGGAGACCACATGTCGAATCATGGTGTGTAGGCCTGTTAAGGGGTCATTAGGGTTCTAAATGAAACTTCTATGGAATGGTGACCCTTTCAAATTCATTAAGACATGTCAGAGGACCTATGTACCAAATTTGGATGACTTTTTCTTAGGAAAATGCAAAAGGGGTCCATGGGGAGCTCTCGAGAGACCACATGTCGAAATGGGGTCAGTAGGCATGTTAAGGGGTCATTAGGGTTTGAAATAAAACTTCTATGGAACCATGACCATTTGGAATGCATTAGGACTCCCTAGGGATCAAAAGGGGTCAGGGGGACTCCCTAGGGGTCCAAACATGTACTAGGACCCCTAGGGAGTCCCCGTGACCCCTTTTGGCACATTGAAATGCTCAAGTGTGTCTTAAGGGGTCCTTCTGACTCCCTAGGGTTCCTAATGCATGATAAGGCGTACTAGGACCCCTAGGGAGTCATCGTGACCCCTTTTGACACATTGGAGCACTCAAGTGTGTCTTAAGGGGTCCTACAACCCCTTAAGACACACTTGAGCATTCCAATGTGTCAAAAGAGGTCACAATGAATCCCTAGGGGTCCTAGTATGCTTTATCACGCGTTAGAACCCCTAGGGAGTACCTGTGAACCCTTTTGACACATTGGAATGCTCAAGTGTGTCTTAAGGGGCCCTACGACCCCTTATGACACACTAGAGAATTCCAATGTGTCAAAAGGGGTCACGATGATTCCCTAGGGGTCCTAGTACGCTTTATCACGTGATAGGACAACTAGGGAGTCCCCGTGACCCCTTTTGACACATTGGAATGATCTAGTGTGTCTTAAGGGGTTTTAGGACCCCTTAAGACACACTTGAGCGTACCAATGTGTCAAAAGAGGTCACGGGGACTCCCTAGGTGTCCTAGTACGTGTTAGGCCTCTTAGGGAGTCCCCTTGACCCCTTTTGACACATTGGAACACTCAAATGTGCCTTAAGGGGTCGTAGGACCCCTTAAGACACACTTGAGCTTTCCAATATGTCAATAGGGGTCATGGGGACTCCTTAGGGGTCATAGTACGCTTTATCACACGTTAGGACACTTAGGGAGTCCCCCTGACCCCTTTTGACACATTGGAACGCTCAAGCGTGCCTTAAGGGGTCGTCAAAAGGGGTCAGGTGGACTCCCTAGGGGTCCTAACGCGTACTAGGACCCCTAGGGAGTCCCCGTGACCCCTTTTGACACATTGGAATGCTCAAGTGTGTCTTAAGGGTTCCTTTTGACTCCCTAGGGTTCCTAACACGTGATAAGGTATACTAGGACCCCTAGGGAGTCATCGTGACCCCTTTTGACACATTGCAATGCTCTAGTGTGTCTTAAGGGGTCGTAGGACCCCTTAAGACACACTAGAGCATTCCAATTTGTCAAAAAGGGTTGCGTGGACTCCCTAGGTGTCCTAGTACGTGTTAGGATCCTTAGGGAGTCCCCCTGACCACTTTTGAGACATTGGAATGCTCAAGTGTGCCTTAAGGGGTTGTAGGACCCCTTAAGACACACTTGAGCGTTCCAATGTGTGAAAAGGGGTCACAGAGACTCCCTAGGTGTCCTAACGCATGATAAAGCATAATAGGATACCTAAGGAGTCCCCGTGACCCCTTTTGATACATTGGAAGGCTCAAGTGTCTCTTAAGGGGTCCTACGAACCCTTAAGGCACACTTGAGCGTTCCAATGTGTCAAAAGGTGTCACGAGGACTCCCTGGGTGTCCTAGTACATGTTAGGACCCCTAAGGAGTCCCCCTGACCCCTTTTGACACATTAGAACACTCAAGAGTGCCTTAAGGCATCGTAGGACCCCTTAAGACACACTTGAGCATTCCAATGTGTGAAAAGGGGTCACGGGGACTCCTTAGGGGTCCTAGTATGCTTTATCACGCATTAGGACACCTAGGGAGTCCCCGTGACCCCTTTTGACACATTGGAATGCTCAAGTGTGCCTTAAGGGGTCGTAGGACCCCTTAAGACACACTTGAGTGTGACAATGTGTGAAAAGGGGTCACGAGGACTCCTTAGGGGTCCTAGTACACTTTATCACGCGTTAGGACACCTAGGGAGTCCCCGTGAGCCCTTTTGACACATTGGAATGCTCAAGTGTGCCTTAAAGGGTCATAGGACCCCTTAAGGCACACTTGAGCATTCCAATGTTTCAAAAGGGGTCACAGGGACTCCCTAGGGGTCCTAACATATGATAAAGCATGTTAGGACCCCTAAGGAGTCCCCGTGACCCCTTTTGATACATTGCAATGCTCAAGTGTTTCTTAAGGGGTTGAAGGACCCCTTAAGACACACTTTGAGCATTGCAATGTGTCAAATGGGGTCACGATGACTCCCTAGGGGTCCTAGTACGCTTTATCACATGTTAGTACCCCTAGGGAGTCCCCGTGACCCCTTTTGAAACATTGGAATGCTGAAGTGTGTCTTAAGGGGTCCTATGACCCCTTATGACACACTAGAGCATTCCAATGTGTCAAAAGGGGTCACGATCATTCCCTAGGGGTCCTAGTATGCTTTATCATGTGTTAGGACACGTAGGTAGTCCCCGTGACCCCTTTTGACACATTGGAATGCTCAATTGTGCCTTAAGGGGTCATAGGACCCCTTAAGAAACACTTGAGCATTCCAATGTGTGAAAATGGGTCACAGGGACTCCTTAGGGGTCCTAGTAAACTTTATCACATGTCAGGACCCCTAGGGAGTCCCTGTGACCCCTTTTGACACATTGGAATGCTCAAGTGTACCTTAAGGGGTAGGACCCCTTAAGGCACACTTGAGCGTTTCAATGTGTCAAAAGGGGTCACGGGGACTCCCTAGGGGTCCTAACGTGTGATAAAGCATACTAGGACCCCTAAGGAGTCCCTGTGACCCCTTTTGACACATTGCAATGCTCAAGTGTGTCTTAAGGGGTCGAAGGACCCCTTATGACACACTTGAGCATTGCAATGTGTCAAAAGGGGTCACGATGACTCCCTAGGGGTCCTAGTATGCTTTATCACGCGTTAGAACCCCTAGGGAGTCCCCGTGACCCCTTTTGACACATTGGAATGCTGAAGTGTGTCTTAAGGGGTCCTACGACCCCTTATGACACATTAGAGCATTCTAATGTGTCAAAAGGGGTCACGATGATTCCCTAGGGGTCCCATTACGCTTTATCATGCGTTAGGACATGTAGGGAGTCCCCATGACCCCTTTTGACATATTGGAATGCTCAAGTGTGCCTTAAGGGGTCATAGGACCCCTTAAGACACACTTGAGCGTTCCAATGTGTGAAAAGGGGTCAGGGGGACTCCTTAGGGGTCCTAGTATGCTTTATCACGCGTTAGGACACCTAGGGAGTCTCCGTGACCCCTTTTGACACATTGGAATGCTCAAGTGTGCCTTAAGGGATCGTTAAGGCACACTTGAGCATTCCAATGTGTGAAAAGGGGTCACGGGGACTCCCTAGGTGTCCTCACACGTGATAAAGTGTACTAGAACTCCTAAGGAGTCCCCGTGACCCCTTTTGACACATTGCAATGCTCAAGTGTGTCTTAAGGGGTCGAAGGACCCCTTAAGACACACTTGAGCATTGCAATGTGTCAAAAGGGGTCACGATGACTCCCTAGGGGTCCTAGTACGCTTTATCACATGTTAGGACCGCTAGGGAGTCCCCGTGACCCTTTTTGACACATTGGAATGCTCAAGTGTTCCTTAAGGGGTCGTAGGACCCCTTAAGACACACTTGAGCATTCCAATGTGTGAAAAGGGGTCACGGGGACTCCTTAGGGGTCCTAGTATGCTTTATCATGCGCAAGAACACCTAGGGAGTCCCCATGACCCCTTTTGACACATTGGAATGCTCAAGTGTGCCTTAAGGGGTCCTACGATCCCTTAAGGCACACTTAAGCGTTCCAATGTGTCAAAAGGGGTCACGGGGACTCCCTAGGGGTCCTAACATGTGATAAAGCGTACTAGGACCCCTAAGGAGTCCCCGTGACCCCTTTTGACACATTGGAACGCTCAAGTGTGTCTTAAGGGGTCGAAGGACCCCTTAAGACACACTTGAGCGTTCCAATGTGTCAAAAGGGGTCACGTGGACTCCCTAGGTGTCCTAATGCGTGATAAAGCATACTTGGACCCCTAAGGAGTCCCCATGACCCCTTTTCACACATTGGAATGCTCAAGTGTGTCTTAAGGGGTCCTTTGACCCCTTAAGGAACACTTGAGCATTTCAATGTTCTCAAAAGGGGTCACGGGGACTCCCTAGGTGTCCTAACACATGATAAAGCGTACGCGTTAGGACACCTAGGTAGTCCCCGTGACCCCTTTTGACACATTGGAATGCTCAAGTGTGCCTTAAGGGGTCCTACGACCCCTGAAGGCACACTTGAGTGTTCCAATGTATCAAAAGGGGTCACAGGGACTCCTTGGGTGTCCTAGTACACGTTAGGACCCCTAAGGAGTCCCCCTGACCCCTTTTGACACATTGGAACGCTCAAGGGTGCCTTAAGGGGTCGTAGGACCCCTTAAGACACACTTGAGCGTTCCGATGCATGAAAAGGGGTCACAGGGACTCCTTAGGGGTCCTATTACACTTTATCACACGTTAGGACACCTAGGGATTCCTTGTGACCCCTTTTGACACATTGGAATGCTCAAGTGTGGCTTAAGCGGTCGTAGGACCACTTAAGACACAATTGAGTGTTCCAATGTGTGAAAAGGGGTCACAGGGACTCCTTAGGGGTCCTAGTATGCTTTATCACACGTTAGGACACCTAGGGAGTCCCCGTGACCCCTTTTGACACATTAGAATGCTCAAGTGTTCCTTAAGGGGTCGTAGGACCCCTTAAGACACACTTGAGTGTTCCAATATGTGAAAAGGGGTCACAGGGACTCCTTAGGGGTCCTAGTATGCTTTATCACGTGTTAGGACACCTAGGGAGTCCCCGTGACCCCTTTTGACACATTGGAACACTCAAGTGTACCTTAAGGGGTTGTAGGACCCCTTAAGGCACACTTGAGCATTCCAATGTGTCAAAAGGGGTCAGGGGGACTCCCTAGGGGTCCTAACATGTGATAAAGCGTACTAGGACCCCTATGGAGTCCCCGTGACCCCTTTTGACACATTGCAATGCTCAAGTGTGTCTTAAGGGGTCGAAGGACCCCTTAAGACACACTTGAGTGTTGCAATGTGTCAAAAGGGGTCACAGGGACTCCCTAGGTGTCCTAACACGTGATAAAGTGTACTTGGACCCCTAAGGAGTCCCCGTGACCCCTTTTCACACATTGGAATGCTCAAGTGTGTCTTAAGGGGTCCTACGACCCCTTAAGACACACTTGAGTGTTCCAATAAGTAGAAAGGGGTCACAGGGACTCCTTAGGGGTCCTAGTACGCTTTATCACGCGTTAGGACACCTAGGGAGTCCCCGTGACCCCTTTTGACACATTGGAATGCTCAAGTGTGCCTTAAGGGGTCCTAACGCATGATAAAACATACTAGGACCCTTAGGGAATCATCATGACCTCTTTTGACACATTGGAATGCTCTAGTGTGTCATAAGGGGTCGTAGGACCCTTTAAGACACACTTGAGCATTTCAATGTGTCAAAAGGGGTCACAGGGACTCCCTAGAGGTCCTAACGCGTGATAAGGTGTACTAGGACCCCTAGGGAATCATCGTGATCCCTTTTGACACATCGTGACCCCTAGGGAGTCCCCATGACCCCTTATCATGCGTTAGGACCCCTAGGGAGTCTCTCTTTGCCTCCAGTGAACTATTCTTCAAAGCCTCCATTTTTGCATAGCTAGGGTTTACGACACCTGTAAAAGTCACATTTAATACAAAGATTTAGCCGACGACATTAGTACATATATAATATACATTATATATATCATATGTCTCTTTTTTATATATATTATATACATAAATATATGTAAAAGTTCAATTGTTTTCATTTGCTCCTGCCATTTTTTCATCAGTCGGGGAATATCGGGTACCCGATTTTCGCCAGGCAATATTTGATGAAAATATTCCCTGTCCCCACAGAGCAGACAATCACGGGATTTTATACTTTTTTTCATGCGTTGCAAAACAAAAAATATGATTTGGGGCCCATTGTTTGAGTTTTGTTGACTTGTGGTTTCACCATGGGAAGCACCAGTCGTCGAAAGGCTAAACGTAAGAGGAAGCTGACAGATGACGAAATTCAGGCATATAGGGAAAAAGATAAGGAAAATCACCAAAGAAGGAGAGAAGGTATGTTAACCATTAATCAAGGTGACCCCGTAAATGTAGTTGTAAGTGAAGAGGATGTTCAATTTGAAAATGCACAGATGGAGTTTGAAAATGTAGACTTTGGGAACGAAAATGTTGCACAAGAACGACATGAATATTATACATCTCCAAATTATATGCGAAATGAAGTCCCTTGTAATAAAGATAATCAATCTTCAAATTCGGGGCTTTCAAAAACACCTAAATGGTTAATTGAAATTGAGGAGAACATTATGAATAATTGGGAAGGAAAGAGGTCACATAGAACCGTTAGGTTGTGGGCTTCAAGACTTTATGATCAATTTTTTCAAAACAAGACATTGGTTGAGAAATGTCAAATTTTTGTGCAGTTGTTAAAGATGAAAAAGATGAGACCTGTGCTTGTGAAATTGAAGATTTGTGTGAACAAAAAAATGGAGAGAAATGCCATTGTTTTGAAAAATCTTTTCAATGCTCTCAATAACATTGGGAAGACTAGCAGAGAAAAAGACAAGAGAGTTGCTCGGAGGGTAATTACAACCTCCTTAGTAAGTCATCAGTTGAGAAAGGCTCGTTTGATGAGACAAACTTGTGTTGACTTCAATATAGACCGTAAAACTTTGGGTAGAGCACTTACAAGAAGAGAAAGACTTGATGATCCGCTTCAAATTGATACATGGGCTTATGGTGGGAGACTTGGACGTTTCGATAAGAAGCTAACAGACGTTGTCAAGGATGAAATTCAACAATTTTGGGATGCTAACTCTAGAGTGTCACCAAATGTGAGGGATGTCTTGAAGTTGAGAGTTGGCAATCGAGACCGCACTCCACATCCTAAACATTATGTGGAGGTAAGTCAAACAATGTTGTATAAAAAAATTTGTGAGACACATCCAACATTGAAAATATCACAAAGGTCTTTTGAATCCGTGAAGCCATTTTATTGTGTACCCCTTAAGATTCGAAATACATGTTGTTGCAAATATCATGTTGAGTTTTCAATGTATAATGAATTATTATGGTCCATTCATTCTAAATTGCATACTAATGCAATGCTAGAGGATTGTGGTGCAAGTGGTCTTCCCAAATCATCAAGAGACTTGCTAGATCAATTTTTATGTCATAGGGATGATGGTTGTTTATTTTATAAAAAAAATTGCTTAAATGCCAAGTGCTCAGAATGTGGTGGCTTGTCCAAGTTTAGATACATGGGTTCCACAGTATCTGACTCCTTTATCTTTGACACTCTCTATAAGAAATGATGACATGGACACTTCAGTTGACTATGACCATCTTTCAGATCTTTTGAAGCCAGGAGATGTTTTTGCATTGGTTGCACTGCAGGGGAATGATGAGAGGTCAGATTATTGGTTAGCACGTTGTGTACAAGGTAAACAAAAGCTTGTACAATCGATGATAGATGGTGATGGGTTCACATATCCTACTGGTTTAGTTGTTGTTGCGGGAACATGGCTGCGAACATACATGATTAGAAAGAATGGAGTTCCCGCATTTGAAGACTATGAGAAGCACAAAACTATTCTTATGTATTCACACCTTGTTATAGCAACAAATGTCAAGTTGTCAAACCATCAAGGAAGACCAAAGACAAAAGAACTTTGGACTATTACTACTGCTGATCATGAAGCACTATTGGAGACCCTGAAGCAAAGAGATGACCCTTCAGGAACAATTGACTAGGTAATAAGTTAACTTAGTGCATTATTTTCTAAGTTTGTTAAGCTTAATTTCAATACATTCATTTGACCTTTCTTAGATTGTATTTTGAGTCAATAAACTTGGTTTTGTATGTGGAATGTAACTTGTGCAGGAGCACCTATGAAGACGCCTATGGTCACCATGGATCCAATTAGAGATAGAAGGACAAAAGGATCCTTAATGGTTAATTGAGATCTTTTGAAGCCTATAATGGCAATTTGTAACAATCAATTTGATTTAAAAGTTAAATGTCCTAAAACTCTTCATAAGGACTTATGACCAAAATCATGTATGGGTGGCCAATAGTGCCAAGAAGAGATCTTACATGTCATATACTTATGTCATTTGCATGGTTTGAATTCTTACATGTTTGATTGTTGTTTGTAATGCTTTAAGGATATTATTTTTTATCAAATTTAACAAGCTTAATCATGATTAATTTCACAGTTCAAATTTCAAACATACCACTAACAGTCAGTTGAAAGCGGCTCGTATCTCAGACCTCGTGAGAGGTATTGACAAACTATCAGGTGCTACGGGATCATGTTTTCGAGATCTACAATAACCTCTCTCAATTTTGGGCAATTTGACTTCATTTGTATTTGGCAAGGCGATCTCAGTCGATGCCAAAACTTATAGTGAGGGTCAGTTGAAAGTGGCTCAGCAGCGTATCTTTCAAACCGTCCGACCTGGCATCAAACCATCTGCTCCATCGGCTCCAGTTGGCCGGGTAAACGCCAGTGACAACCACATTCTACCCACAGAGTCATGAAAATGCTCGCGACCACGCTCGACCCAAGTGACCCCAAGGTGCACTAAGCACGATTGGGCTGCGATCTTCTGGGGCTCGTATCTCGGACCTCATGAGAGCTATCGACAAACTATCAGGTGCTACGGGATTGTGTTTTTGAGGTCTACAATAACGTCTCTCAATTTTGGGCCATTCGACTTCATTTGCATTTGGCAAGGTGATCTCAGTCGATGCCAAAACTTGTAGTGAGGGTCAGTTGAAAGTGGCTTAGCAGCGTATCTTTCAAACCGTCTGACCTGGCATTGAACCGTCTGCTCCATCGGCTCCGGTTGGCTGGGTAAACGCCAGTGACAACCCCATTCTACCCACAAAGTCACAAAAATGCTCACGACCACGCTCGTCCCAAGTGACCCCAAGGTGCACTAAGCATGATTGGGCAGCGATCTTCTGGGGCTCATATCTCGGACCTCGTGAGAGCTATTGACAAACTGTCAGGTGCTACGAGATCATGTTTTTGAGGTCTACAATAACCTCTCTCGGTTTTGGGTGATTCAACTTCGTTTGCATTTAGCAAGGTGATCTCAGTTGATGCCAAAACTTGCAGTGAGGGTCAGTTGAAAGTGGCTCAGCAACGTCTCTTTCAAACTATCTGACCTGGGATCGAACCATCTACTCCATCGGCTCCGGTTGGCTGATTAAACGCCAGTGACAACCCCATTCTTCCCACAGAGTCATGAAAACACTCGCGACCACGCTCGACTGAAGTGACCCCAAGGTGCACTAAGCATGATTGGGCAGCGATCTTCTGGGGCTCGTATATTGGACCTCGTGAGAGCTATCGACAAACTGTCAAGTGCTACAGGATTGTGTTCTCGAGGTCTATAATAATCTGTCTCCGTTTTGGGCGATTCGACTTTGTTTGCATTTGGCAAGGCGATCTTAGTCGATACCAAAACTTGTAGTGAGGGTCAGTTGAAAGTGGCTCAGCAGCGTATCTTTCAAACCGTCCAACTTGGCATCGAACCGTTTGCTCCATCAGCTCCGGTTGGCCGGGTAAATGCCAGTGACAATCCCATTCTACCCACAGAGTCACGAAAATGCTCGAGACCACGCACGACCCAAGTGACCCCAAGGTGCACTAAGCACGATTGGGCAGTGATCTTCTGGGGCTCATATCTCGGACCTCGTGAGAGCTATCGACAAACTGTTAGGTGCTATGAAATCATGTTTTCGAGCTCTATAATAACCTCTCTTAGTTTTGGGCGATTCGACTTCATTTGCATTTGGCAAGGTGATCTCAGTCGATGCCAAATCTTGGAGTGAGGGTTAGTTGAAAGTGGCTCTGCAGCGTATCTTTCAAACCGTCCGACCTGGCATCGAACCATCTGCTCCATCGGCTTCGATTGGCCGGTTAAACGCCAGTGACAACCACATTCTAGCCACAGAGTCACGAAAATGCTCGCAACCACGCTCGACCCAAGTGACCCCAAGGTGCACTAAGCACGATTGGGCAGCGATCTTCTGGGGCTCGTATCTCAGACCTCGTGAGAGCTATCAAAAAAATGTCAGGTGCTACGGGATTGTGTTTTTGAGGTCTACAATAACCTCTCTCGGTTTTGGGCGATTCGACTTTGTTTGCATTTGGCAAGGTGATCTCAGTCGATGCCAAAACTTGCAGTGAGGGTCAGTTGAAAGTGGGTCAGCAGCGTATCTTTCAAACTACCTAACCTGGAATTGAACCGTCTACTCCATCGGCTCTGGTTGGCTGGGTAAATGCCAGTGACAACCCCATTCTACCCACAGAGTCACGAAAATGCTCATGACCACGCTCGACCCAAGTGACCCCAAGGTGCACTAAGCATGATTAGGCAGCGATCTTGTGAGGCTCATATCTCAGACCTCGTGAGAGCTATCGACAAACTGTTAGGTGCTACGAGATCATGTTTTTGAGGTCTACAATAACCTTTCTCAGTTTTGGGCGATTCGACTTCGTTTGCATTTGGCAAGGCAATCTCAGTCGATGCCAAAACTTGCAGTGAGGGTTAGTTGAAAGTGGCTCAGCAGCATATCTTTCAAACCATCCGACCTGGCATCAAGCCGTCTGCTCCATCAGCTCCGGTTGGCCGGGTAAACACCAATGACAACCCTATTCTACCCACAGAGTCACGAAAACGCTCGCGACCACGCTCGACCCAAGTGACCCCAAGGTGCACTAAGCACGATTGGGCAGTGATCTTATGGGGATCGTATCTCGAACCTCGTGAGAGCTATCGACAAACTATCAGGTGCTATGGGATCATGTTTTTGAGGTCTACAATAACCTCTCTCAGTTTTGGGCGATTTGACTTCGTTTGCATTTGGCAAGGTGATCTCAGTCGATGCCAAAACTTGCAGTGAGGGTCAGTTGAAAGTGGCTCAGCAGAGTATCTTTCAAACCGTCTACCCTGGCATCGAACCGTCTACTCCATCAGCTCCGATTGGCCGGGTAAACGCTAGTGACAACCCCATTCTACCCACAGAGTCACGAAAATGCTCGCGACCACGCTCGACCCAAGTGACCCCAAGGTGCACTAAGCACGATTGGGCAGCGATCTTTTGGGGCTTGTATCTCAGACCTCGTGAGAGCTATCGACAAACTGTCAGGTGCTACGGGATCATGTTTTCAAGGTCTACAATAACCTCTCTCAATTTTGGGCGATTTGACTTCATTTGCATTTGGCAAGGTGATCTCAGTCGATGCCAAAACTTGCAGTGAGGGTCAGTTGAAAGTGGCTTAGCAGCGTATCTTTCAAACCGTCTGACGTGGCATCGAACCGTCTGCTCCATCAGGTCTGGTTGGCTGGGTAAACACCAGTGACAACTCCATTCTACCCACAAAGTCACAGAAATGCTCGCGACCACGCTCGACCCAAGTGACCCCAAGGTGCACTAAGCATTATTGGGCAGTGATCTTCTGGGGCTTGTATCTCAGACCTCGTGAGAGCTATCGACAAACTGTCAGGTTATACGAGATCGTGTTTTTGAGGTCTACAATAACCTCTCTCAATTTTTGGCGATTCGACTTCGTTTGCATTTGGCAAGGTGATCTCAGTCGAAGCCAAAACTTGCAGTGAGTGTCAGTTGAAAGTGGCTCAGCAGCGTATCTTCCAAACCGTCTGACCTGGCATCGAACCATCTACTCCATTGGCTCCGGTTCGCCGGGTAAATGCCAGTGACAACCCCATTCTACCCATAGAGTCACGAAAACGCTCGCGACCACGCTCGACCCAAGTGACCTGAAGGTGCACTAAGCACGATTGGGCAGCGATCTTCTGGGGCTCGTATCTCGGACCTCGTGAGAGCTATCGACAGAATTTTAGGTGCTATGGGATCATGTTTTTGGGGTCTACAATAACCTCTCTCAATTTTGGTGGATTCAACTTTATTTGCATTTGGCAAGGCGATCTCAGTCGATGCCAAAACTTGCAGTGAGGGTCAGTTGAAAGTGGCTCAACAGCGTATATTTCAAACCGTCCGACTTGGCATCGAACTGTCTACTCCATCGGCTCCAGTTGGCCGGGTAAACGCCAGTGACAACCGCATTCTACCCACAGAGTCACGAAAACACTCGCGACCATGCTCGACCCAAGTGACCCTAAGGTGCACTAAGCACGATTGGGCAGCGATCTTCTGGGGCTCGTATCTCGGACCTCGTGAGAGCTATCGACAAACTTTTAGGTGCTATGGGATCCTGTTTATATTTCAAATATTATTACAAATATAAATACAAAACCCTATTTTAAAAAAAAACACTACATTTACAATGAAAATGAAATAAATTAATAAAAATATACAATTAACTACTTACCAAATATGCTTGAAGTCGAATTTGATGTTTCGAATATCAAGTATCTGAAAATATATCTGGTATCAGAAAATCATGGCTAGAAAATGATAAAATCGCGCTAGGAAATGAAGAATAGGGCTCGCGGGTGTGGGATATATGCCACAGTTATCGAGTACCCTAAAATATCGGGTACCCGATATTTTCGGGTACCCGATTAGGAATGTGCTTTGGTGGCAGGCTTGCCCAGGTGTACTGACACCTAGGCCTACTAAAAAGTCAACAAGCACTTTCATGCGCTTTTGGACGAGTGAAAAGTGAATATTTTTCACATCGCCACTTTTTGGCCCCTCATCTTCTTGCACATACCCTTGAGGTAGTCTATGTTGCAATGAAAGATGAATCTGATGAGGATGAGAAAACTGCATAGCCATTTATATTTAACTATTTGAATTATGATTTTATTAAAAAGATTTATTTAAAGTAAAACTCCCTTGGTAATGACTCCTAAAGACTTAAAATTGTTCAATAACCTATTCTAGACTCTTAGAACTAAATGGTGATTCTTGGACACTTTTGGTCCCCCATACAACCAAGATTTGGTCCTTTTAGGACTTTTAATAACTTCTAGGATTTTGTTTGCTATTACATAGAGTCAAAAGCCATTATAGGCTTTAGTATTGCCCAATTGATTTTCTTTGGCCTCTGATAGTTTTTTTGAATCTTCTTATCCTCCTTGAATACCTTGTAAGTCCTCTTGGCCTTCATGGCTTGCTTGGTTGTCCTTGGTGCCTCTGCACCAGATTCAATTTGACTATTTGAATATTTAAATCATTTATTTATGGCTGACCTTTCTAGGATAAAAAAGTTGTTATAATATAAATCCAACCAAATGAAATGCTAATAAAATTATTACCTATCCTTAAAAATATAATATTACTGAAGTTTTTGTGTATATTTATCTATTGATTTTGATATTGATCCATCAAATAAATTATCTGAAAGATCTATGTACTCAATATCTATAAATCCCCAAAGCCAATTTGGAATAAAGCCACTAAGAGAATTATTTGACAAATCTAAATATTGAAGGGAATATTGCATTGAAATAAATGCAGGGAAATTTCCTCCAACATTACACTCACGCAGAGCTAAGTACTGAAGCTGAAATTTGAGAGTGATAGAGGCACTGACTTTTACGGTCAACGTATTGCTTGAGAGATCCAAAACATAAAGTTTGGGACAATTGTTCAAAGTAGAAAATGAGAAATTTCCATTTAATCTATTAATGGCTAAATTAAGCCATGCTAGTTGGATAACTTAGCAAATGAAGTTGGGATTGGACCACTTAAGGAGTTATTGTGTAATTCGAGGTCATTTAGGGCTGACATATTCCCTAGAGTAGGCAAAATGCTATCATTTAATTTGTTTGAACTCATAGTAAGATAGCCTAGTTTGGAAAGATTCCCTAGAGTAGGCGGAATGCTATCATTTAATTTGTTTGAATTGAGATCAAGGAACTCTAGATTGGAGAGGCCACTTCATTTGTTTGAACTTAGAGAAAGATACTCCAGATTGGAGAGGGCACTCAAAAAGGAGGTGATTGAACCTTCCAAACTATTCCTAGAAAGATTAATAAATGATAGAGGAAGAGCTCCAAGTGATTTACAAAGCAGGGAGGAACTTCTCTTGAAAGCCCGCAATTGCCCATGTAAAGTGCAGTGAGATTCATGTGGCTCTGCAAACCATCATTTCAAGAGAGGTCAAGGAATTTCAAGGTGGACATGTTACTCATCTCCCTTAGAATGATACCATCTTCAACCTCTGATGCAATGCATTCTGACAGTGGAAGAAATTTTTCTTGAATTTCACCTCGTGGATACCTATTAGCCCAAACCTTGACCTAAATAATGTTGCCAATGGATCACAAAATGGAACACTCACAAAAATAAATATAGAAATGATAAAAAAATTAAACATGCACAATTTAAGAGTCTCAATGAAAATTCCTCTCTCTCTCTCTCCCCTCTCTCCCCCCAGTCTCCATCTTTGTCTCATTACCACTCTCTTTCTCTCGTCCTTGTATTTATCCCTCCTTCTATCTGTATCACTCATTATCTCACCCTCTCTCCCATTTGCAAACATAACATGATCCTATTGGCAATGGAATTTTATTGTCTTCTTGATTCAAAGGCTTTGTTTCAACCATGTTTAAATCTGTATAAGTGGATGCATAGTTGATTTGAATTTAACAGTTCTTCATTGAGACCTTTGTTGAACAAACAAAATCATTTACTGAATGCTCTACCAATTGACCTCATCTAGTAAATAAATATATGCCAAAATATTTCATTTTTTTCCTAATTAACCTTCCAAACCTCTTCGAAATACCTATTGTACACCTTGAAGCAGGATTACTAGTATACAATTTTATTTGTTTGAAAGAAAATGAATCACCATCATTAAAAAAAAATGCTAGCCACCCAACATAAATTAAAAGGAGGAAAAAAGTTTTGCTTGAAAAATCTAAGTCGGAATTTAGCTTTTACCCACTGATTTCATTTTTGTTTCCACTTTGTGCAATGACCCATGCAAAATATTTTGTTTTTGTGTATGTTGTATGATCTCATAGGATTTTTTTAGGTTTCATTTTTGTGATGTTGTAAGATCTCATATGATTTTTTTCAGGGTTCATAGTTTTAAGCGAAAGCCAATCGTAGTCGACCCGAAATGGAGGATGTTTAAGTCTACAAGTAATTGACGAATTGAAATCAGTACAATGAAAAGTAATGTGAGTCACAATTTACATAGTTAATTATAGTTAATTTTAGTTAATTTTCGACATTGACACTACATTTTCTTGTTTGACGCGGCAGCCATCAAATTTAAATTTTCCAGATAGACACGACAATCTCTTGTTGGACACGGCAGTTCAAGGAGGATCGACGAATTTGATGCGCTTTACCTATCATCACATGACTTTTCCATCAATTCAGAAATACACAAAAATGTCAGTGTCGGTGTCACGCTCTTTCTTTGCAAACACGGAACTCTCCATACAACAGCATTCAACCATGGTGAGGAATTCATTACGTAATTTCCCCTGATTTCTGATCGTCTCTTCTTTCCAAGTAACTATAATACTTTTTTCTTGTTTGACATGGCAGCCATCACAATTAGACTTATCGTTCAGGTTGGACCGACAAGTGTGGTGTGCGTTACCATTAGATGACTTTTCCACTCGTTCAAAAAACAAAAAATTGACAGTGTGGGTGTTGCATACACAACATCCCTCTTTCCTTCCCACTCCACACAATAGTGCGAAATATGTTTTTAAGTTGCGTGTGGAATAATCATATTTTTTTGTCCTTTCCTCTTGGCAGATTTTCTTAAGATGACAAAGAAAAAGCTTCAAATCTATTATATAATTCATCAAGCATATACATTATTTTTAAATTTTTAGTTGCCTAGAAAATTTTGTAATAGATTTCTACCCCTAGGTTAACCAAATTGAATAAAAAGATGCAGGGTTTCCATTAATCTACTTCTACGGACACCAAATGTCATATGTTTTCCTACAATGATCATTGACCTTATCTCCATTTGAGATGTATTGTCAACTAGATCAATTTGGACCTCATTCCTGAGCAGTTTTATATCCTTGAAATTGTTTGCCACATTTTTATTTCTCTTCTCCATCGATCCTTCATGCATTCACCCACCTCTATTTAATGTGTAGTTTTCTTGTTTTGAATCTATGTTTTTCAAGTTTGCATCTTCAAATGCAGAGTTTCCATAGCTGGAAACTTCTCATATTTGCTAGACTTTTCTTTTTAATTATTAAACCAATCATAGTCAAACCATTCAAATCCATAGATCTTCGCATACCAAGAAGAACCTGTAATTCACCCCCATTAATATCCTTTATGTAAACTAGATTTCACTTGTCATTTAGCTTGCTATATTTATCAAATTTGGATGTAGAGGAAAAGTAATTTGATGAATTATCATTTACCTATGTTAATCATCTTGTTTGCATGGTCAACATACTTCCTGATCATTTCCATAACTTTGGTTTTACAACCAATTTGAAGTGACCATTAAATATTCAATACTTATCCTTTAAGACCACGACCATTAGAGGAATTTGTGCAAACTATAATAGAAACATTAGATAATTTAATTAAAAAATATATCTGTCTTGATTAATTATTATGTAGATTATTTATTGAATTGAATTCATATAACATGTTTTCCTGTCTATTGTCACCATCAACTTTGTTCCTATAGCTGACTAGTTTTCTTCTTTTGCCAGATTGGACAAGGATAGAATACTATCATTTAGGAACCATAACTTACATAACACATGTTTATGAAAATTAAGCTCATGATCATCAAATTAATGCACATATACAAATGAATCTTTGCCCCCAAAACTTGTATGTATCATGACACCATTCAATATGAACATTTTTTGTTTATGCATTGTCATGACTATGCTAGATATCTTTTTTTGCAATTGAATCCCCCTTTTACCTACTTGACATCAATTGTAATTCAATGGCAACATATAGTTATGATGATGTTATTGTAATTAAGATCAATGTCATTGTAATTGTGCGTTGATGTAAATTGTGATCATATAATAAATGGATTAAATAAATAATAGTTTAGAGTTAGATATATCAATTTTAGTATTGACTATCCATATGAGGTTGTATGTTATCTTTTCTGTGTTGGAAAATGAACTCAGGAACATTTGGAATTGTTGTTTAAAATGATCCCAGGGATAATATTAATGGGGTTAATTAAATGCAATGTATTTTATTTTGGTTTATTAGGTTAGAAAGGTTTTAGATTGTGTTGCGATACAAAATAGCGACATTAAGGAACCCATAGAAGATATGTTTTCTTAAAGTAATTTATTTTTCCTTTGTGCTTTGTAATAAATTTAATTATAATGTGCAATCATATCATTAAATCTATAATCTTAATAGTGAGTAAATGAAATCAAAATGATTAAAATAAGATATAATTGTTCTATAAAAAAATTATTGCAATATTCTTCTAGATTATAGTAGTTTCCTCTAGGGTTCTTTATCAGAGCATTACAATAACAATAAGCCCTTGGTACACAAAGTAAAACCAACATCATCCAATAGAGTTCTTATTGAAGAATGCATATAACATGACAAAAACATAAAAAAAGTATAGTATGCACACAATAGATTCTTGAATTCATTTTCCTCCTACCTTCAGTATATAATGTTGAAAATGTTGGTGCTCTCAATTTTATTAACATGTATGCACAAAAGGCTATGAGAGAATGGAGACGGTTGATTTAGGCAAAGCTATGAAAGTGGTGTATGAAAGCTATGATATGGAAATATAATAATGATATGGTAGCTATGGTCTCTCAAAGGTTGCAATAAGGCATAAGTTCTTCGAAAGCTTGCATGGTTATATAAGATAACAAAATCATAAGATTCTAAGGTAAACAATGTGAGGAGATAATCGAGTTTTATAGAGGTCTCATGAAAATCAAGGGCTAGGATTAAAAGATGCTAGGAGAGTGAATATAATTAAATAATAGGTAGGAAATATGGAGGATGAAAGTGATTAAGAGGTAATAAGAAATTAGCGGTTGAGATCAAGCAGTAAGAAGAGGATATTGACTTTAGAAATAAAAGTTAAATGAAGAGAAAAGTGTCATTTTCACAAGCTAAAAATATTTGGAGTGGTCCATGTGATTGGAGACCATTCGTGGAGATGAAAAGAAAAATATTAGTGAATTTAAAAATTAAATAAGGGTATTTATTCTATAAATAGGAGAAAATAGAAATGGTTAATGTGTAATCAAATAAATAGTAATTTATTTAATTTTAGGATAGAAAAGACTTAGTGAATTAGATAAATAAATAATAATACTTATTTAAATAATAGCAGAAAATGCTAATAAATTAATTAAATAAATAAAGTTTTCTATTAATTATTAATAGATGAATTTATTGATTTCATGAGGACATTTTTAGGTGTCTATAACTTCATCATAACATTCTCTAAATAGAGCTCCCCCTCTCCTGTGGAAAACAGGACCTTGAATGTCTACCCTACTATCATCTACTGAAAAAATAAGAACTCCATAACTAATGGTTCAATTGAAATACTTCATTTCCTAAAAAAGTATCAAAAATAGGTTAAGGGTCTCTTAAAAGACTTGATTTTTAATTTTAAATAATACTGTTTAGTCACAACTGTTAGTTTCAACAAGTGCTTAAGACTAGAATTTAATGAAATGGAGAAAGTGTAATAACAAGATTGGATTGAAATATCTTGAGGAAGAAACAAATTATGTAGGTTTATAAGAAAGTAATCATGAGTATCACACTCAATATTCTATGCTTCAAAAAAATCTTACCTAATGTATTAATGAGCCAAAATATCAACATAATTTTACGCAACTTATAAAGAAAATTTTGATTTTATGGTTCAAAATCTCATTTCATTTTTTTCTAATGCAAAAAATCAATGTGGGTGGCAAGAAAGGTAAATCATGATTCTTTGTGTTTTTTTTGAAAGATTATTACTTTTACGCCTTACATATGATTTGTGTCTTGTGTCTTATTCTTTATTTGGTAAGTTTTTGTTGGATAGGTTAAGCTATTATAACTGCTTGTGGTAAGTTCTTTCTAGTGAAATTCTTTGGGTCTTGAAGGTTTAACTTTTATGGATTAGGGACCCTATAAATCAAATGGGTGTAGAGCTTTTAAGCTTATGTGAGAAGTACCTTAAGAACGATCTTATGTGTGTTGAAAATATTTTTTTTAACTATTCTAATAACTAAGTGGCCATTATTGGTCCTCCTCAAAAAAATTGATACTTAAAGAATTCTTGGAGTCTATTTTTTCTCTTTTGGGTGCAGTTGAGTGGTTTAAGTTCCATAGTGTAAAAGCTCATTGAAGTAAACCAACTTTGTTCACTATTAAGCCTCTCAATAGAAAGATAGTCTTCACAAAACTGATTTTATGTATATCTATCCCCATACGAATATCATCTAGATCATGCAAATCGACAACCATAGAATTTATCAATTATTGCATTTTTATAATGTATCAAATTTAATCACAACTTTTTAGGCTGATGATTTACGATTGGTTATACTATTGAACACTCCAAGCCACATATCTCATCTATGGATTGGTGACTAGGATCTCCTAGGCGCGATGAAGAATGCAAGACCATTTATAATGGAAAGCATATGATATGATAGGCATCGACGAAATTTAAAAAAATGCCAACACAACAAAAAGAAGATAAATAGTGGTGTTGTATGTTACTTTTTCTGTAGATTTTCCATAGATTTTCCATTATTTAACAATGGTGTTAAAGATACATTCTATTTGGAAGTGGTAGATGAAAATGGAACTTCTTCTAATACATATACATCAAACCTTTTCAACTTTTTATTCGCATCCCCATCTTAGAAATGTGTTTTAAAGTGAGGGTTTCTTTTTTATGTACACAGTCCTGTTGCCATTGTATAGAACGCCTCTCGGTGTAAAAATAAAATGGAATTATCCTTAAAGTTTCTTGTCATGATCCTTGACATTTCATAAGTGACACATATTGTAAAAAGCTATGCAAGACATAGGATGTGTCTTATGAGTTTTTCACTATGGTTCCAAGTGTTACAAGAATTACCCCCATGAATCAAGGAGCTAAATGTGATGAGGCTGTATGGTTCTTGATATAACCTAGGGAGTACCTATTATAGGGAGTTGCATGTGTTGGCGTGACATGATTCGTAGATCTTTGTGCAAGGATATGATGCATGGAGTTGCATGATAGGTTATGTATTATTTTGGAGATGACTGTCTCTAGTGCATAATCTTGTGTAGTAGAACATGAATCGATTAGAGTGGTGTTTATACACATCATTTAGGACTTAATAAGGGTGAAGTTCTCCTTGATTGTGAACTAATTTAATTATGGTTGACAAAGATTGAAGATGTCAAGAAAATATGTAGGATACCTAGAATGATGATGCAAGATAATGGTGTGCTTATTAGGATGTGCTATGAATATTATTTCGATTATCACATTATAATTCAAACGAACCAAGGTTCATCCTTAAATAAACTTACCTAGCTTGTATTTTGAAATAAAATACATTTTAATTAAATCACAATGGCTAAAAGGGGAGAAAAATAACAACCCAATTTCAAGCAGTATGTTCTAATATGAATTCATTCAAGTGACCCATGTCAATTATGCATTTGTTGGTCTAAAGTACATTGATGAATGGTGGAGATTCAATAATATTAATTTTGGTTTCATTTTATCTTTTTCAATTGACATTTTGGATGGTGCGCTCAATTAAAACCCAAATGTCAACAAAAAAATATACATTCTTAAAATGAAATACAAAAAATCATGCCAAGTAATGGTGGGAATTGTCCATTCTTTTCATACCCTTGAGATGCATGGAGATGGAATAAGATTATGATAAATTATTAGAATTTCACGTAAAAGTGTCTCAACACATATACTAATAAAAAAGACAACCAAATTAATGTAAATCTGAAAAATAAAAATAAAAGGACATGAAAATACAATTTTCTCCAATACAATATAGATGGAAATAAACATTAACAAAATTAAAAAAACTAAAGATAAAACAATTCAAATTTATCTTCTCAATTCTTAAATGACTTTTGGTAAAAGGATATTTCTACTCTATATATTGTTGGAAACAATTGTCTGAAGAAAATTGCTACTCAAATTATGTATTGTCTTTGATGTCACACAATGTCATAGTCCGCAACAATCAGTACCTACCGAGCTCAGTCGGTCTGCCTGGCATTAAAATTAGTGTTTACCGAGTTCACTCAGTTATCAAAGAAAAATCAGCATTTACCGAGTTCACTCGGTTATCAAAGAAAAATCAGCATTTACCGAGTTCACTCGGTTGTCAAAGAAAAGTTAGCATTTACCGAGTTCACTCGGTTATCAAAGAAAAAGGATTATCAGTGTTTACCGAGTTCTCTCGGTCTCCAAAAGATTGTAGAAAATTTCATTATGGTCACCGAGCACTGTCGGCCCTTGAAGGATCTTTGCAAATAAAGTTTGCTTAATTCAGCCGACTGTTATACTAAGTAATGCCGATTTGACAAATCTAAAATCATATAAATAAAAGGTCAAGTGTGAAAAATAAAGAAGAGATATAGAAGAAGATATATAGAAGAAAGACAGGAAAGGTGTGTGCGAAATTGTGAAGGATGACCAGATATCCTTGAGGAGTAGCAGAGATATATTTGATCAGGAAGGATCTCACTTATACAGAACAAAAATCTGTAATCAGCAAGGCAGTTGCATTATTATACAAGTCATTTTCATTGTTACCTTTTTATCATTGTAACAGTGAATTCTAAATCTCTTAACCGAGTTGGTTTAACAACCATATTGTAAATCCTCTAACAAGGTGACAATTCCATTGAATTATTCTCAAGACCTCTTACCAGGCCACTCCCAGCAGGGTGATTAAATCCTCTAACAAGGTCACACCTAACAGTGTGTTTTGTAACCTTTTACCGGGTTGGCTTCTAACCGGACATCACTTCAGAAAAGTGAATATCAGTATCTAGATACATTGGTGGTTTTTCCCATATTGGGTTTCCACGTTAAATCCTTTGTCTCTTGTGTTCTTAATAGTTATCTTAATCATATACAAGTGGTGATGACTATCTAAAAAAATAATTTTACTAATACTCTCTGCATCTACCAAGTTACTGCAATCTATTTACCGAGTGTTAAACAGATAATATTCATTAAGATATCCTAAGGGATCTGGAAAGAAATAATAGGAAAAGTGTTTTATGGTTGACTGATTCACCCCCCCTCTCAGTCACTTCATCCATATTCCATCAATTGGTATCAGAGCTTTTGGTGCTTGCAGGAAGGGTTTCAAGGACCTAAGCTAAAGATCAGGATGTCTTACAAGAGAGAAATTCCAAAGCTCAATAGAGATAACTTTTCAACATGGAAAGGTCTCATGAGGCTTCATTTGGCTTCCATTGGTGATTCAGGATGCAAATACATTGATGAAGAATACATAGTTCCTACTGGTGCATTAACTGTTGAAGACATTGCAGAGAAAAAGAGTCATAACACCATGATGATAGACATTGCATCAGCTCTCAGCTATGAAGAATTTGATGAAATTAAAGAATGCACTACTGCATATGAAATGTGGATCAAACTAAAGAAAATATATGGTGGTGATGCAAATGTGAAAAGAGCCAAAGCAGAAAGCCTAAGAGGACAGTTTGACAAGATGAATATGAAAGAAGATGAAAACATTGCAAAATATGTTGAAAGGATCAAAGCAAGTGTTAGTGCAATTAGAGCTTCTGGAGGAACAATCACTGATGAAACTGTTATAAGCAAGGTACTCAGAACATTACTCCCTATCTATGCAATAAGAGTATCAGCTATTCAAGAAAGAAGATGTGAAACAAACCACAATATAACTTTGGATGCTTTAGTTGGAAGATTGACAACCTTTGAATTAGACAACTATGACAACTATGTTCCAATTTCCAAAAATATTGAGTCAGCATTTGAGGCCAAGGTTTCACTAAGGAAGAACAAGAAAATAAAAGAAGTTCAGTCAGAAAGTGAAGAAGTATCAGAAGAAAGTTCTGATAGTGATCTTGAAATTGTAGAAGCACTACTTGCAAAGAAGTACTCTAAAGGGAAAGGTAAATATAAAGGTAAAACTCCTTTAATCTATTTTTCATGTGAAGAAATTGGACATATTGCAGCTAGGTGCCCAAACAAGCAAGCCAAGGAAGAGAAGAGAGGTCACAAGTACTATGGAAAAAAGAATTTCAAATCATTCAAGGATAAAGGTAAGAAAACATGTTTTATGGCTAAAGATTCTAATGATAGTGAAGAAGAAATTGTCTTTATTGCTATAAAAGATGAATCTGATGATGATGAAGATAAGATGACACTTATTTCTCATATAAGCAAAGATGATATATGGATAATAGACAGTGGATGTTCACATCACATGACTGGTGACAAGACAAAATTTGAATACCTAGAAGACTGTGATAGTGGCAATGTAAGATTTGGAAACAATGAACCTTGTTGTATAAAAGGAAAAGGAAGAATCTCATTAACCAAAGAACTCATATGTGATAATGCTTATTGGGTTGAAGGACTAAAACATAATCTTCTAAGTGTAGCATAGCTAATCAAAATTGGTTTCAAGGTTGAATTCATGAATAGTCAAGCAAGACTGCTAGATGGAAAAGGAAAACTCATTGGATCAGGCAAACAAACAAAAGGTAACTTATTTTATCTTGATCTCAGTGAATATTCATGTTTTATTGCTCAAATTGAAGAAAGTTGGCTATGGCACAAAAGGTTATGTCATGTGAATTTTGATAACATGATGAAAATAAGAAAATTCAAGAAGGTAAGAGGAATTCCTACTTTGAAGAAACCTGATACTGGTCTATGTAAGAATTGTCAGATTAGCAAAATGAGTAAGACTAGTTTTAAGAGTAAGAACTATCAGTCTAAAGAGATTTTGGAAATTGTGCATACTGATTTATGTGGACCTATTGGAATAGAAAGCTATACTGGAGATAAATTCTTTATTCTTTTCGTTGATGATTATTCTAGAATGATGACTGTTATGTATTTAAGAGAAAAGTCAGAAGCATTTGAAAAGTTCAAATGGTACTTGGCAAGAGTGGAAAAGGAAACAGGGAAAAGATTGAAATGCTTAAGATCAGACAGAGGTGGTGAATTCATCTCCCATGAATTTAACAACTTTTTCATTGAAAGAGGAATCAAAAGACAGGTATCAGCTCCTAGAACTCCTGAGCAGAATGAACTAGCTGAAAGAAGAAATAGATCTATTATGGATTGTGCAAGGACTTTAATGATAGAAAAGAACATCACCATAAAGTACTGGAAGGAATCTATCAGCACTGTAGTTCATACCTTGAACCGAGTACAATTGAAGAAAGACACATTCAAAACTCCTTATGAGTTATGGTATGGCTATAAACCCAATGTAAGTTACATGAAAGTATTTGGTAGCAAGTGTTATATCTTAAAAGAATCTAGAAGAAATAAATTTGATGTGAAAAGTGATGAAAGAATATTCCTAGGATATTCTAGCAAAAGTAAGGCATACAAATGTCTGGACTTGTCTACTCATAAAGTCATAGAAAGTATACATGTAAAATTTGATGAGTTTGCAGAAAAGACTGAGGAAGAAAGCAAAAGGGAACCTGAAAACTACAGGAGATTTGTTTACATTGAACCTGAAACATTGCCAGACACAACTATCAATAAGGAAACTATATCTATCGAGCCTAGCACAGTAACCGAGTCACAGGAAGAAGTTCAAACCGAGTCACAGGAAGAAGTTCAAACTGAGTCACAGGAATAAATTCAAACCGAGTCTCAGCCTGAAGTTACCGAGCAAATATCTACCGAGCCAGAGCAACCTGAAGAAGAGATCCTAGAAGACAACAACATGACTCATTCAAAAAGCAAGGAACCTATACTAGCCAAATATGTCAGAAGGCATCATACACCAGATCAAATTATTGGAAACAAATCAGATGGTACTATGACAAGAAGTAAGCTAAAAGGTACATGTCTGCTTACTGATTTTGAACCTAGAAATATCAAAGATGCATTGAAAAATGAAAGTTGGATTGAAGCAATGTATGAAGAATTAAAAAAAATACAAAAGAACAAAACATGGACTCTTGTACCTAGACCTAAAGATAAGAATGTAATTGGAACAAAATGGGTATTCAGGAATAAGCTGAATGAAGACGGTCAAGTATCTAGAAACAAAGCTAGATTGGTATGTAAAGGTTATTCTCAAGAAGAAGGTATAGATTATGGTGAAACTTTTGCTCCTGTTGCAAGATTAGAAGGTGTAAGAACTCTACTTGCTTATGCAGCACATAAAGGATTTAAGGTATATCAGATGGATATAAAATCTGCATTTCTCAATGGAATTCTTGATGAAGAAGTCTACATTGAGCAACCTAAAGGTTTTGTTGATCCAGATAAAAAGGACATGGTCTGCAAGTTACACAAAGCATTGTATGGTTTGAAACAAGCTCCTAGAGCATGGCATGAAAGACTCCATAACTATCTGATTCAGATTAATTTCAAAAGAGCCAATGATAACAGCAATCTGTATATTAAAGAAGGACCGGATGACAAAATTGTATTGGCAGAAATATTTGTAGATGATACTATATTTACAGAGAATGATGATCAGTGCAAAGAATTTTCAGAGCAAATGAACAAAGAATTTGAAATGTCTATGTTTGGTTTAATAAAATTCTTTGTTGGTCTTCAAATTCAGCAAAGCAAGAATGGTATATACATTACTCAATCTAAATACATTAAGGAAATACTTAAGAAGTTTGGTATGGAAGATTCAAAACTAGTTGGTACACCCATGTGTACTGGATTGAAACTTGCCAAAAATGATGATTCAAAAGAAGTAGATCAGACCTTATACCGATCTATGATTGGAAAATTGCAGTATGTAGTACATACAAGACCTGATATTGCCTTAGCAGTCGGTATAGTAGCAAGATTCTCAGCAAAACCTAAGGAAAATCATATGATGGCAATCAAAAGAATCTTAAGGTACTTAAGAGGAACTGAAGAATATGGTTTGTGGTATAAATTTGGAGGCAATCTAGACTTAAAAGTGTTTACTGATGCTGATTGGGCAGGGAACATTGATGACAGAAAAAGTACAAGTGGTGGAGCATTTTTTTTTGGAAAAAGACTGGTATCCTGGACCAGCAAAAAGCAAAATTGCACATCTCAATCCACAGTTGAAGCAGAATATGTTGCTGTTGCAGTAAATTGTTCAAATATTGTTTGGTTTAAACAGTTATTACAAGGTATGAAGGTTGAGATCAAAGAACTAGTTGTTATATTTTGTGACAATACAAGTGCAATAAACATTTCGAAGAATCCAGTAATGCATTCCAAAACCAAGCACATTGCTATTAAATATCACTTTGTCAGAGAATTGGTGCAGGACAAGGAAATTAGATTAGAATATATTCATACAAAAGAGCAGATTGCAGATATTTTCACCAAACCATTACCCAAGGATGCATTTGTGTATCTAAGAGGTAAGTTAGTTGTCATTCCCCTATCCGAGGCTCACTAAATACAGTTTTAGTGATGCATCAACCAGAACATGATTGAAAATCAACAAGTTGATGCAGCATATTCAAGGAATCATTGCATATGAATCAGTACTTGAGGTACATTAGTTTACACCGGTAATATGTGAATTTTCTTTGGCATGTGTTGTCAAAGAGGGAGTGTCTTTGCTATTACTTCAAGAAATTTTCAATAGTCAGGAGGAAGAGTTTTTAAGAAAAAGGAAGTTTGTTGACAGAGGGAGATTTGAATCTGAACTGAGCTAATCCTTTCAAAATTTCTTATGCTATGACATATTGTGTTGCCATCAATGCCAAAGAGGGAGATTGTTGGAAACAAATGTCTGAAGAAAATTGCTACTCAAATTATGTATTGTCTTTGATGTCACACAATGTCATAGTCCGCAACAATCAGTACCTACCGAGCTCAGTCGGTCTGCCTGGCATTAAAATTAGTGTTTACCGAGTTCACTTGGTTATCAAAGAAAAATCAGCATTTACCGAGTTCACTCGGTTATCAAAGAAAAATCAGCATTTACCGAGTTCACTCGGTTGTCAAAGAAAAGTTAGCATTTACCGAGTTCACTCGGTTATCAAAGAAAAAGGATTATCAGTGTTTACCGAGTTCTCTCGGTCTCCAAAAGATTGTAGAAAATTTCATTATGGTCACCGAGCACTGTCGGCCCTTGAAGGATCTTTGCAAATAAAGTTTGCTTAATTCAGCCGACTGTTATACTAAGTAATGCCGATTTGACAAATCTAAAGTCATATAAATAAAAGGTCAAGTGTGAAAAATAAAGAAGAGATATAGAAGAAGATATATAGAAGAAAGACAGGAAAGGTGTGTGCGAAATTGTGAAGGATGACCAGATATCCTTGAGGAGCAGTAGAGATATATTCGATCAGGAAGGATCTCACTTATACAGAATAGAGATCTGTAATTAGCAAGGCAGTTGCATTATTATACAGGTCATTTTCATTGTTACCTTTTTATCATTGTAACAGTGAATTCTAAATCTCTTAACCGAGTTGGTTTAACAAACATATTGTAAATCCTCTAACAAGGTGACAATTCCATTGAATTGTTCTCAAGACCTCTTACCAGGCCACTCCTAGCAGGGTGATTAAATCCTCTAACAAGGTCACACCTAACAGTGTGTTTTGTAACCTTTTACCGGGTTGGCTTCTAACCGGGCATCACTTCAGAAAAGTGAAAATCAGTATCTAGATACATTGGTGGTTTTTCCCATATTGGGTTTCCACGTTAAATCCTGTGTCTCTTGTGTTCTTAATAGTTATCTTAATCATATACAAGTGGTGATGAATATCTAAAATAATAATTTTACTAATACTCTCTGCATCTACCAAGTTACTGCAATCTATTTACCGAGAGTTAAACAGATAATATTCATTAAGATATCCTAAGGGATCTGGAAAGAAATAATAGGAAAAGTGTTTTATGGTTGACTGATTCACCCCCCCTCTTAGTCACTTCATCCATATTCCATCATATATGACTATAATATTTTTATTTTTTATTTTAAATAAATACATAAGATTTATAAACATTTAATTTTTTAAATATGTCTAAGACCTAAATTTGTTCAGTGCACAATTATATTTAAATATTTTTAGATCATAAAATTAAACTAAATTTTATATAAAAACTGATTTATATTTTGAAAAATAAATTGGTGAAAGTTATATAAATTATTTAGATATATATTTAATTAATAATACAATATATCTTAGTGTTCGATGATCACATGCTTGACAAATCTAAGCTCCATAAATTTAAAAGCGTGCTCCTGTGATCTGATCTGATATGATATGATTATGTTTCTGGGGTCATTATTTTTGTGAGATCTATTCGTGGTCGAAACGAATATTTTCTGTAGACAGGAAATGGACGAAATTTACGTTCATTACTAATTTTTGGTGAATGATGGAAATAGTTGAATACAATTTACATAGTTAACTTTCCTGCATGTTGACATGACATTTTATTGTTTGACACTCAGACCTCACATCTAAATTGGAATTATCGGTGAAGGAGGGCCAATGAATTTGGTGTGTGTTACCATCACATGAATTTTCCACTCATTGGAAAATACGAAGAAAATTGTAAGGAAGGATGTTCTTGTGTGGGTGCGACACTCTCCCTTCGGATATGCAACAATCTTCACACAACTTGATATTAAACCATGGGAAGTGTTAGTGAATTGGAAGTGCTCTATCACTATTATGTCAACTTACAATTAGTCTTACAATATATATTTTTTTATATGGTAAATTTTAAACAAGCAGAGAAATGAAATAAAATATAAAATAAAGAAGATGGAACACAATAAATACAGTATTTATAGTGGTTCGACAATTTCCTACATTCACTCTCAAGTAGGGAACTATTTGGTATTAATCAATATTCAATACCCATACGCTATATAATATATGACTGGACAGAGACATTTATAGAAAGATCTTCCAATACAAAGAGATGAGAGGAAATGAATGGTCATGTGACCGTTGAGCTTCATATCCCAACACATATGACTTTCTTGCCTTCATGTAGATCTTGTTGTCGTGGTGTTAATTGCAACTACACATAAAAATCACAAAATTCATTAATACTTTTATACATTAATATTTTTTTTTTTGGCGTGTTTGTCATTTCTACTTTATATTTTATTTTAAATCAATAAATTTTTTTATGATATAAATTATTTGTAATACACTTTATATTGACAATCTTCTAAATTTTCAAAAATGATGCTTATCTTGAAACCATGATAGTGAGATAACCCGAACACAAGAAACTAAATGTTAGGATTGGAAGTCCAACAGACTTTTGTCTGTTGCCGCCTTGCCCTTTCAGTTGCTTAGTATGAGCCTATTTATAAGACTCTCTATTTCATTTGTAAACATTCGGTTGTTGAGATTAATACAATTCTTCTTCTCTCAGTGTGGACGTAGCCACTATTGTGGTGAACCATGATAAATTGTCTGTTCTGTGTTTATTTGTGATCTACTCTGTTATTCTGTATTCTTGGTCTTTATTTTTGAACTCGTTAGTTCTACAATTGGTATCAAAGCGAGGTTAATCGCTGGTTGAGATTTTGGTAACTGAAATTTCAGAATCATGGAAGATTTAAGAGTTCATAAATTCTCTGGGAAGAACTACGGGATATGGAAGATTCAAATGAAGTCTGTGTTAGTCAACAAAGAGCTTTCTTTTGCACTTGAAGGAAAAGAAAAGAAACCCTCAACCATGTCAAATGAAGATTGGGAAAAGCTTGATGAAAAAGTCATGGCGACAATCTTTCTTGCATTAGGCGGTAATGTATTATATAATGTTTTAGACAAAACTATAGCAAAAGACGTATGGGATAAATTGTCTTCAACATATGCACAAGCATCCGTTGTGAACAAAATCTTCATCATGAAGAAGTTATACAAGCTTAAGATGAGGGAAGGTGAAGCCATGATAAATCATCTCAATGAATTTAACACCTTGATCAGCAAAGCAAATTCAGTTGGCATGACACAAGATGATGAGAATAAGGCTGTCCTACTATTATGTTCTCTTCCTAATAGCTGGGATAGACTTGTGACAGCCATAAGTACTTCAGCATCAACTACCAAGAAGCTGATCTTTGATGAAGTTTCAGCCACCCTTCTCTCTGAAGATTTGAGGAGAAAGAATGATGAGTCCTCATCCGGTAATGCTCTCACAATGGTGAGCACCGAAAATAGAGGAAGAAGCCAATATAGAGGCAAATTTAATAACAATCGGAGGTCCCAATCTGCAAGAAGATCGCAGTCAAGAGGGAGACAAAATGGTTGTTGGTTTTGTGGGAAGGCTGGGCATGTTAAGAAAGATTGTAGAAAATATAAGAAGGCACAAGAACAAGTATTGGACAATCAAGCAAACACAATTTGTGAAAAGGATCCGGGTATCCTAATTCTATCAACAAGTGATACAAAAGTTGATTCATGGGTAATTGATTCGGGAGCTTCCTTTCATGTTTCCTCTCTCACAGATGCATTCACAAATTATCAAGAAGGTGAATTCGGAGAGGTATATTTGGGTGATAACAAAGCATGTAAAATTATTGGGAAAGGAGATTTTGTCTTGCATCTTGAAGGTGGAGCAAAATTACTTCTCAAAAATGTTAGACATGTTCCTCAATTAAAGAGGAATCTAATTTCAGTCAGCCAATTATATACCCAAGAATTTAAAACTAAACTCACAGATACATGGAAAATAGTCAAAGGTTCATTGGCTATTGCAAAAGGAGACAAAATCAATAGTCTCTATATTTTGAAACCTATTGATAAGGTGGGAGCTACTTTGACACTTGTGGACATCGATTTTGCGCTTTGGCATCAAAGGCTAGGCCATATGAGCAAGAAAGGCCTTGAGGTAATGCTGAATCGTGATCAACTACCGGGTCTCCAATTTGCAAATTTAAAATTTTGTGAGCATTGTCTTCATGGAAAACAAAAGCGGGTCAGTTTCTTAAAGGATGGACATGATAAAAGGACAACACCCTTGGAGTTAGTGCATTCAGATGTCTTCAGACCTACGGAGGTAACCTCTTATGGAGGCGCACAATATTTTGTTACTTTTCTTGATGATAGCACCCGAAAGGTATGGGTTTATATGCTTTCTAGAAAATCTGAGGTATTCTCTAAATTCAAAGTTTTTAAAACTCTTGTGGAAAATCAGAGTGGTCATAAAATTAAGTGTCTAAAAATGGATAATGGAGGTAAATTTTGTTCATTGGAGTTTAATATCTTTTCTGCAGATCATGGTATAAGACGAATTAAGGTTGTTCCTTATTCCCCTCAAGAAAATGGGGTAGTAGAATGGTTAAATAGAACCATTCTTGAGAAAGCATGGTGTATGCTTTCCAATGCCGGTTTGGGAAATTTTTTTTGGGTAGAAGCCTGTAATATAGCAGTCTATTTAATCAATAGGTCCCTTTCATCTCATCTAGAGTTTGGCATTCTGGAAGAGGAATGGCTAGGAAAAAGGATTTCGTACTTACACATCAAAGTTTTTGGGTGTGAAGCTCATGGTCATGTCCCAAAAGAAAGAAGGACAAAGCTAGATTTCAAATCACAAAAGGGCATATTTGTGGGATATGGAGAAGACCAATTCGATTATAGAGTTTGGGATCTAGTTGAAAAGCGAATTATTCACAGTCGTGATGTCATTTTTAATAAGCAAAAATTTCTAGCTCTCACAGACATTGATAAGTCTGAAGGCGAATACATTTCTTTCAAGGCACTCTCAAATAGTATTGCCTCTACACATTCAGGAAGAAGTTCTCTACAGATAACTCCAACCTCTATTTTATTTCCTCCCTCTCAGTCCTCATCAAGTGAGGATGACTACACACATGATAATCTGTTCAATGGAGAACAAAGAAATATGTTTGATGATAGTCAAAGTCTTTCAGAAAACAAGGGAGAGACCATGCTCTTCCCTTCCCCTCTCCATATCACTTCCAGCCACAGCCCTCATGATAGTCTTCAAGAAACTCATGGTAGTCTTCAGCAATCACACGATAGTTTTGAAGACTTACCGCTAGCTCACGACAGTTCTCAGCCTATTCATGTCAATCCCCAGCCACTCCTCTACAGGAAAGTTCCTCACAACAGAGAAAATCCTCACGAGACTAGCCACCATAGGGAAATCACTCTCGGCAGCCATGATATCAGGGAAATCAGTCACGACACTCTGTAGTCATCACACGATTGTTATGAAACAGCTCGTGGCGGGAATGACAGAGCTCATGACAAGGATGACACAACTCACTATGGAGAAGAAATAACTCATGTCAGAGAAGAAATAACTCATGACAGAGGAGAAGACTCTATTCATAGCAGAGAACAAATGTCCCAAACTCACAGCAGGGGAGAAGACACTCATGACAATTATGAAATTGCTCATGGCAGTCATAGCACACCTCACGCGGGTGATTAATATCTACCACCTCTCCAAGTTGAGACTCCTAGATCAATGCCTGATAAAATGCATGGGGGAACTACTGGTAAAAGGATCAAGGGAGTTGTTGGAGAAGAGACAGGAAGAGCCTTTGGTGAAGACATCATGCCTTCTCTACCTCTTATGCAGGGAGTTAAATAGGGCATTAAACAAGGAATTAAACATCCAAGAGCTACAATTTCTGGCTCTCCATTTGAGCTAGTTCAGGATCAAACAGAAGGTGTCGAACCTCAATTAAGAAGAACAACCAGATAAAGGAAAATGTTAGCTAAATACTCTGATTATGAGTTATTATTCACTGAAGAAGCAGAGCCTTCAATTCTTGTCTCAGAATTTACAGAACCATCAACATTTAAAGCTGCTCTCAAAGATGTTAACAGTGATAAATGGAAAACAACGATGCATGAGGAGATGGACTCTTTACTCAAAAATCAAACTTGGGCCTTGGTATCTCTTCCGTTAGATCAAAGACCACTTAGAAACAAGTGGGTATACCGGTTAAAAGAAGAAGATGAAGGCAAAAAATGCTTCAAGGCCAGATTGGTGGTAAAGGGGTTTGATCAAGAAAAGGGGATAGATTTTAATGAGATCTTCTCACCGGTTGTCAAAATGACAACTATCGGAATAGTCTTGAGATTAGCAGCAGCGTGGGATCTTGAGGTTGAACAGCTCAATGTGAAGACCGCATTCCTACATGGTGATGTAGAAGAAGAATGATATAGAGTAGCCTCAAGGTTTCATCAAGAAAGGACAATAGCATCTTTATTGCAAGCTAAATCGGAGTTTGTATGACCTCAAACAAGCTCCTAGACAGTGGTATATAAAATTTGATCACTTCATGGCTGAAAAAAAATTCACAAGATGTGAATCAGACCCATGTGTCTACTTCAAAAGACTTCCTAATGGTGAATTCATCATTCTCCCTCTTTATGTTGATGACTTGCTAGTGGCTGGCACAAACAAAAGAATAGTTAATGAGTTAAAGGAGAAATTGGCAAGAAAGTTTGACATGAAGGACTTAGGGGCAGTCAAGAAGATTCTTGGCAAGACGATCACAAGAGACAGGAAGAAGGAAATCACATTATCTCAAAAACAATACATTGATAAAGTTGTTGAGAGGTTTGGCATGGTTGATGCTAAAGTTGCTCCCCTTCCTCTTGCTAGTCACTTCCGCTTAAGTTTTGAATTGTGTCCAAAAACACAAGAAGAAAAAGACTTCATGAAAAAAATTCTTTATAAATCTGCAGTTGGAAGCATTATGTATGCGATGGTTTCTACTCGCCCTGACATTGCTCATGCGGTGGGAGTTGTGAGCAGATTCATGAGCAATCTCGGGAAGGTTCATTGGGGAGCTATTAAGTGGATACTAAGGTATCTAAAAGGAACTTCAGATTATGCATTATGCTTTGGAGGAAATAAGGTTCAGCTGCAAGGTTACACTGATTTTGATCACGCCAGAGACTTGGACAAACGAAGGTCTACCACTGGATATACCTTCACATTTGCTGGAGCTGCCATCAGTTGGGCTTCAAGTTTGCAGCATTGCATTGCTCTTTCTTCAGCTGAGGCTAAATACTTGGCTCTTTCCGAAGGTGCAAGGGAAATGATTTGGCTTCAGCGATTGCTTGGTGACTTGAAAGTGCATCAAAATGAGTATAAACTATTTTGTGACAGCCGCAACGCTATCTTCATGGCTCATAATCACTCTTCACAACGTCGCTCTAAGCACATTGACACACATGCTCACTTTGTTCATCATGTAGTTGAAGAAGGAACGATGGAAGTTGTCAAGATTGATACTAAGATCAATCTGGCAGATATATTCACAAAAGTTGTAACCAAAGAGAAGTTCGAATGTGCAAGAACTTCTCTTGGACTTGTTAAGCTAAAGTAGGTCAGCATGTAGAGCAGGGGAATGCTTGATCAGCTGAAATATCCGTTGACTTCCAGTGGGAGTTTGTTAGGATTGGAAGGCCAACGGACTTTTCTCTGTTGCCGCCTCGCCCTTTCAGCTGCTGAGTATGAGCTTATTTATAAAACTCTCTATTTCATTTGTAAATATTCGGTTGTTGAGATTAATACAATTCTTTAGCTCTTAGTGTGGACCTAGCCACTATTGTGGTGAACCACGATAAATTGTGTGTTTTTTGTTTATTTGTAATCTGCTCTGTTATTCTGTATTTCTGATCTTTTATTTTCGAACTCGTTAGTTCTACACTAAAGCATTCTTACAGAATCAACGCTTGGAGATGAAGATGTAATTATCAAACAGATCATAAAACTCAGAAAGTATACCAACTAATATTTCATTGTTTGATACATTTGTCACATTGACAAGGAAAATTTTCCATTCCCTTGTTGAACACTGCGAATGGAAATTCGATTTAACCAGTGATGTAATCGTAGAAACATAGACTGGATCTGTACTATTCAAATTGAATGTTCAAAACGCGTATTGCAAAATGTTTTGCAGGTATTGACTTAAATCATTCCGAGTCAAGTCATGTTGGCCACAGAATACAGATCAACTTTTACCCAGAAACAGAATAAACATACATTTCAAGACAGCAACTCTTCTGAAAACATTATTCAGTGTTGAGCTACAGAATCACAGGATTCAAGAAGAGGGTTAGTAAAGCTATCCAAAATATCTTTAAAATTGGGTGGTTGTAGCACCTTCATTTGTAAAGATATTTATTTGACTGATTATTAATTGACTAATTAAGTCTATTCATTATTTCATTAATTAGTATAAGAATATTTAACTATAGAAATGGATTTATTTATACACCATTCATTCGCCCTGTTTTCTGACCATCTCCTCTTTGTTAAAGAAAATAAGAATTTTAGTTTGTGAAAGACATGGAAAGTATGTTTTCATGCGGCAGAGTTGCATTTGCTATCATAACAATATCATGCTGCTTTTTCTGCTTCACCTCTTCTCTTGCAATTGCATGTCCCCTCCCTGAAAGAAATCACCTCTTAAATTTCAAGGCAGCAGTTGTAGATGTGGATGAAAAGCTCAGTTCCTGGCACGGATTTAATTGCTGCACTTGGAGCGGAGTTGGTTGCAACTTCAGCACAGGCCATGTTTCTGTACTTGATTTGAGTGGATATTTATTGCAAGGTCACATCGGCTCATCGTTGTTTGAGCTTGCACAGTTGGAGCACCTTGATCTCAGTTACAATCTCTTCCATGGTAATTTAACTCCACATTCTGGAAAGTTGAAGAGACTCACTTTTCTTGATTTGTCAGATCATTTTAATGGATTGTCTCTGAGTTTGGAAAGTTTATCAAATCTGGTGAGATTGGAATACCTCTCTCTTTCCGGAGTGGGCATCTCTGTAACCAAAGAGGGGGCTGAAGCTTTTGGAGGTCTATCTAAACTACAGTTACTTTATATGTCTAGCTGTGGGCTAGAAGGACCGATTCCCAAATTCCTTTTCAACCTCACCTCTCTCCTTCATCTCGATTTATCATTCAACTATTTGTCAGCACAAATACCAGTTTGGTTTGAAAATCTAACTTCCCACTTACTCTCACTTGACATCTCTTGGAATGAGAATCTTGTAGTAGATGTTTCATCTGCTATATGGAGTATGTCATCCTTAGAGCATCTTGATCTGTCAGCTACCAAAATTGAAGGTGAGATCCCATCTGCTATCGGAAATTCGGTTTCCTTGCAAAGTCTTTATCTATCAAAAACCAGAATAGTGGGTGAGATTCCTCGCTCCATCTTCAGTCTCTCTAAGCTTGTTCACTTGGATCTGTCCGACAACAAGTTAACAGGGGTAATCCTACCTTCGCTGGGATCACTTTCTTCCCTTGTTTATCTTGACCTCAGTAACAATCTTTTGAATGGTACGATTCCCTCTACAGTTTCAGATCTTGTTAGATTAAAATACCTTTGGCTCGATTCTAACAATTTTACCGGCTCCATTTCCCTTTCTCTCTTCCAAAATCTCACTAGACTTGAAAATCTGTCTCTTTCCTATAATAAGATAATTGTGAGCGATGATTCAGTGTGGATTCCACAATTTAAAAAGCTTGTTTCGCTGGATCTACGTTCCTGCAATTTAGATAGAATTCCATTGTTTCTTGTGACCCAGTATGACTTGGGTTATCTCGACTTATCCGCTAACAACATTGCAACAGATATTCCATCGTGGATATGGGACTTACCAAGTCTTTATCATTTGAACTTAAGTTTTAATCAATTAAGAGGTTCGTTGCCATCTCGAATAACAGCCAGGGGTCTCTTGTCTCTGGATTTGCATGATAACAGCTTAGAAGGTGCTCTTCCCCTTCCTCCTGCCGATATTGTGTTGCTGGACATGTCAATGAATCAGTTCAATGGTTCTATTCCTGTTGATATTGGTGAACATCTTCAGCATACAGAATTCTTATCCTTGTCAAGCAATAATCTAAGCGGACCCATTCCAAATTCTATCTGCAATTCGTATTTGAATGTCCTTGACCTTTCAAATAATACACTAAACAGTATGATTCCACCTCATTTAACGAGGAGCTGTTCATTTCTCAGTGTTCTAGATTTGGCTAAAAATCATCTGGAAGGTAAAATGCCAATGGAGTGGGGAAACCTGGAAGAGCTTCATACATTGAAAATGAATGGTAATTATCTGAAAGGAGGTATTCCATCCTCCATTTCAAAGTGCCTTTCTCTGCAAGTATTGGATTTGGGAAACAATAATTTGGAAGGAGCCATCCCTCAATGGATTGGTAATCTATCGCAACTGCACGTCTTGATGTTGAGGTCCAACGAATTTCGAGGCAGTATTCCACCCCAAGTAATTGATCACCTTCCAAATCTTCAAATTCTGGATCTTTCGAGCAACGAGCTTTCAGGACCTATTCCCAGCAACCTTACAAACTTGCTTGCAATGGTCAATGCATCACAGAGTAATCCAAACCATCTGGAAGAGCGCACTTCAGGCGGTTCGCCATATACAAATCAGATTACAATTTCCTGGAAGGGTTGGGAAGTTGAGTTTGTGAAAGTTCTTTTTATTCTGAAATGCATTGATCTTTCAAACAACTACTTATCAGGATTCATTCCTCCCAAAATGGGATCCCTTAAGGGCTTGATAGCCCTTAACCTTTCAAGCAATCATCTCAGTGGCAGAATCCCGAAAGCAGTAGGACACATGGATCAGCTAGAGTCTCTGGATCTCTCGCTAAACAGGTTGAATGGAAAAGTTCCTTTAGAACTTCAGTTCTTGAGTTATTTAGAGTTCTTGAATCTGTCTCACAACCTGCTTGATGGAAAGGTACCGCTTGGAGGGCAGTTTCTAACTTTTGGGGAGTCATCCTACTTAGGTAATCCTAAGTTAAGTGGGATTCCATTTACCAATGCAAGACCCTCCAGCAACTCTTCTGACTATGACAACTGCACAAGTACTGATAAAAGTTGTGAAGCAGAGAATCCAAAAACTGAAACAAATTGGTGGGCTTGGGCATTTGGATTGAGTTATGGTTTAGGATTCTGTATTGTGATTGGGCTATTGACTTTCAATAAGAGGGCGAGAAAGTCGTTGTTTGATTTGTATGATGTTATAATTTTAACTGGTGATCGTTGTATGGGAGGCAAGAGATAGAAGTACATAGTATAGATGTTTTTACTCTTATTATATGGCTACTGAAAATTTGTAAAAACAAGTTGCTCATGTTATTGATCACGTAGAGCTTTTGACGAATATATGTTATTTTTTATACCCCTGATTTTAGCTTTTCTTAATGTGTAATCTATGATTGTAACAGATAGATTCATATATTTTATATGTATAATTTTAGTTTGATGTTAGTTTTTCTATTTGTAATAAATGCATAATCATATTATTTATTAGATAGTAATTTGCTTTTGTTTCAAAAACATCAATTAATCAATGGTAGTGATTATTTAAATTTTCATTAAGATATTTTTCTTTGTTTAAAATAATATTGTAGGATGTGATTCATATAGTCAATCTTATATATATATATATATAGATAGATATCTATATATCTATATATATATATATATATATATATATATATATATATATATATATATATATATATATATATATATATATATATATATCAAAATTTAAATATTTTGTGTTGACATCAATCATTTTACAATATAATTTATATGTTCATATAGAGACTCAATTGATAAAATTACTAACTAAAATATAATTTAAGTTGACAACCATTTTCTATTGTAAATTGAAGGGTACAATTAATATTTCTCTAACAACTAATCAATTTTAGCCAACATCTCATGAAAAGAAAAATCATGATAATTGTTTTTAGAACCATATTATTAGTTATAAAGAACACAAATTATTGTATTAATTTGTTTAATCTATACCATTAATATAGATTATGTACATAAATAACTCTCTTAAAAGAATGACTAATAAAATAAGTCTTTGAAACTAAATAATGTTTTCTAAACTTTAGCAATTATAATTCTCATTTAAATTTTTTACGATATATCTCAAACAATTTATCATTTATCAACTACTAAATTACGTTCCAATTTAAATTACACATTTTGATTCCATATCATTATCAATCATTTAGCTTAACATAATAAATATATCAAAGCACATTGAAATAAAAATAATTTATAGATATTAATTAACTCAAGATATAAATTATGCTTCAATAAAAATTATAATATCTATAATTAATTCCATACAATCATTCACAATCATTTTCAAAAAGTAATGGAAGGTCGCTGCACAATTTTATACTAATAATCATTAAGATATTTTCAAACATCAACTATAATTTTGTTTCATAAATGTGAAATTTATCTTTTATATTTTAAATTGAGTGCACCTAATCCTAAAGGCTATTTGTCAATATATTACAATCTAGCATAACTATATTTTCTTAATGATTTTTCCTTTTAAAAGATTAAAAATGCGTTTCTTTTTAGGTGACCTTATTGTATTTGTATTTGAGAATAATGTCCTTATTAAAAAATCATAGGGCCAAAAAATTATGAAAATATACATTTGATCTAAGATGGAGTTATGCATTCATTTGAGTTCAATTTTTTTTATTAGATTTATCAACCAACCAATGAAAATAAAGTATTAAATTTTACTACACAAAAACATAATACTTAATTATTAATATTTATTTTTAATAATTGAAATCATAATTTCTTTGATTTCTCATTGGTTTGAGCATGTAGAAAAATCATTTTTCCTTGAAAAAGGCACAAAATTTCTAGCATTAACAATCAAGAAATATAAGTTTCATAAAGATAATTATGGAAGCTTATGCTAGAAGTTCTGCCTACTTTCATTTGGAAGACTATCTTTGCTTTCTTTTCTTCATTCTCATAACCAGAGTCGACATTTAGGGTTTGGAAGGCCACAACTCTATCAAAGTTTGAATAGTTATAGTCACTGTAATACTCATTACTCTATCAGAGATCGAGTTTAACAAGTTTAATGATGCTTGTAATATAATCAAATTTGTGACATGATGTCTCTTTGGGCCATTCGATCAAACAATATTTTTGTGCAATCTGCATTGCCACAATTTACCAGTTTAATTTTGACTATTTATAACTAGGTCTACATGAGCCACCATCCTAGTGTTGAAGAGAAAATATATCTAATTTCTTGGGAGGATTTTCAAGATTCATTTCTTAAGATCACCTTTTATTTGATAGGGTTTCAGATCTTTTTTTTCTTCTCTCAACTTTTTCTTATTGAATTTTTTCATTCTTTCGAGTTAGAGTGTATGAGGTAAACATTCATATGCAAGGAAAGAATTATGTCATGATTTTTCTTGTGGGTTGGGTCATTTTTATGTGGAGTGAGGGTTTTTTACGACTATTAATTAACCGATAGGATTCTCTTGTGATCTTAGTCATGTATGAATGCCTGAAAAATTTGTCTCGTGATTAGGAATGAAATTCAACTTGGTTTGTTGATGCAAAATTCCAAGATAGGTGATTTTTACTAGTTGTAGGAAAGCTAATCTTTTGTTACAAGTTTAAGTAAAATAAGTCTCATAGAGTCAAACCATTAATTAAATAAAGTGTGTTTTCCTCAAATAATTCTTCAAGGGTTTCCCTCTTACATGCAAGTTGTACTATGTGAGTGTTATAATTTTAGAGCAGAAGGATTGAGTAAATTTTGGAGAATTGTTCATAGCCCTTTAGTGGAGTGGCTCACTATTCTTTGTCTGGGATAAGAACAAACCATAGTTGGAGAAAATAGTGGTTGAAAATTTGCTAAGCTAAAGTTTTGGTGACTACAATATCATGGTTTCAAGATTTTAGAGTGTGAGGCTCACTAAATTTGTCTCGAACATGATATGGATTTGCAGTTGCTAATCTTTGTATTGTTTATTTTTATAGAATGATTTTGAAATAGCATTTTTTTTCTAACTATGGGTAAGTATATAAACCACACATGTTTTCTTTGTATAGGAGATGTTATTCTAGTGCTTTAGTTTTCTCAAAGGAGAATTTTTAATTTTTTATATTGTCAACTAGTTATCCTACATAAATTATCATTTTCTGTCTAAGTGAGTGATCTTCTTTGAGTTGGTGTTGCATTAAATATACTAATTTTGGGGATGCATCAACGGATTCCCAATCCAAAGAAGCTTTTACCTTTTCATGTTCTTGATCTTGATCCTACCTATTCCTCCTCTTTTGAGATCTTCCTGTGTTGCATCTTGCTAATTGGAACTAGCCTCCTTCCCGTTCTCCTCTTGATGCTTCTTTGTAATCAACCTTAATGTCTCCTTTTTTTCCCTTTTTAGAATCTCCTCACACATAAAATCCACATGGGTTCGAACTATATAGTGTCTAGGGTTTTTCCCCAATGGTGAAGGAGCTCAACTTTGGACTAGATATTGGTAACCCAGTCTCCTCTTTATGGGATGTCCCCTTTCTTGAAGCTTTTGACAAATCAAATACTCTTTGCACTTCAATATTTTGACCACTTTTAGAATCTATGGAAGCACTTCAACATAGGTCAAGGAAATAGTTTAAGAAAATCATCCCCTTCCCTTAACTATGATGACAATTTGGAGTGCTATATGTTGCCTAAGATTGTAGTTCTAAAGGTTTGATATTCAACCAAAATTAACTTGGTACTTAACACTTAGCCTCATTCATATTCCCTCAAGCCACCAAATTTAATTACTCTTTATGAATTGAAAAATCATCCCCACCAATGCTCCAAAGTTCATCTTAATCCCATTCTTCTTTTGTATCTCTATATCATTATTTTCATGAAATATCATTTCTAGTAACTTAACTTCTTATTCTCCTTCAAAAGTGATGCTCTACACTGCCTCAAATTAGGTATATGTGCTTGATTGGAAATGTAGAGCTTGATTTTCAAAGGCAAATAAGAAGAGTGTTGGCATGTGCTGGGTTGATATTATATAGTATAACTTTAAAGAGGGAATTTTTTTTTTCTAGAAGGGGCACAATTTAAATACAAGGGTAATATGTTAAAATTTGATAAGGAGAGCTACATCTCCTGACATTAAATCTATCAAGTAGGTAAATTGTGACTGTTTTCATTAGAGTAAGCAATTTTTCCTTGTAATTCCTAGACTTTAGTTGAAGTGATACTAATCCAAGTGGAGTGTGAACCTTCAAATTGTCACATAGTGTCTATTAAATGACTGTATTGTGAATGTAAACCCTGATAGTAAAACATTAGTTTTCATAGAGAGAGGACTTTAAGCTCTCATCGAGGATTTGCTTGTAAAAATCAACTTAATTTTCTATATGTTTTTGTAGTGGACACCCATTTTTGAGTTGAATTAAAAATTCTATATTGAAGGGAACATATTAACTACTTTCTTTATTTTTATTAATGCCTCTTATAGGTTATTCTGCTAATCATATATATTATACTAATTAAAAGCATTTCTGGTCGTGGCTTTCTTTTTCTAGTTCATCTTTTTGTTAGTTTACATATTGGTGTAAGGAAAGGAAAAGGTTGCACAAGCCTCAACAAAAAAATTATATTTTGTACATTCGACCGATTTCCTTCTATTTTTATCCATTTATGCAATATATTCCTAGAATTAAGATGGTGTTTCCTAGTTTGAATAAGCTACAAGATCATATTAATCTGATTTCTTATCTCAAGTAGACCACATCCTATTTTAGTTATTATATTTATAAAAAAACCATGCCCTTCAAGTTGTATTATTCAAAGTTAATTATTTCCACCAATTCATTCAAGAGATTAGTTTAATGTTGGATAGAGCTTTGCCCTATATTGAGGTGATAATTTTAATAAAATAGTTGATATGTGCCCAAAATGGGTTCTCTTTTGTAACACTAAATTTATGTGATAATTGTAGGTGGAACTAATGGAAAATTAAACCATCAAAACATAAAGAAATAAAGAGATCGATATGTGATAGTTTTAATTAGATCAAAATGCAATGTGAGGATTTGATATCTATTCAATCAAACAAAGTGCCTTTAAATAGGAAATACAAAACTAGTTCAAACTGGCCAAATGGTGATAATTATTGTCAATTACATAAACTACAATTTTATTAGTTTTAAAAACTAAACCTAAAATTCTACTAAGCAATATAATACGCAAAAATTCATGCCCTTATTACATTGATTCAAACAAGAGTGGAAATTGAAATAATTTTAAACCAACCCTCTAGAGACTTTAATGAAGCACCTTCATCAATCCTCATCACTCGCTTAAGAAACACCAAACTAACCACTACAGTTAATCTCCTGACCACACTCACTCAAGAAACACCAAGCTATCCGCATCAGTGAATCTCCTAACTGCAAAACCTGAAGTTGTCTACACAACCATTATTGTAACCACCTTCCTTGTGATACATTTCCTCCAAAGTTTCACATCTCTTCCAAATGTTGTTAATACCTCCTCTAGTGTTGTATATGAGACACCTTTCCTCTGAAATTCCACATCTCCTCCGAGTGTTTCTAAAGCCTCCTCAAGTGTCATGAAAACAATCACCACTAATATGCCTGCACATGAGATGCCTTTCCTCCGAAAGTCCACATCTCCTCTGAGTGTGTCTAATATATCCTCAAGTGATAAAAAAAATCATATTCAAATCCTTACCCCCTTGCTCTTTGAAGGGACAATCATGTTGCTAAGCCATCTCTTCTCTTTAGGGACATAAAATCCCCTCTTTTCTTCAAGGACAAGCCTTGCCAATCCCTAGCTTTTCAAGGACACAGATAGTTTTCTTCTCATGCAATAAATCATCTTTGAGTAAGAAGCTAGCTCGAGATTATAGATGTCCTCCTGCCTCCATTATGTCGAGCCCCCTTTCAGACCTATTAATATTTATTCATTCGATGGGGTATGTAATTCCTTGAATACCTTGGTCCATATGAGAAAGATAACCTTAAAAAACACAAATAATGAAAAATTCATATACCTCCAAAAAGTGAAGTACACCCAATTATTTTCCATATCATTAGTTTCTCTTTCTGCTACAAATGCCTCAAATTTTGATTCGTCAAGTTGCCACAAACCCTTGTCACGTGTCATCACAATAACCTCAATGATGTAGGGTTTCATGGTTGCAATTCTCAAACAAAGCAATTCATATACGCAACAAAATGCTTAATTTTTTATATTTTAAAGTAGTCATTTTGATAACTCTCGACCAATGAATGGTGGTTATAGAAACCATTATTTATGACGACACAACAGGAACAAACATCAAATGAATCCTCAAAATAATGAATTTCAAAACTTCAAAATGAATCAAATTTTCTCCACAGATATTGGCAGCCTAAGGAACTGACTGGACTAGAATTTATAACACACACCCGAAGACAAAACTCTTTAAAGCTCTAATCTATTCCATACAGATAACACTGTGCACATATACACTCGTCCATCAAAATAAATTCCATGACAAAACATGCTCATGGGATACAACGCTATCTTGGGCAAGGGCATTCTTCACAGACCGAAATTCACTCCAAAGAAGTGCACATGAACTGATTTTCATCTATCGGCTAAACAAAATCCTAAAAAATGTTCACAGAATTTGGCATGATGTGCTAGGGATTAGAGGAAGAACTCCATGCACGAGGAACAATAGAGGGTAAACGCTTCACAAAAAAACTTGAAACCTTACTGACATGAACTTATATGTATTTGTAGCATCAAACTCTGGCCCATTCGCTCACCACTCACCCTCCACTGTCTGCAATGCATATCACCAATTACTCTGTCCATTGAGAAGACATCTCTAATTGCGACATTCTTGTGCGCTTTCCACCACCACTACAGTGTAATCTCTGCTTACGCGAATTACTTGTGTCAAGCCTACAACGATAAAATGAAGGCAAAACAAAGATGAAACATGAACCACTTTGTTACTGTATAGAAAATCATAGGCACAGAAACGATAGTCTCTGATACCATATGAAGGAGGAACTAATGGAAAATTTAATCATCAACACAGGGTGAAATAAAGAGATTGATATGTGATAGTTTCAACTGGATTAGAATGCAGTGCGATGATTTGATATCTATTCAATCAAACAGAATTCCTTTAAATAGGTAAATACAAAATTGGTTCAAACTGACCAAACAGTGATAACTGTTGTCAGTTATATGAACTGTAATTTTATTAGTTAAAACTAAGCCTAAAATTCTACTAAGCAATGTATTACGCCAACAATAATGAAGGTGATATTATTGAATACTAAAAATTTCATGATTAGATAGCATGGATTTCCAATGAAATGTTTGTTCAATATCATTTGACCATGATTTTTAAATCCGTTTTGGGTTTTATAAGTTTTAAAACTTGAAGACGCTTAGGATGGTCTTTTTTATCTTAAATAATGTGGAGTGGAAGTTTAATTTTTATTACTTCACTCTATCTTCTCAAAATAATTTCAAGTGGTACATAAAATTGTGATATCAGTTCAATCTATCGTTATTTCACCCCTCCAAGATTGTGCACACTTGTCATATACTTCTTTGCATATTCTTTTTCTTTCTACTATTTTCCTTTGATAATAATCTATATAGTTATCTTCATTCATGTAATTTTTTATTTTTTAGGTTTATATGGGTTGTTATATGGACAGTCTTGATGTGTTATGCTTATGAGGATATCTGAATTTAAGAGCAACTTGAATGTTTGGGGACTAGAAGATAATTGAATATAAAAGAAGTCTTAGGTTGGACACGTATGTGTTCATTTGTTGAATTGTTTTGCATGCTTATTGTGGGCTGAAGTGGATTTTATTTTTACTAAAGAATACTATGGTCCTTTATCACAATTATTTATCATACATAAGAAATGTTGCTGAATCTTTCAAACTTGATAGATATGTCAAGTACTTGATTGATTTAAACATGATTCTAGCTTGTTTGAATGAATTTGAATGATATTTTTATTTCTCATTAATTTTGGTATGAATTGATGGTTTTATTATCATAAATATAGCACTACATCAAGAAAGATCCATAGGTTAGAAATATTTATAAGGATGCAAATTCCTACAAGAAATAATGATTACATTGATCCTCAATTTCTTGGTAATATCACTAAGTCAAAGTGTGGCTCAAATATTTGATAGTGTAGTTGCCAATTTATAACGTCATTGAACAAATGATCTATAATGAGTAAAAATAAGTATAGAATAGAGATAAATCACTTAACACCTTTTGAAATTTTCAATTTGAATCTTACAAGCATATATTGTATAATGGTTAAGAGAACCTCAATAAGGGTGGGTCTTCATCCCATATTAATAATATTTTTATCGGTAAGCGTGTGTCTTCATCCCATATTAATAATATTTTTATCGGGTCTCAAAGTTATATCATATATTCACGAGGTTTACAACCCCTCAAATTCATCTTAATTGGAACTTGTTAAAGCTTACACCAAGGACTTTTCCCACTCACGCTTTGGCAAGTAAGTAAGATGGTCCGGTGATCTCTCTAAAAGAATTTTGATTGTTATCTTTGTGAACTATGGAGGGATATACTAGGCCTCTGTGAGAGTTCTATTTATTTTCCAATTGACTCTCTCTCTCTCTCTCTCTCTCTCTCTCTCTCTCTCTCTCTCTCTCTCTCTCTCTCTCTCTCTCTATTTTAAATCAGGATATGCATTTCTCTTCAATCATTGATTGTATACATTTCTCTTTATAGTTAGAAACCTACTAGTCCAATACATGTACATAGCTAGATTGAGTGTATGCATTCTTAAGTTTTTATTAACTGTATGCCTTCTCCGTCGACATTGACTATATGCATTTCATAAGCCATAGTGTAGTTTGTATGTTTAACATTAACTATGATCATTGTATGTATTAGTTAGATGCAGCGAGTAATATCAAACATAGACATAGACAACATAAACATATACAGAATTTATTGAACTTATTGCATAAAAAATTCAGAATACATAAATGCAAAAAATAAAAATAAAAATACAATAGATTAGAATATCTATTGACTCTCATGAAACTTGTTACATAGGTATGCTCTAATTTACCATACAAGAAACATTATCATCATATTTTATTATATCATAGCTCCACAATTATCCATCAATCAAAATTAAGCTTCTACATCAATAAGTTTTTCACTATGTCTACTATTTTATATAAAATTTTTCCATAAATCTTAGAAAAAGTGGAGTCTGGTATCTAGAGGCACTAGCCTTTCCTTCGCTTGAAGGAGTTGTTAGTTGATTAGGAGAGTTTTGAACCAAACTTACTAGATGATCTATGAAAGAATTATTTTGATCAACATTCATTTGCATATTTAGTTCAAGGGCTCAGAGATACTCCATTATTGTGAATTATTGCTTCCTACTAAAGGTGAGGTAAAAAGGTTGACCATGTCAAGCATAAGTTGGTTCTCAGAGGGTACAGGTGTGGTAGGTGTACTCTTTGTTTTCTCCTTCTTACATTAATGTCTTTTAGGTTGAACTATGATTTCCTTTCTTTCTTACCTCGTTTGCTCCTCTTGTGCCTTCTCCTATGCTCAATTTTCTTTCTCCTCTACTTCTTTCTATTTGTTTTCTTTCCTCTCTGACCTCATTACTTCTTCTACTACCTCAGATACCTCTCTTTTAGCCTTCTTCTCCCTCATCTACTCCTTTTTACATTCTACATTCTAGTCATTTTTCTTTTTATTCTCTTATTGATTATTTAATTGTGCAATGTACTCATTGGATGTAAGTATCTATGACTATCTGCTGAGATGAAGCACCCCAAAATGACCTCCATGTGTAGATTGTTGCACTCTTTGTATTGAAAGTTTGAAGAGTTTTTTTGTATTGTTTTTTTTTTCTAGTTGTCTTATGGCATACATGACACAAAGTGAGTATCATGGTCACTTGTGTCAATCCCATTACTGCACTCAAAACCATCTTGTTAATCATAATTCAAGGAATTTTTGAAGTAGTGAACCATCTCTACCAGTTCTATATGTGATGGAAAAGGCATTGAAAGGGAGATCTCATTCTAAGAAAAATTATAGTAACACAAATATTAGTAGTTACCTCTTGCAACCAATCAGGTACACTAGCTTGAGTTGGAAAAGTCAAGCCTCCTACACTATCCATTTTAACACTACGAGCTTCTTGGACATGACTTATTTGTGGTTGGGATGTTTGTGGAGGAAAAATCACACCTTTATTTGCATTGTTTTCTATCTCTACATTTGGTGCATATAAATCTCTCACAAAATCTTGAATCTCATCAGGTTCATAACCATGAAGTTGTTGAAATATCTCTAGTGCTATGACATCTGAATATCATTTTTATACAACTCAATTACTATTTACTTCTAGTGGACATATGTCCTCTTCAGTAAAAAAAGGCCTCACTTGCAATCATATCATTGTCTAGGGAAAATAAGTTGAGTGGCCAAATTCCTATCCTACATAATCCACTCATGATATCGATTGGTGATAATGCTTGCATGAATGATTTTTTGGACAAAGTTGCAAACTCTTCTCATCCAATTTCAAATCGAGGGATTTTTTCCAATCTCACAATCCTATATTTTTTGAAGTATGTTTAGAAAGGAGTGAATTCACTCACATCCAATGATTGCAGCTTGTGGCTGGTATGAGCGAGAAGTGTGAGCATGTCTATTCCTACACATCTTGTTTCTTTTATTATCTTCTATGTCACATGAATACCATGATCATCAAATATAAGTAGTACCCTTTTTGAGGGAGAGACCTCATGGGGGATAGATCTTGAAAATTCTTCTATCCAATTGAGAAATATTTCCTTTTTCATCCATGCATGTTCTTGTATCAACATGCATGGCCCTAGCTCACAACTGGAAATGTAATTTCTTGGATGCCTCTTCACTTTGATCAAGTAAACCCTGGGTATGCTTAACCTAGCTATGGTCACACTTGAAAGGATAGTGATCCACTTCCTTGTTTTTGAGATGAGCTGTGGGACATTTTTGGATCCCAATCTTGTAATTACTCTCATTCCATATTTCCTTCCAGCTTCCACCTTTGTCACATCACAATTTTAAATTATGCTAGAACCATAGTGTTTTAGGTTGTAAATAGATTCTAGGTTGTCATAGAAGTATTCCTAAAAAGAAGGATGAATCTATATAGATGTGTAGTTGTCCACTTCTTCAGCTATTCTAATTGTAAAATTAGGATGAATGTTTTTGAAACCTTCCCATCATGATCTGCTTGACATGCCATTGGTGAATGGGTTAGTCCTTGGTGTAATAATTTGGATAAAAAAATTATGCATCTCACCCACTTGTAAACCATTGACCATATCTACAATGTTCTTTCACCACAAAACTACTTCAACCTCATCATTCATAGTCAATACTAATTTTGGTCCCCTCCTCATAGTCATAGTTATTCCCATCATCCAGGCCCTCAAGCTCAAATCATCCATATTCCACTTCTTTATTGTGCTCCTTAACGACATGTATTTTCTTAAAAATTACCAACTACAACTTCCATGTCAAAAATAGTCCACTATCCGATTGGGACAAGTGAGGCCAGGTCAATTAAGGTCACCTCCCCTCCATTTCCTATTTGATCAATGTTGTGGTAATTTTGGATAGAAGAACCATTAACTAGAATTTATGGTGCAATAACATCTTCATCTGGCTATGCATTTATGAAGTGCATGCTACAAGTTACTCTTATAGTTTTCCTTCTAGGTGTTCTTCTTCCCTTTCTTCCATGTTCTATAATAATGACTTAATCTACAACACATTATACCTATTAGCAATACTTCTATTCACAACACACATACTTGGGTTTACTTGTTTAAATTTAAGAGTGCATGTTAAGTTATCTACACATTATGTGTGTGTATGCAAATATATGCTTGTGTATGTAGAAGAATATTTATCTATGTATGCATGTGTGCAAATAAATGCACATATGTGCACATGTATGTATGTATGTATGTATATGTCCATGTATATATACTCATGCATATAGTGCATATACAAACATGATATCATATGATGGAAGCCTTTGTGGGTAGAAAACCATGGAGCAAAGGGGATAAGACTACCCATAAGAAGGAAAGGTTGTCTTTATTTTATATTCAATCAATGTAAACTTAGTAATGCATTTAGTCAATATAACCAAGCACATGTATTGGAGTGGTAGGTGTGTAACTAAAACATAAAATAAATGGTCAACATAAGAACAAGACTTCGGTTTGTGAAATGCATACAACCAATGATTATAGATAAATGCATACATTTAGTGATTAAATAGAAAATCATACATCAAATTTCAAATAGTACTGCATACCTAGTAAAAATCTAGATGACTCGTGATTGAAAAACAACTGAACCAAATGTATCATATGCACCTGAAATAATGAAATGAACAAAGGATCAGATTAAAGATTAAAAATGCATGATAGGAAAATTTCATGATTAAAAAAGAAGATCTCAAAAAATTATCGACAATGTCCCCTATTTCTTTGACATTCCATATAATAATTTTGGCTAATGGATGAAAAAAAGATTGACCTAGTCAAACCCTCGATGCAATATAGAGAAATGATTGAAAAAAACATGAAACCATAAATGTGAACGAGTACAACCATTTTTATAAGAAAAAATGATTCAATTTTTTCTTTAACTCATTAACCTAAGTTTTAACTCATTGCTATCATGATTCAATTGTTACTATGGAGTTGAGATCTATATCCTCTTTAGTAGAGATATTTTGTTCCTCATTCATATTAGGGAAAAATTTAGATTGAGGATTGGAATGTGTCAATTAATGACGAGGATGATGATAACTTAAATTGAAAGCACACAATATCATATCTATATATGTAAATAACCTGAAATAGTCATATTACATTTTCTATAACCATATTTAAATGGGCTATATTCAAGGAACATAGTAGATTTTAGCACATAATTAAATAGAAATTCATAGACTCAATGATTAAAGAGAAATGCATATAGTCAATTTTTAACATAAGAACAACACTCTAGTTTATGAAATGCATACACGAAATAGTTAAAGAGAAATACATATAGTCCAATGTAAACTTAAGAATGTATACAGTCAATGTAACTATGTACATTCCCCAGTTTAGCATTAGGAAGGGACTTAAATAAAATCATTGTGTTACTCATTAAAGAGCCCAATAAAATCAAATGATGCCCAACTTATTAACATACAGTGAGCAAAGGTATTGATTTATGAAAACATGAAATAAATGGTATCCTAAGGTACCTACTTGAACAACTTCCCTGATCTTAGCAATTTGCAAAAAAATTTACCCTTAAGTTTGAATTATGTAGAGAACAATCAACACAAATAGAGATAATTTGAAATGAATTGTAATGAAAATGATGGTGCAAATTCCCTCTTACAAAAGAATTTAAATGTCAAAATGAATGCATTAATTTATGGTTGATCATTTTGAATTTTAAAATAGAGTGGAAAAGGCTCGTTCATTTCATGTACTGCAGTTGGTTTCTATTTATTTATGATTCCTACGATGGCTTCATCAATTCAATTTTGTATTTTATTCTTTCTTTGTTTATTTTGTTTACTGGTGAGCCTTCCACCAGTAGTTGACTATGCATGTATCAGTTGCAGTTGAAGTAATTACATGAAGATGTGATAATATTTATGGGAGAATCTGCACTTGAGAACATTGAAAGTTTATTTTTGTTTGTATTATAACATATTATATGCATATTTGTAGTGCAAACAACATGTTACACACCAATAGCTGCAAATGTTTGTACATAAATATAATATAGTAGAAGTTTTGGAGCACTTGAGTGTGGAGTTATTTGTAAACATTGAAGCTTATATTTGAATAACAATGTAACCTTTTTGGTGCAAGTGGTGGTCTATTGCAAACATAAATGGTCCACTAGCTATGCAAGTACATTTTTTATTTACGGATAATATTGTGAATGGTAGTTGGTGTATGCTGCAATTTTGTTTTGGCTCTTTTGTTTTGTAACTACCAGCTAACAAAACGTTTTTTTAGGGGGGAAGGATAACAAAAACATAGAGGATATTGGACCTCCTATCAATTAATGGTACTCTTCCCCTAATACAACTAGGTGTATTGTGATGGTGTGTAAGTGTGTCTCTCAAAGATAATCTTTTCTTTAGTCAAAAAGTTTAATAATTTTGAATTGAATAGTTTCTTCAAGGATTTGCTACCATAATAAAATATAAGACTTCAAATAAGATTCACACTCTTGAGAGTAGTTCAAGAAAGTGTGTCTATTTTATACGGCCAACAATGGCTGAAAAGGAACACTCATATTTGGCTTGACTTCAAAAGGGTGAAATCGCTTCATATAAAACTTTTCAAACACATCCTAAACATTCAATCTGCATAGATATCAAAACAATCTCTTTTTATAATCATACACCAGTCATTAAGTAAAGTCCTCTGCGTGGTTGACTATTTATCAACGCATTCATACTCACATATTGTACAACATTCAATTTTAATATCTTTAAATTTATAAAGACTCGGTTAAACTTTTAATTCTAAGTGCTTTCAGTTAAATCTCGCTAATAAAAATATGAGACTTCATGAGTGAAACCACTATGATGAAACATAATGTAAACAAGAATGTTATTTGGAAAAAAATCAAAGTACGAGTAGAGGACCATGAAAAAATTGGTGTGCATTACCATCAAAAGACCTCCACTGGTTGAGTAAGGACAAATGTAATTTGGGTGGGAGCGAGACTCTTCCGTTCCATACACGACACTCACATTCCCTTCCCGCATGACTCTACTCTTCATCTTACAATATTTAATCATAGAAAGGGATCTATTTATGCACCACTCATCTCACCCTTGATTAAAGATACCAAGAATTTTAGTTCGTGGAAGACATGGAAGCCATGTTTTCAAACGGAAGAGTTGTATTTGCAACCATGACAACATCATGTTGGATCTTTGGCTTCACTTTTTTCCCTGCAATTGCATGCCCCCTCCCTAAAAGAAATGTTCTCCTAGATTTCAAGGCAGCTCTTGTAGATGAGGAGAAAAAGATTAGTTCCTAGCACGGATTTAATTGCTGCACTTGGAGTGGAGTTGGTTGCAACTTCATCACAGAACATATTTCTGTCCTGGATTTGAGTGGATACAATTTGGAAGGTAACATCAGTACACCACTATTTTAACCTGCACAGTTGGAGCACCTTGATCTCAGCTACAACATCTTTCATGGTAATTTAACTCCTCATCTTGGAAAGTTGAAGAAACTCACTTTTCTTGATTTGTCAGTTTATTTTAGTGGATTGTCTCTGAGTTTGGAAAGTTTATCAAATCTGGTGAGATTGGAATACATCTCTATTTATGGACTGGACATCTTTGTAACCAAAGAGGGGGCTAAAGCTTTTGGAGGTTTATCTAAACTATAGTTACTTCATACATGTCTAGCTGTAGTTTACAAAGGTCTATCTAAACTATAGGTACAGTCACAATTTCTTGGAAAGGTGGGCATGCTGAGTTTGTGGAAGTTCTTTTCATTCTTAAATGCACTGATCCTTCGAATAAAAGCTTATTGGGCAGCATTCCTTCCAAAATGAGATCCCTTCAAGGTTTGATACCTGTGAACCTTTCAAGGAACATCTGAGTGGCTAAATCTCAAAAACAATGGGAGCATAGAGAAACTAGAGTCTCTGGATCTCTTCCTAAAAAGCTTGAATGGAATCATTCGATTAGAGATTCAACTCCTTTAGTTGCATTCGGTTCTTGAATCTATCTTATAATATGCTAGATAAAGAAGTACCACATGGAGGATAGTTTCTCACCTTTGGAGAGTCGCCCTACTTAGCCAGTCCTAAGCTAAGAGGGATTCCATTTAGTAATACAATAGTCTGCAAAAACTCTTCTTGCTATGAAAACTACACAAGTATTGAGAGAAGTGGTGAAGAAGAGAATTCAGATGATGAAATGATAGGATGGGCAATCAGACTTGGATTGAGTTATGGTTTTGGATCAAAGTTTTTGTTCTAAAAATATTTCTACCTTTTTCCATATTTCTATTCCTCTCCCCCTTTCTTTATATATGCTTGTATCTCTATGCCTTTCTCGCTCTATCTCACTATCTATATCTCTACCTACCTTTACTCTCCTCTCCTTCTCCCTTTATATATCTCTCTCTCTCTTTCTTTGTACCTGTAAATTTTAGTTGTTGATCGGTGTATTTGAGGCAATGGATGGATATACATATCATACTATAAATGTTTGTATTAGTATATGGCTACTGAAAATTTATAAGAATGAGTTCCTCGTGTTATGATCACGTAGACATTGTCAATGAGTTATATGTATAATTTGATATGCAACTTCAATTTAAGTTGTATAAAGTATGATCAATTTAATGTCTAGTATATGATTAGAAGAGTTAAAATTGTACATTTATATTTTTAAATATTTATTTAATGTTATTATATTTCTTTATTTAACTAAATTCATATTTAATTAATTAAATATACTTACCACTAAATTTCAGAAGTGTCCAATTTTTCAATTTTATCTAGAAGTCTTTTTCTTTTTAAAAAAGGATTAAAGTACCTCTTCCCCTTGATATAATATGAAGACGAATTACATATAATCTCTAAATGTTACTAATATGAGAGCTAGGTTACCTAGTTTAACTTGCTAAAGACCTTTATAAATGACTTATTCATTATTGAAATCTCATATGATTAACCATCTATATATATTAGTGACCTAGTTTTGTATCTAGGAGTAAATAAATTTTAGCATTGGAGAGATGCAAATTAAAAATATCTTTGACACTCTTTAATTTGTAACAGTTGTTGTCAATGTATTTTCCCATGGGTTGAAATAGTTATAGAAAAAGTTTCTCATGCATCTCAAGATTCATTTAGTTAGTCCAAAGATGTAAGATTGAAGGGTTTCTCCATTGGATATGTAATAAAACTTTTCTTGTTCATATTATGAGTCTTTAAGTTATGCCTTTTATTTGGAAAGAGTCTTATCTTTTATCTTAGCATTCTTTAACATCCTTGGTGCAAACACACTAGTACCACAAATGACCAATTGAGACTCCATTATCACACATGAGTATTCTTCTTCAACTCTAATTTTTCTTCTTTTAATAGTGAAAAAGAGTTAAAAAATGATCTCTTATAACCACAAACCATCATAAGTACTTCTTCCCGCTGATAATTAATTATCATTGACACAACCCAATCCTACTATGCACATCAATCAACCAAAAATCTTGCAATTGTTATTTGTTCATTCATCATACCATAGACAAGCCACTTGCAACCAATATCACCTTAGAGTAGGGGAAATAACTAATATAGCATTTTAATACCTACCTAAGCCAAACAAATAAGCTTAGTTATTGGAAGAGGTAGTATCAGGGTCCATTATAATAAAATTCTTTTTACCAACATATTCCTTCTTCAATACCATAATTGTCTTAAGAGATTTACTTGAAAATGTAACACGATTACCTTTTATAGTATTTACCGAAGAACCACTAGGTCTGCATGTGTTAGCATAATGACCAATCTGACCATATTTCAAGCAATTAGTATTCCTCTGTCTGAATCACTGTCTGAACCCCATATCTATATTGATTATCCTTGTGAGTGTAATTGTGACACATAAAAATTTTCATGAAGGATATTGCTCATTCCACTTCTCTTAACTAGACTAGAACTTGACTTCTGCATTGATTTTGTTTATGGAAAAACTTGTGACAATTAAAGCATTAAATATTTTGATCCTTCCTCATCTTACAATCAATAATCATATGAATAAAATTCTTACATAAGACACAATAAAAATTAAAAGATAAGTACCTTTGAGCATTCACTTTCCCGACTAGAGGCCTTCTTGTAGATGTATACAAGTTCTTGACCTTTCTAGCTACCTCAAACTTTGCCTCAGCTAAAACTTCCTTTTATTTTCCTTTTTTCTTTAGATCTAAACATTCACTGACAAATCCTACACCATCCTTATCCTTGTGAATTTTCTACAGGGCTAAAAGTGGATCCAACATAGTACTGCTCTCACAAACCTTTTCTTCAGATCTCATCTTCCTTAACTCTAATTCAACTTTTTATTTTCATCTGGCTTCATCTTTATCATGTCATTGAGATTCACTTTATTTTTCTTCCATTCTTCTTCTCTCTTCATTAAACCTTCTCTCTTTTACTTTAACCCTTCTTTCATAAATTCCTCATTATTTTTACTATCTCCCATCTTCTTTTCCATATCTTCTACTTTTTCTTTTGATTCTTTCAATTCTTGATTGGCCTCCTTGTGCCTTTCTTTAAACTTCCAGATTTGATCACTCATCTCATCATAATATACCAATCCTTAGATATGAATAGCATTCTCCTTCTATTTGTTCAAACACCCTAGATCTCCCTCAAGCAGTTAAGCTCTATTTGTAAGTGACCAATCTCTGATATGAATTATTGTGGATGAAAAATTACTGAGAGAGGGTGAAATAGTTATTCATAAACAATTTCTTACCCTTTTAGTAAATTTATAAATACTCAATGTAATCAAAACCTTATAATAGATTTAAACATGAAAGCATAGAAACCCTCAATAGAATGAATACCATAATTTATGTAGAAACCTAAATTGGGAAAAACCATAGAGAAGATAATTATTATGAAAGAAAACATTGATTAAGGTGACATTGGTTAAGGTCAATTTTACAAGGGCTTGCTATCAGTTTGCTCAGTATTATTTGGGTCACTACTAGTCAGGATAACTACCCTTATACAAAATATGTATTACAAAATATTTAACAGAATAATATATGAATTGATAGAATGGCATTTTACTATGCACAAAATAGTTCCAATTGATAGCACAATAACTATCAACAACATAGATCCAATTTAGATCTTTTGCTAACATATACCAAACCTATGCAACATAGTATACAAGACCTCCTTATAACATAGCAATACTTCACTCAAATTCCTTCTTCTTACACACCAGTGGCAAATATACATTGAAACATACTTGCACTAAGTCACCTTCATCTCTCTATCTCTTGCTCATGTCCATGCACACACCAGGTACACAAAATCTCTCTACTTATATATACATCTGATATGGTAGCCACATATTTCATCCAAGTCATAAAACAAGTCAACCACATAACAAAAGCTATTACAATTATATTTAACATGGTACCACTAGATGTAGATATAGATCACACAAGAATTCTTCACAACACATAACCACAGGACAAAAATATGGGTCATACTTAAGATACATACACTTTAAATCACATTTATTGAAAGATAAGAAAATTATAGAGCCATTAGAATACCACAACCAAGTTTGTGACTTGATCAAACAAAAACTCTTGAACCAACTGACAAATAAGAACTGATAAAATCTATCCAGAACAAGATATGACTATTATACTAAAAATATTTGATGAAAGTTGCATGAATGTCTAGGTAGTAGGGATGCTAACAAAAAAATGTAACATAGAAATCAATAAATACTAACCAAAACTCTACTCATATTCAATTACCAAAACATTCAGATATACTCAAAAGATATATTCCAATAGTAGGAATAAGTACACCCAACACCATAATCCAAAATTGCACATATAGAATATGTTCTACATATAACCAAAAGCTTGATTTTGATAGCCAACAAACATCCAATCGATACTACCAACAAGTAACAGATACTGATATGCAAGTGATATAAGGTTTTTTCATGAATGACAACAATGACAATACCACTTTAATATTTTTAACACAACCAAGATGATCTTCTAGGTCACGACCCTCTCTTATAGTATTGTTAAAGATAATATCATATGAAAAGGATGATAAGTCTTCTATATTTTCTTCTAGAGGTAATGAATATCATGATAACTTATAATAAGGAACTCAAAGATGTATATATCATATTGCATTTAGTATAGCATATCTTTTCAATAATAAGTTACAATTCTCATTCTGCTTCATTAATAATAAGTAAATATTATATTTTTACTATTTAATTCTGGATTGCCCAATCCTTATCAAGAATATTTAAATATTAATATTATCTCTAGCATAAATTATTGTACTCTTTATAAAGTATTCTACATAATTAATGTATTATTCATTGTTATTTCCCAAACATAGAACTATAATCAAGATCCAGGTTGCATGAGTATATAAGCTTGTCTCTAGCCTAATGAACTACAACTGATTTAGAACCTAATTGAAGAATCTATGATTAAAGATCACCGAGCTGATTGATTAGATATGTAATATGATTAAATCAGTATTATGTTGTCATTGATGTCAACTAGTTTGACAACACTTATCTTGTAAGTTACTATACCAAAACATCTGTATTAAAGGATTGAAAGAGATGAAGTACATAAATATCTACATGAGGAAGATGGATATGACAGATAAGGATAAAGGATACATTGAGTAACTTGTTGATGAGTCTATGACCTTATGATATTGACTTGATTATGTTTCATTCATCTATGATGAGGAAAAGAGCTAAAAGACACAAAGCAGTGTTGTCGATTGATGAAGCATTTTAGTATACACCAACGAAGTGTAGTGTATACCGAGCACAATGTAAACTGAGCTTGTGTTCACCAATGCATTTCTTTGTTAACCAAGCAGAAAAGAGGAGCTAAATGACTAGCTTAGCTGACAAGATTGATGAGCTAGAAAGTGTATGGTATCGAGGTAACAGATAATGTTTGTTACACAGATCGACGACTAAGAAAAATTAGGAAAGATCTAAAGGATGAGAATCAAACGTGTTATTGACACAAGTGCCGAGGTATGTTTAAGAGGAAAAATCAATGGAGATGATTAAGCAGAAAAATCTGATGGAGTAGAAGAAAATGGTTTACTTGTCTATATAAGAGACTGGAGATTTCATAGTGAAAAAAATGACGCCAGAAGGAGGAGACTGCAGAATTATCGCGTGAACAAGTTTTCATTCATGCTTGATCATACTAGTTAGTGAGAACTGAACTGTAGAGTTTTTAATGAGCGACAAGATGCTATTACCAAGTGATAGTAAGTTACTAAACATTGATTGGAACATAATTGATTTAAAGATCAGAGGATTGAATGAGCTTAACATTGATTTTTATATCTACAATTGAAGTTGTATTAAGACAGATCATCTACTGTTACATTTTAACCATTGTACACAGTCAAATCTCTTAACCGAGTGGACTAAGAAAGTCTTTTATGTATCATTCATAGAATGAGCATTGTTATCCTGTCAACCCCAGAGTGACTGCTGGTTGGATGATAACAGTTGATCTTAAATCCTCTAACAAGGTCACACCTAACAGTGTGTTTGTAACCTTTAACAGGGTTGGGTCTTCACCGACCTCACTTCAAAAGAGTGAATATTTTGGGTTACCGATCCCAGGTGGTTTTTCCCTTAACAGGGTTTCCATGTTGAATCTCTTGTGTTATGTGTTGATTGTGATGTTTGTTTGATGTCATATTTACATGTTGCATACTTGATTTGATCGGTAACTACTATATGTTTTATAATGGTAATCGATAAAAGCATAGACAATACAGTATTTTAAATTACTGAGTATCAGAAGTTTTAAGTGATTATTTTTGGATTATACATTTTGAATTGGGACACTGGATAACTGATTCACCCCCCTCTCAGTTATTCTAACAATTGGTATCAGAGCATTGGTTTTTTAGAACAGAGTTTTAAGGACTTCAACACAAAGATCTCAAAATGTATAAGAGGGAAGTACCAAAGCTGAACAAAGAGAGCTTCACAATATGGCAAAGCCGGATGAAGTTGCACATATCTGGAATTGGGAATTCTGCACTAGAATTGATGGAGAATGTCTATATAGAACTAACCACTGGTCCCCTGACACTTGGTCAACTAAGAGACAGGCATGAACACAATGTTACTCTGATGGAGATTGCTGCTACCTATATTGATGCCAAATTTGAAGATATTAAAAGCTGCACTACTACAAAAGGCATGTGGGATAAACTTTCTCAAGTTTACAGTGGAGATGTGAATGTTAAAAGAGCCAAAGCAGAAAGCTTAAGGGCTAGATTTGATGATATGAAGATGAAGGAAGGTGAGAATATTGTGCAATACACAAATAGACTGAAAGAGGTAGTACATGCTATTAGAGCATTTGATGGAGTCATTAGTGAAGAAACAGTGGTAAGCAAAGTCCTCAGAACCTTATTACCAGTTTACGCAATCAAAATATCTACTATTCATGAAACAAGGTATGCAGCTGGTAATGTCCTTACACTTGAAAATCTGATTGGTAAACTTACAACCTTTGAATTAAATAACTTTGACAATAGTGTTGTTTTGTCTGTTGAATCTTCTTTCATGTCTTCTCTGAAGATTGGTAAGTCTAGTAGGAATAATAGGAATGATGATAATGACAGCTATACTGATGATGAGCTTGATGAACTAGAAGCTCTTATGGCCAGAAGATTACCCAAAGGTAAAGGAAGGTATAGAGGTAAGCTACCTTTGGCATGCTTTAACTATAAAGAGATTGGCCAAATCGCTGCTAGATGTCCACATAAGAAAGATGAAGAAAGAACCAAAGACCGATCTGAAGGAAGCTATGGGAGAAGAGTCAACAAAGGCTACCGAAACAATAGAGACAACCGAGACAATAATGATAAAGGCAAAAAGGTATGTTACATAGCTGAAGATAATGAATCTAAATCTGATTCTGATGACGATGTAGAAGTAGTATTTGTTGCTATGAAAGATGACTCAGAGGAAGAAGATAAACATGTAGACATAGCACTGATCTCTAAAGTTAACAAAAATGATACATGGATCATAGACAGTGGCTGTACACATCACATGACTAGTGATGAAGAGAAATTTGATCAACTTGAAGAATATGACAGAGGATCTATTAGGATGGGTAATGACACACCCTGTATGATAAGAGGTAAAGGTACCCTAATGATAAATGATATGATAAAATGTGAAAACTCTTATTGGGTAGATGGACTGAACTATAACTTGTTAAGTGTGGCATAGCTGAACAATTCAGGTCACCAAGTTGCTTTTGCGAGAAAGAAAGTGAAAATCTTTGATGATGGTGGAAGATTAGTTGGAACTGGTGCATAGTCAAGAGGTAATCTATTTTATCTTAATAATGATGAATCTTTTTGCTTGATGATGAAAAATGAAGATGCTTGGTTGTGGCATAAAAGGTTATGCTATGTGAACTTTGATAACATGATTAAGATCAGTAAAAAGAAAAGAGTTAGAGGTCTGCCTAACTTGTCAAAACCAGATCATGTTATGTGTCATGAATGTTAGAACGGTAAGATGACTAAATCTAGTATCAAAAGAAAGGATTACTCAACAAAGAAGATACTTGAGTTGGTTCATACTGACCTGTGTGGTCCTATGAGAACTCAGAGTTATTATGGTGATAGATACTTTATTCTTTTTGTTGATGACTATACTATATTAATGACTGTTATGTTCTTGAAAGAAAAATTTGGAGCGTTAAAGATGTTTAAGTGGTATAAGGCAAAGGTGGAAAAGGAGACTGATAAGGAATTGAAATGATTAAGATCTGATAGAGGAGGTGAATTTATCTCTGATGAATTTGCTAATTTTTGTAATGAGCATGGTATTAAAAGAAAGGTCTCTACATCGAGGACACCTCAGCAGAATGGGATTGCTGAAAGAAGGAATAGGTCAATAATTGACTGTGCAAGAACATTGATGTTGCAAAAGAATGTTGCTTAGACATACTGGAGGGAAGCTGTAAGTACATTTGTTTATGTTTTGAACTGAGTACAAATGAAGAAGGACACTAACAAGACACCCTATGAGTTGTGGTTTGGACACAAACCTACTGTAAGTTATTTCAGAATTTTTGGAAGAAAATGTTTTATTCTAAAAGATGAGAGAAATGGGAAATTTGACTCAAAAGGTGATGAAAGGATATTTCTAGGATATTCCACTAAAAGAAAAGCATATAAGTGTCTAAATAAAACTACTAATAAAATGATTGAAAGTACTAATGTCCGAGTTGATGAGTTTGATGAAAAGAATGCAGAGGAAAGTACAAAGGAACTAGAAGATTATGGTAGATTCATTTACATTGAACACCTAGAGTATCTACCGAAGCCGTAACCTGTGATAACCGGTCAAGAGGAAAACAACACCAAGGAGAAGGAAAGAGAAACCAATGAGCAAGATGGACCTACCGAGCAAGCAAATGAACCTGCATAGGATGAATAAGAAAGAAGAGATAGAGTTTTGGCAAGATTTGTCAGGAGACATCATCCTAAGACACAAATTATTGGAGACAGACAAGCTGGCATGCAAACAAGGAGTAAAGCAAGACAAGGTACATGTCTAGTTTGTGATTATGAGCTGAAAAATGTAAAAGTTGCATTAGAAAATGATGAATGGGTTAATGCAATGAAAGAATAAATAGAGAAGATACAGAAGAACAAAACTTGGACCGTAGTACCCCAACCTAAAGATAAGAATCTTATCGGTACTAAGTGGATATTCAGGAACAAGTTGAATGAAAACGGTGAAGTAACAAGGAACAAAGCTAGATTTGTATGCAAGGGATATGCACAGGAGGAATGAATTGATTATGGTGAAACATTTGCACCTATTGCTAGATTACAAAGAGTTATAATGCTACTTTCATATGTTGTACACAAGAAATTCAAAGTTTATCAAATGGATGTTAAGTTAGCATTTCTGAATGGAATACTTGAAGAAGAAGTCTACATAGAACAACCTGAAGGATTCGTTGATCTAGACAACAAAGACATGGTATGTAGATTACATAAAGATTTGTATGGTTTGAAGCAAGCATCGAGAGCCTGGTATGAGAGGTTACATATTTATTTGCTAAGTATTGGATTTGTTAGAACAAGTGAGAACAACAATTTGTACATGAAAGGAGATACGGATGATACTATTCTTATTGCTGAGATATTTGTGGATGATATTATCTTTGGAGGTCAAGATAACATATGTAAATCTTTTGCTAATGAGATGAGAAAAGAGTTTGAAATGTCTATTTTTGGAGAGATTAAGTTCTTTCTAGGACTACAAGTGATTCAACAGAATGATGGGATACTCATCACACAATCCAAATATATCAAGGAAGTATTAAAGACATTTAGCATGGAAGATGCTAAACCTGTGGGAACATCGATGGCTACTGGATGTAAACTGACAAAGGAAGATGAAACTACAAAGGTAAACTAGACACTGTACCGATCTATGATTGGTAAGTTAATGTATGTAGTTCACAATAGACCAAATATAGCTCATGCTATGGGAATTGTTGCTAGATTTCTTGCAAACCCTAGAGAATCACACATGATTGCTACAAAGAGAATCCTAAGATACCTGAAGAAAATAGAAAATTATGGATTAAGGTATCCTAAGGAAGGCAAGTTTGAACTGAAGGTTTATACTGATGCTGATTGGGAAGGAAATGTGGATGATAGAAAAAGTACCACCGGAGGGGCATTTTTCTTTGGTGAAAGACTTGTTACATGGATGAGTAAGAAGCAGGCTTGCATTTCTCAGTCAACAATGGAAGCAGAGTATGTTTCTGCTGCTACAAACTATTAAAATATTGCATATATTAAACAAGTTTTAGAAGGTATGAATGAGGTAATCACTGAGCCAGTGATTATATACTGTGATAACACAAGTGCAATTAACATTTCAAAGAATCTAGTGATGCACTCTAAGACAAAGCATATATCAATTAAGTATCACTACTTAAGAGAACAAGTACAGGAGAAGCAAGTTAAGTTAGAATTTGTTACATTAAAAGAACAACTTGCAGATATATTTACAAAAGCTCTACCGAAGGATACATTTGAGTACTTAAGGACTAGACTAGGGGTCCGTCCCTTGTCTACTGATCACTAATGTGATCTGGATGTTGCATCAGCCTAATCTTATCAGAAGATCATTCATGTTGATGCAACATAGTTCACACTTTGGATCATGTTCAAGGTTGTGATAAGTTTGGAGAACTAGAACATATTGGCATATCAGTATACAGAGATACAGAGAATGCATTGGACAATAGAGAGTTACTTGGCTACTACATGAGCTGTATGTTTATTTTTTTCTTTGGCATTGTTGTCAAAGGGAGAGATAAACAATATGAAACAATATACACTGATGAGAACTATCTAAGGGAGAGATAATCTGGAAGAAAGGAAGAACATTGAAGATTTGTTACTAAGAATAGAAGCAGGAACCTAAGAGCTGAAAATATCATATTTGCAGAATGACAAAGTTGCATTTTTAATGTTGTTGAGTAACGTAGCGATTAAACATATTAAGCTAGGTTGAGCTTGTACAACATTTGTTTACAAAGTTGTAGAATACATGTTTGGTATGCGTATGGTATCATTCATATTACTTGAGTTGCCATCAATGCCAAAGGGAGAGATTGATGAACTACAACTAATTTAGAGCCTAATTGAAGAATCTGTGATTAAAGATCACTGAGCTGATTGATTGGATATGTAATATGATTAAATCAGTATTATGTTTTCATTGATGTCAACTAGTTTGACAACACTTATCTTGTAAGTTACTATACCGAAACATCTATATTAAAGGAGTGAAAGAGATGAAGTACATAAATATCTACATGAGGAAGATGGATATGACAGATGAGGGTAAAGAATACATTGTGTAACTTGTTGATGAGTCTATGACCTTATGATATTGACTTGATTATGTTTCATTCATCTATGATGAGGAAAAGAGCTGAAAGACACAAAGTAGTGTTGTTGGTTGATGAAGCATTTTAGTATACACCGACGGAGTGTAGTGTATACCAAGCACAGTGTAAACTAAGCTTGTGTTCACCAACGTGTTTCTTTGTTAACCAAGTAGAACAGAGGAACTAAATGACTAGCTTAGCCAACAAGATTGATGAGCTAGAAAGTGTATGATATCGAGGTAACAGATAATGTTTGTTACACAGATCGACGACTAAGAAAAATCAGGAAAGATCTAAAGTATGAGAATCAAACGTGTTATTGACACAAGTGCCGAGGTATGTTTAAGAGGCAAAATCAATGGAGATGATTAAGTAGCAAAATCTGATGGAGTAGAAGAAAATGGTTTACTTGTCTATATAAGAGACTGGAGATTTCATAGTGAAAAAAATGATGCCAGAAGGAGGAGACTGCAGAATTATCGCGTGAACAAGTTTTCATTCATGCTTGATCATACTAGTTAGTGAGAATTGAATTGTAGAGTTTTTACCGAGCGACATGATGCTATTACCAAGTGACAGTAAGTTACTAAACATTGATTGGAACATAATTGATTTAAAGATCAGAGGATTGAATGAGCTTAACATTGATTTTTATATCTACAATTGAAGTTGTATTAAGACAGATCATCTACTGTTACATTTTAACCATTGTACATAGTCAAATCTCTTAATCGAGTGGACTAAGAAAGTGTTTTATGTATCATTCATAGAATGAGCATTGTTATCCTATCAACCCCAGAGTGACTTCTAGTTGGATGATAACGGTTGGTCTTAAATCCTCTAACAAGGTCACACCTAATAGTGTGTTTGTAACCTTTAACAGGGTTGGGTCTTCACCGACCTCACTTCAGAAGAGTGAATATTTTGGGTTGTCGGTCCTAGGTGGTTTTTCCCTTAATAGGGCTTCCACGTTAAATCTCTTGTGTTATGTGTTGATTGCGATGTTTGTTTGATGTCATATTTTCATGATGTATACTTGATTTGATTGGTAACTACTATATGTTTTAGACTGGTAATCGGTAAAAGCATAGACATTACATTATTTTAAGTTACTGATTATCAAAAGTTTTAAGTGATTGTTTTTGGATTATACATTTTGAATTGGGACACTGGATAACTGATTCACCCCCCTCTCAGTTATTCTAACATAACCTTCAGAGTATGATCATGATATAGTGATATAATTGTTAGTAAATGAGTTTACCCTTTTCTTTATATTACTAATTCTTTACTCTGTAGCCCTTAAAGGAAACAATGATCTCTTACTAACAGTTGGATCAAGCATACATGATATTTGATCCTCTGAATTATAGTATAGCTCTCGGTTGGATTTTCAGTGAATTCTTAAATAATTAAAGTTGCATTTTGCAAGAACATACTTTTAACCAGAAATTAAACAAGGCATTTACAGTATTTCACACATTTATGCACATGTGCCAATTGGTGGCCTACCTCTATTATGATGTGGCTATCGACAGCATATCTTGGTAGTTTGAATGGTTCTACCTCAAAGCTATTGAATCTAATGTAACTGAACCTCCTGAACTGAATGAAGAAACTTCCATAGGTGTTGATGAAGGTTTTAGCTTCTTTAGACATCATCTATTCAACATTTCCCTATAACTCATTTACTAACCTCTGGAAAAAGATTCCATTCAACTTCATGAAGCTACTTGTATGAAATTCTTTCTGTAAATGAGGGCAGTAGTCATACACCTTCAAATTGGGGGTAGGTAATTCATGGAAGAGACCTTTCCACTCTCTAGTGCATTCCAGAACATAGAACAAGTAAGAGGTCATATAGAAATTACTTCCTCTTGATAAATTGGCCAACTGATGGTGAAGTTCATCTGCTATACTGTCAGCCCAATCAATTATGTTTTGTCCACCTAAGCTTATTTGGATGTAGAAATACATCCAGTCTTTCCAAAAATATGTGTGTTGGTTCCCCTTGATTCTGTTGAGTAATATAACTAACTTCGCAACCTCTAGTTTGAAATGATCTATGGTAAGAGGTTTAGGAAGCCTATACCCTCCCTTTTGTGCCTTCAACAACCAATTATGTGTGATCTCATTCCTATAGGCTTGTCGTTTGGTAGAGAAAATAGTCTGAGAAGAGGGAATAGTCCATCTCTCGCAGGGATATTTCTAAGGAATACCCACACCGGTGCAGTTAGAATGAAATCTCTATTTATGTAGACCAAGGGGCTCCCATCTATCTTCTTGATGCATTTCTATTCCATGTTGTATCTTTTGGCAGATTCCATTACTAGTTCTAGGCACAAAGTCACTATGGGAAACATAATAGCTTTTGCTAGTCCACTCTAGATTACATTTTCTATCATAGACCCTAGGACAAGATTCTTAACCTTGCTCCTAATTTCTTCTAATGCCCCCAATCGTATTGATGTGTTGTCACACTTAGGTAACGAACTTATTAAGAAAGAAGTATGCCCAAAATTTGGGAGTGGAGGTTTCATGGTGAATCAATACAAATAAAGAGGAACAAAAAAATGTAGAATCTCTACAGGGTACTTTTAACTTCAAAAATACAAACAACTTCAATTTGAATCAAGAGTGCTAGGAAAAGATGACTAACCTATTATTTCACGCAATTCTCTAAGCTTTGAGAGGGAAAAAGATACCTCAACTTCTCTATTACCCTTGCCTTCTCCAGGAGAAAACTTTCGCCACAATAGATAGAAGGACTAAGTATCACCCATTTATTCATTAATTCTTCAATTAATGATGAAATGACGACCAAAAGATTTAATTAATGATGACATGAGGTTGGGTTTATCACCGCATTAATTGTCATATTTTCTCATTAGTGAAATGACACTTAAATGTCATTTCTCATAATGATTATATCTGTACCATGTGCAAATGCCATATTCTTTTCCAGCTATCACTTTTATCACATCACTGGGTCACCTTTTCTTCCTCTTGGCTTGAAAGCATTCATTGAACTTTGAGCTCTGAACTAATAAAGTTCAAAGGTTGAGTTCAATTTGGGACAAGACACAACAAACCTTTGATATGTTTAAAAAAAAAAGAAAAACAAGAGGCAATAAAGAAAAATTAATGATCATCAAAACATAATATGAGATGAAAGGTGCAGTGGAACCTTGAACTTTGAACTAGGATAGTTCATGGTTTGAAGTTCAATGGAAAGATGCATTTTGTAAGAAATGTCGCTTAGTTTATGTGAAAAAAAGGAAACAAAAACATACCACAGGGTGATATTGAACCATGAACCTGGAACTAAGGCTAGTTCAAGATTCAAGTTCAACTAACAAGAAGTACATGTAGAAGGTCAAGAACAAACTTTGGCGATAATATATTTCAAAAAGGATTATGGAGTGATTTTTGAGAGGGTTAGGGATATGAATAAAAAGCAAAAATAAGAGGTAACATTGGATCTATCTGGGGATGAGGACTCTTGAGGAAGAAGCATGAACTTAAAGCTTTAGTTTTGCAGACTAGGGAGTCAAAACAAAAAGATTGAAAATTTGAAAAACAAAAGGAAATGGTAGAGGAAAGACAAAAAAAACAAAAGGGAAAAGAGAAACCCACCAAAATAAATATGTATAGAAAAGATGGGACAAACTGCCTATAGTTGATACAATTTTAGATCTTGAACATTAAAGGTCAAGGGAAAAATAGTACCATCGGGATGTTCTAGTTTGCACGAATTTCTTTCCAACACCTTGTTGATTATAAATGGGCCTTTCCAAAGTAATTCAAACTTTTCATGGGCACCCTTGTTAGGAATAATAGTCTACAATACAATTGAGAGGGGGGGTTAAATTGGTTGTATGGAAGATTATTATACTTTAAACTTTAAGTAGCAGCAATATCAGATCCAATGAACACAATGAATGCCAACACAATAACACAATATTTAGGGGAAACCTTGTTAAAGGTAAAAACCCTGGTGGGAATTAGCACCCACAAATGATGTACTGAGAGTATAGTATCCTTGTTAGAAGATTTAGCCCTGTTAGGAGCTTATTGAATCATTACAGTATATAGTCCTTGTTAGAGGACAAACCCTGTTAGGAGTCAAGAAGAAAGGGAGGGCTCATTGCCCAAAGAAGGTTAAATCCACCTTCAGAACTCATTGTTCACAACACAAGTGTATATGAAGAAATACACAATCTTTTGAACTGTTCGGCAACAATTGTCTTTACTTGATTAGTTCCAATGAAGTAAATTAGTAATCCTCTTCTCTACATACAAAAAACACAAGCTCCCAGCTTTCACAACCTCTTTATATCACCTTTTCTTCATCCATGTCTTTTCCAAAAAAAAGACCTTTCATTTATACCTTATTACAATTCTCATGATCAGGTCGGCCCATAAGACTTTCCTAATTAAAAATAATTACATAAACCATTTCTAAGATATACACAGTATCTAAAACAAGTATACAATAATTACATTACAATATTTAAGGACCGACATCCTTAATTTATGTTTTCCAAGAAAAACACACGCTAAATCTCCCAAGTCGGCTTCCAAATAGGTCTCCTCCAGAACACATGCCACAGCTAACATCACCAAGCATTCCATACCTTGCACTAACTAATGAACATCCTTCAGTATCTTGTATGTCATTCCTCAAGCTTGCATACCTTGAATCCATATCATCTAGAAGATATACCAGAAACATAGAGACTAACTCTGTCATTTCTCACTATCACAGTCCAGTGACCAGTCTTCACCAAAACATTTGTAACTCATCCAATATGAAACATTACATGATGCAATCTTTGATATAAGATCACAACATCTTCCTAAATACTCATCTATATTCACAGCATCTGAAACATCCCTACAGTGTGGTAACCATCCTGTTCTCCTCACAGAAACATATGTTGACATTAGTGACAAAACATATATGACAACAGTATGAGTGCCCATTTAGTAACGTAGTGATTAAACATATTAAATGTCTCAATCACCTCCCCATGCATTAGCAATATCCAACAATCTCCCCCTTTGGCATTGATGTCAACATATGGGAAAATTCATCATCAAAAAGTTATATCAATCCAAAGTTTTGCAGTCAAACAATCTCCCCATATAGTATGGATTTCCTCATAGCAACACTCCCCCTTTGAAAACAATGGAAAAGGGTGCCATGAGTCATCAACTGCTTTCCAACATCTATCTTCCATGATCACTCCCCCTAAGGATTAGATCCCTACATCTAGTCCAGATTATGATAAGGCTCTAAAAACCTCAGGACTGATGCATCTCTGCATCATTTAATTCTGAATAGGAGGGGCTTGAACCCCTAGCATACCTCTGAGATATTCAAAGGTATCTTTTGGCAGTGGTTTTGTGAAGATGTCTTCAATCTTCTCTTTTTTACTAATATATTCTAATTTTATTTCCTTCTCTACCACCTTGTCTCTTAAGAAGTGATATTTGATAGAAATATGTTTGGTTTTAGAGTGCATCACCAGATTCTTTGACATATTCACTGTACTAGTGTTATCACAATGGATAACCACTGGCTCATCAAAAGTAATTCCAATATCCTTTAGCATTTGCTTCATCCAAACAATTTGAGTGCAATTTATAGCAGCAACAACATACTTTGATTCAACAGTAGATTGTGCTATACAATCTTGCTTCTTACTTAGCCAAGAGACCAACTTTTTCCCAAGGAAAAATGCACCACCACTAGTACTTTTTCTGTCATCAATGCTTCTTGCCCAATCAGCATCAGTATAAGCATGAAGTTCAAAACTATCATTCTTATTATACCATAGGCCATATTCAATTATCCCTTTCAAATATCTGAATGTTCTTTTCATAGTAGCTAGGTGTGTCTCCTTTGGCCCTGTCTGATATCTAGCCACAATTCCAACAACATTAGCAATATCTGGTCTAGTATTTGTCAGATATTGTAATCCTCCAACCATTGATATGTACTTGGTCTGAAATACACACTGAGTTCATCATTACATGATAGCTTATTATCGGTCACCATTGGTGTTCCTACTGGTTTGCAGTCTTCCATTCCAAACTTCTTTAGCATTTCTTTGAGATACTTAGTTTGAGAAATAAAGATACCATTCTCATTCTGAATTATTTGTTGTCCAAGAATGAATTTCATTTCACCTATCATGGAAATCTCAAATTTACTTTCCATTTCCTTAGATAATTTCTTACATGGGTCATCATTACCTCCAAAGATAATATCATCAACAAAGACTTCTATTATCAGGATTCCATCTTCACTAGTTCTTAAATACAAATTACTGTCAGCATTACCTTTTTTGAATCCAAGTCGAAGTAGACACTTGTCTAACCTTTCATATCAAGCCCTTGGAGCTTGCTTCATCCCATACAGAGCTTTCTTCAACTTGCATACCATGTCTCCATCTTTTCATAGAGGAAATCAATCTGGTTGTTCTATGTATACTTCTTCTTCAAGATCCCCTTTCAAGAATGTAGATTTTACATCCATCTGATACACCTTGAAATCTTTATGTGCAGCATAAGCCAAGAACAATCTCACTACCTCTATTATAGAAACAAGAAACTTTTTTTCTTCAAAGTCTATGCCTTCTTGCTATGAATATCCCTTACATATCAGTCTTGTTTTGTTTCTTACAACATTCCTTCTTCATTCATTTTGTTTCTGAAAACCCATTTTGTTCCTATTACATTTTTTTTTTTAGGTCTAGGAACCAATTCCCACGTGTTATTCTTCTTTATATGATCTAGCTCTTCCTTCATAGCATTTATCCAAGATTCATCTCTACATGAATCATCTGTAGTCTTTGGTTCAACTTGAGAAATCAAACAAGTTTCTTCTCTAGCTTTTGATCTAGTCATTACCACTTGATTAGAATCACCAATAATTTGATTTTTAAGATGGTTATTCTTTACATACCTTGGAGTCTTAGGAACCTCAGTAGCCTCACTTGTGTCAACATTACAAGTCTCTTTTTCACATTCTACCTCAACAAGTTCTGCTTCTTTTGCAACAGCAGTAGCTTCTGTAATCTGATTACTATCATACATTCTTTCTTGTATAATTTGGAACTTTACATCTATCCTCACATTGTCACTTTCAATCATCTTTCTTAATCTCAGATTGAAATATTTGTAAGCCTTGATCTTGGTAGAGTAACCAAGAAATATTCCTTCACCACTTCTAGCATCAAACCTTCCTATCTCATCATCTCTCTTGATATAACACTTACTACCAAATATATTCTGAAGTATTTTACAATAGGAGTATGATCAAACCAAAATTCATAAGGAGTCTTACTTGTACCTTCTTTGATTTGAATTATATTCAATGTATATACTACTGTCCCAACAACCTCTCTCCAATGTACATGAGATATATTTCCTTCAAACAACATTGTCCTAGCAGCATCAAGTATAGTCACGTTCCTTCACTCTACTATCCCATTCTATTGTGGGGTCCTAGGAGCAGATGTCTATCTCTTTATTCCATTCTCTTCGCAGTATGAATTGAATAAGTCTGAAGTAAACTCTCCACCTCTATCTGACCTTAGACACTTATTCTTTAAACTTGATTAATTCTCTACTTTTTCTTTGAACAACTTGAATTTATCAAATGCTTCTAATTTTTCCTTCAAATAAGTAACCCACATCATTCTAGAAAAATCATCAACAAAAATATGAAATACCTTTCACCATAGTATGATCTTGTCCTTGTAGGTCCGCATAGATCTGTATGTACCAAATCCAATTTTCCACCACCGGTACTTCTCTGATTATCCAAAAAACCTCCCTAATCTACATCAGTATAAGATATCAACATGAAATTTGAACCTTTTGGATACCATAAACCAAGATCTTTTGTTCACTTCAAATATCTAAAAATCCTTTTTATTGTCATAACATGTGATTCTTTCGACTCTTTCTGAAATATGACTGCCAACCATATCGCATACATGATAACTGGTCTAGTAGCAATAAGATACAATAATCCTCTAATGTTTGATCTATACTTACTTTCTTTTTCCCTTAGTGAATCATCATCCTTAGTCAACATACAATTAGTAACAATAGGAGTACATACTATTTTAGAAATTTTCAAGCCAAACTTCTTCAACAATTCTTTGACATACTTGGAATGAGAAATGATGACACCTTTACTAATTTGATTTACTTGCAATGCAAGAAAGACATTCAACTCACCAATCATAGACATCTCAAACTCTTTCTGGATTTCCTCTACAAATCTCCTGCAGTCATCTTTTCATTTGAAAATGATATCATCAATATACACAACAACAATCATGATTTGATCTTAATATATCTTGTAATACAAGTTACTATCTCTAGAACTTTTATGAAATCATTGACCAATCAAATACTTTCCCAATTTTCTATACCATGCTCTCGGTGCTTGCTTCAAACCATACAATGCCTTCTTCAATCTCCATCCTACATTTGGATCCTTTTCTAAACTAAAACCTTCTGGTTTCTCAATGTAAACTTCTTCCTTCAATTATCCTTTTAAGAATTCTAGCTTGACATCCATCTGATAAACTTTGAAATCTTTGTATGCTGCAAAAGTTAAAAATATCCAGATCACTTCCATCTGGGTAATAGGGGCATAAGATCAATTCCTTCAATTTGAGTATTATAACTATTGCATACTAACCTTTCCTTGTTCCTTATTACTTTACCATTCTCATCAAACTTGTTTTGGGAGACCCATTTTGTACCAAGCACATTCTTATCATCTGGGCTAGGCACAAGTTTCTAGGCTTGGTTCTTCTCAATTTGATCAAGTTCTTCCTTCATTGACTTAAACCAATTTTGATAATTTCATGTTTATTCTAAACATTTAGGCTCAACTTTTGAAAGTAAGCACAACAAAGAATGATATTGTGTTTCTCTACTTCTAGTAACAACTCTATTTTTATCACCAATACTCTGATTCTCAAAATGATTATTTTGCACATACCTTGGTTTCTTAGTTGTAGATGCCAAAACCTGCACTGTCTCTTCTTCCTTTCCTTTTTCCTATGTAATTGATTCATATTCAATGTGTTTCTCAAGAGTTCTAAAAATCTTCATCAACGTTCACATTCACACTTTCAACTATCTTATTTAGTCTCTTGTTGTAACATCGGTAAGCCTTGATCCTTGTAGAATATCCCAAAAATATGCCTTCATCAGCTCTGCTATCAAATTTACCAAGATTGTCTTCATCTTTACAAATGTAACATCTGCTTTAAAAGATTTTGAAATACTTAACTGTACATGTGCTCTTCCATGCCATAACTCATATGATGTCTTGCCATATTTCTTTTGGTATAGAACTCTTTTTAGTGTGTATGAAACAATATGTAATGCTTCTCTCTAGTAAAATTTTGATAAATGTGCTTCCTTCAACACAATCCTTGCTACTTCTTGAATTGTCTGATTCATCCTTTCCACCACACCATTTTTTTGTGGTGTTTTAGCCACTAAAAATTATCTCTTGATACCATATTTATCACAAAAACTTTCAAAAACATCATAAGTAAATTCTTCTCCTTTGTCAGATCTCAAACACTTAATCTTTCTAGGTCACATTCATTTTCAATTCTAGCCTGAAATATCTTGAACTTCTCAAAAGATTCTAATTTTTCTCTTTGAAATGAAACCCAAGTCAACCTTGAATAATCATCTATAAAGAGTATGAAATAATTCTCACCTTGTAAGCTCATTGTTTTGGTAGGACCAAAAAGGCCAGTGTGTACTAGATCCAGTAAGATGATAGATGAATGATCTTTCACTTTGAATGATTCTCTCCTCTATTTTCCTTCTATGCATCCCTTGCAGATAACATTGTCTAGTTTGCATAATCTAGGTAAGTCTCTTACTACACTTAATGAACTTATTCTTACCAAGTTATCAAAATTGGTGTGGCACATCATTTGGTGCTAAAGATAATTTTCATCGGTCTAAGATATTAAACACCCTTCTATAGCTCCTTCAAGATGGTACATATTTCTTCTAATCCTTTTTCCAATTAAAATCACTACTCTAGATCTCTTTCGAATCTCACATCCTTCGTTCTTGAATACAACATCATAGCCTTTCTCACACATTTGTGCAACACTCAAAAGATTGTGGCATAAATTATTCACATAATAAAAATTTCTAGTGTTATTCTTTGCATCAAAAGTAATAGAGCCTCTACCAACAATATAAGCTTCCTTATCATCACCAAATCTAATAGGGTCACCATCATATTTGTCAAGTGAAACAAATTTACTTTTATCTTTAGTCATATGATGAGAACAACCACTATCAATTATCCATTCATTTTTATTGCTTAGATAACATATAAAAAAGTTTCAACATCATCATCATCTTCATCACAAATGTTGGAAATAACAATTTCTTATTTTTTTTTATCTTCTTTAGCATAAAACAAACAATCTTCTTCTGACTCATCACCCAAAATACTAGCCTCTTCATTCACATAGTAAGCCTTCTTATTGATTTTTTAAACTTGTATCTAGGACCTTTTTCTAGACATATAGTATCGAAATGACCAATCTTTCCACATCGAAAATATTTAATAGGTAACATACCTTTGTACTTTCCAATACCTTTCTTCTGTCTCCTTGCAAAATATGCTTCAAATTCATCTGATTCATCATCACCGTTAGGATCTTCTTCTGAGTTAGTTGCCTTGAATGTCATTTCAGATCTACTCATCTCTTTTCCAAACTTCCTCAAGTCAAATGTGGTCAAAGTGCCAAACAACTGTTCTTTAGTAAACCTCTTTGGATCATGCACCTCCTCAATCGCTAAGATCTTTTCATTGTAGCTATCCGATAATGTCATCAAGTTCTTTTCCATGAAATATTCATCAATAATATTGCATCCTTGATTATTTATTTCATTAGCCGTATTCTCGACTCTCTGGAAGTAACTCCTACTATATTCTCCTTCTTCCATTCTAAGATTCTTATAGTGACGTTTAGTTGATAGTTTCTTAAATAACTTAATCCTATCATTTCCTTAAATCTCTTTCAATTTTTCCCAAACCTCATAAGCAGTCTTCAAAGAAATGACTTTAGCTAATTAAATTTTTGATAAAGCACTAGTTATAGCATACCTCTCTCTTTTCATTCTCCTCATATGCTATAATTTTTTTTGGAGTCTTAAGGCCATTATGAGGGAACACATCCTTCGTCTCCACTTGCTTCCAAGTATTTTAATCAATCGAAATCAAATATCCTATCATCTTCTCTTTTCATGAACTATAATATAATCCATCAAAAGTAAGAATATTCAATTTGTTCACCATAGGATCTACCTCAAGAAATTAAGCTCTATATCGAGGAACCAAGCCTTCATACCAATTATTGAACAAGCCGAATAATAAGAGGGGGGAGGGTGAATTAGTTATTCAGAAACACTTTATAAAACTTTGTCTATGTCGATAAACTCAAAAAAAATAGAAATATTAACTTTTGATCTATTGGTTAACCACATTAAACATTCATAATATATGTAAATCTCATATCCTTTGTCACTTATAGTTAAGTTTTCATGGTGACAGGGACCGTCAGCAACTCAACATCTAAAAATTCCTCAACAACTTGTGTTGAGAGCCTCTGGAAGTGTAGATTGATTCAAACAAGGTGTAAATGTGTAAAATGTCACCTTCTCATGTATTTATATCAAGGAAAATTTGGCAAAACGTGCACCATTCTACAACTGGGATATAGAAATTTGGTGAATTTGGGTGGGATAGGGATAGTGCAGTTTTAATTTTGAAGGCGAATATAGGTCCACCATTATCATTCAAGTGTAGTGGGGGTGAATTTGGGTCTGACCCTCGAATTTGGGTTTGAACAAAAATTAAATGTGGTTGGTGATATGATGCCTTGAATTTTAAAAACTCATGTGTTGATATTGCCAATTACATGCATGTCCACCTGTGGTTTCTTGTATTCAACCAAAAATTGAGGGAAAATTGATGACTAGAAAAAATTCAAACCATGTAGGAGCTAGTGGTGAAAAAATGTTTCATAACTTAACCATTTTAACCAAAAGGTGGTGAATTAATTGACCGATTGGAAAATATTGCATGACAACGATGCGATCCAACCACTCCACATAATGATACTTTTCACCAATTTACCTATGATGCCGACCCCCTCATTTCACCAATTGATAAATTTCGCTACTAAAATTATAGCTTCTAATCGTAGAGGCCGAGTATTATGGCATTCCAGGTGCTTATAAGTCATCCATGACAACTTTACCACTTGAAAAAATCGACATGAACAAGAAATCAATAATTCTTTCTAGTGGGTGTGATTTCTACTCCGCTAACAGAGTACATGTTATTTTATTGTCTCGAGCAAAATCTCTGTCTACGATTGGGTGTTCTTAGTTGTTAGTGTAGCACAAAGGTTGACCCCTTTTCTGGTAACATAAATTATCCCAATTTCTAGGCAGCTGTGTGAACTATGTGTGAGACACTTTTTCCATGGGTTGTTTCTCCCATAGAGAAGCCCATTGGCTAATTAATTTTGTATGTTTACAGTATGTGCTAATGATCAAAGTGAATATGATCTCATCTGGTTTTGATCATCTTTCTCTATTTGAAGTCAAATTTTCATCGTAGACATGAAAATTTGTGAAAATGAATGACAAGATTTTAAATCTCAATGTTTTGTTTGACACGACAACCCTAGAATGAAGTATGTCTTTTGATCGAACTATTTTTTAATCATAATTTGCATAGTTAATTTTAATTAATTTTCCAAATTGAAACGACATTTCCTTGACATGTGATCCATCACATTTAATTTTTCACTACATTGATAACATTTTCTTGATTGACACGATAGTTCAGTGAGGATCAACAAATTTAATGTATGTTAGGTACCATCACATGACTTTTCCACTAGTTCATAAATAGACAGCAATACTTTTAGGGTTGATGTCACTCTTTCTTTGCATGAGTGACCATTAAAAAAATAATGATTTACATGTAAACTTTATAGAAATTTATCAAAAATATCCATGTCATAAAAGTAATGTAAGTGATATAATTTTATTAATAGTGAAATATTTTATTTATAGAGAATATATTTTTTGTATTGAAAAAGATTTGAACTCAGTGCCTTTTAGATGCCTACAACATGACTTTGCCACTAAACCAAATATTGATGTGTTAAAATATTACTCAATAATAAGTAACATAAAATGAAAAATAAATATATTATTTCTTAAATATATTTTTTAAAATTATAAAGTGAATTTACATAGAATCTACACAATTTGTTAGTTTATATCATCTTTAAATTATTATCTATCTTTTGGTATAATTTAAACAAATTGAAAATCATTCAGAAATTATTTTGGTGGCTCAATAATGTAGGAAATTGGGATACACCATTGTATTGCATTGCATGAAAGAATATTAGGGAATTCATGAACAAATGCATAGCATCATGTTGGTTGTAGATGGAAAATTCCACCATTTGAAGTGAAACAATGGAACACTCAGAAAACTAAGATAGAAACGAGAACAAAATTAAACATGCACAATTTAAGAGTCTCAATTTAAATTGAAGCTAATAATAATCAAAATTTATATAAAATTATTCTCATATATATTTAGTTCATATATAATTTTATTTATTTGAAATTTTTTACCATCATTAAGAAAAAGCTAGATACCCAACATAAATGAAAAAAAATAGCTTTCTCTAGATAAATCTAAGCTCAGAATTTAGTTTTTACCTAGTGATTTCTTTATTTTGTCTCCACTATGTGCAATGACCCATACAAAATGCTCTATTTTTGTGAATGTTGTATGATCTCATTTGATTTTTCCAGGGTCACAATTTTAAGTGAAAGCCATTTGTAGTCGACATGAAATGGAGGACAGTTAAGTCTACAAGTAATTGAGTAATGGAAATAATTGAAATGAAAACTAATCTAAATCATAATTTACATACTTAATTTTAGTTAATTTTGCACATTGACACAATATTTTCTTGATTAACAGGACAGTGCAAAGTTACTGTCAAACCCCTGAAAGACGCCAATGAATTTTGATTCTTAGAAATTTATGATGACTTATGTTTTAACAGCTGCTAGCAAGCATTACATGACGCATTCTCTCCTTCCTCATACAATGAATCATGAGTTTGTAATTGTGTACAAGGAAATGTACCTTCATAGAATTAAGGTTAGTCAATAATTGAAAATAGTAACTAAATACAACCACAAAGCAATAGAGTAGCTATTTAGCAAAATAATGACTAATTGAGCATCCTATGGCTCTCTAACTAAGAATGTTAATGTAAAGCTCTCAGCAAGCTCTCATTAATGACAGTCCTAGAATGAGAGAATGATAAAGATAAAAAATGCTAAAGCTAACAATTAGATCAAAGTAAATTCTAAAATGCTTCTCAAATGCCTTTCTAAGCTCAAATTGCAAGAGGTTCAATGCAATTCTCAGATGTGTGGATATGAATTATGAAGGAATTAGGCCTTCCTTTTATAGATTTTCCAATGGTAGGGGGTGTAGTTGTATTTGATCATGGTTAAACCTTGGTTGAGTCCTTGGTTCCACCCTTTGAAGACAAAGAAAATTTTGTGTCCTCAAAGCTTGGGACAAGTAGACAAGATCAATGGACAAGATTCTCTTTCACTTTGAGTGATTGAGATTGAATTTGGCTTGATCCATGTGAATGTCTTTCCTTTAATTTCATTGGTTGATTGATTTTCCTCCCTTTGTGGTTGTTGAGAGTAATTAAGATTTATTAATTATTTTAAATGATTTATTTTAGCCATGTACCCCTTGAATGGGTTGAATTTAATTTAATCCAAAACTATACAATTAATTGATTTAATTATATTTTGATTTGATTGCCCTTGATTAAAATGCTCTTGATTTTGATTTTGATTGAATTAAGACTTGATTTTCATTTTGATTGGGTAATTATGCATTGTGATTCAATTGATTCAATTATGTCCTTGATTTTCTTTGATTTGATCTTTGTCCATTTTTAGGTGATTACAAATGCCCCTCTTTGAGTTAATGTGCGAAGCATGTCAATTCAAAGAATACTTTGATCTTGCTTGATAATAGGTCCTGTTTCATCGATGATTAGTCTTTGATGTTCATTCGATGGTCTTTTGATGGTTGATCTTGAATTTCGATATGAGGTTGATGTAGATATGATTGATATGAAACTCCCTTAATATAGTTCTAATGATCTGTTTTGATATGATGGTCATTCTAATGATGGATCCTCGATATGATGTTTTATTTGATACTGTTTTGATATGATATCTAATTTGATGATTAATCTTGATGTGATGCCCCATTCGTTTCATTACGAAAAATTTCCTGATAAAAGCTTTCACTTTGATTCGATGATTGGTATCTTGATTGTTGATAATGTTGTTGATGTTGATATGATTGCATGCCCCCTTGGGAAATGAATCAAAATGATTGTGGCTGATTTGGGTAAGATTGGGAAATTTTGGTTTGTTTCCCAATGAAATTGATTTCAAAATTCCCCAGTGATGAGAGAATTTGATGAGAGAAGATTTGATCGATAAGGAGAGATAGGTTGATGTTGGTTTGGTATCATTTGATGTCAGTCAGAATCACTTGGTTGGTGTTGATGTCAATCTGATAGGATAAGTTGATGAGTTGATATTTCACTCTCAAGATCTAGAGAGATAAAACAATGATTTTCCTTCCTCAAGATCTAGAGTTAGGAGATTTGATGCACTCAAGATGAGCAAATGGATGATAGGATAACTTGATTGACGTTAGATGATCAATTGGATTATCTGACTAATTGATATTTGATATGACATGATTATATGATACAAAATTATGGATTGATAGAAGAGAAGGTGATGAACAAGATTAGGTTTCCCCTATTTGATTAGCATGATTGATTGTTGATGATATCCTTGATGAAGCATGAATCATTTGATGGATCAAACATTTGATAATGTATCTTGATTTGGTCTTTTGATGATCATATTGAGCATGATTTTTGATGAAGGATACTTCAGACATTGATGATGTTGATCAAGACTTTGATTATATTGATGGACATTTGATGATGTAGATCTCAAGAAATTTGATGATGTACCATTGATGATATCATTGATCATTTGATGTATCTTGATTTGGTCTTTTGATGATGATAACTCCACCCCCCTTCTATTTTCCTCTTGCAATCATAAACCAAGAAAGGTAAATACTTTAAATGCATTTAATCTAAGATGTATGCAGCTAACTGTCATTATTCAAAAATTTGGAGCTTGTATTCATCATTGAGCTTTTGGAACATGAAATTGGTACAACCCTCACTGGTTCAACCATGATGATATGAATACCTCTTTCCTTGAATTTTAACAATTTCAAGTAAACAGACAAATAATTGATCCTTTTCACATACAAATGTCCTTGATCATTCTTTGATGATCATGTCATTAGACAGATTCACATACTACTATGAATCAACCTAACAAGCAATCAAGTAGAAATCAAGAAAATATCATGTCTTCATCATTGCTCATCTAGTCCAATACTTCATTGATTTGCTAAAAAGACATGGTTCCAAAAATTTAGTAACACTTTGAACATTTTTGCTTTTGTTTGTAGATCCATATTCAAAAACTGCACCCACTTTGATCCTTAGTTATGTTTAAGCCTTTTATATTTTGATCCGATTTGATTAAGCTTTTTAGATTTTGATCTAATTTGTCTTCAAATGTTTTTGTTTAGATCAAGTATTTGGATGTTGAAATGTGATATAGATCATGAAGTTCAAGTGTAGCAATTTTCTGATTTTGATGTGATGATTTGAGCCAATTGATGTTTTCTTTGCTAAGCTCGTTGAATTTGGATTGGTGCCCCCATTTTGATTTGGAAAAGATACTGCTTTGTTGGGCAATGCAACTTTTGAGTGTTTACTTAAGATTTGCAATTTTTTGATTTTTTTTTTATTTTTAGAGATTTTTTTATTTTTTGAATTTTTAGAGATTTTTTTATTTTTTTTGGATTTTTAAAGATTTTTAATCTCAAGCAAGATCACATTGAATTTTCCCCAATGTCTAGCAAGGTATAGGACATGAAAGATGGATTTGCAAATTGTTGGATGCGAGATGAATAGGCAATGATGGATGAAGCAAGTGTGTTACCCATAGGACTGACTCCTCAAGATTATCCAAGGTATGGAAAAATAATATCTCAATATAGGCCAATGATGTGGTGTTGGATAGCATATGGAATAATGACCTGATGTCATGACAATAATCTAAAGGAGTGGACATATCGAGAGACTTTCTATACCATATTTTTCATTTCTTTTTTTTTTCAATTCAATCAAGATCAAGGGATCAATGTGTATAGGATGGTGAAGGCTATAAGTGAATGGTTTTGGATTATGGGAAGGATTCTTAGGAAAAATGAAGGTGGCTTTAGGATAAGCAAGATCATGATAAGGTATCGCGAACACAACAAGTGAATAGGCTCATGGATAGGATAACTCATGCCAAGATACTTAATGCTCACAAATATGTTCAACCTTGTCAAGATCAAAGGTGGAAAATGGAGTACAGATGTAAGTGAGATAAATGGTAGAAATATGGAGGATATGATGGATGAAACTTTCCCCCAAGTGTAGAGTGCAAGAGAGAGAGGAATTACGCATGACGCCTGTTTGCCAGGTTTTCATCATGGTACTTGTCCAAGATGCCACAAGAAGTGATTTTCACCATAGGATGGATTTCTTTTCTTTTCTTTTTCTTTTTCTTCTTTTTTGCTTTTGTATTTTGGAGGTTCTCAAGCCTCATGCTCTTTAGATACTCCTTGAAAAGGTATAATATGATGGGCCAAGGCTGTTGAAAGGTATGCTCAAAGATGTTGATAGGGTGATTGAAATGTGATATGGTGGATAAGGTAGAGGGTGGCTAAATGTTTATGCAATGGATTGGATAAGGAAAATGGAAGGAAAATGAATGAGAGGATAATAAGTATTTCCATATGTGGGTGTGAAAAAGGGAATGGAAGGATAATGAACAGGAGGATGAGAAGTATTATCAAGATCAATACTGATACACACCTTGACGGGTAGTGGAATAATGGAGGAAAAATGGGTGAGATAGCTTGGGATTTTGATGTAAGAGAGGATACTGATCTTGGGACACAAGGACTCAAAATGGATGGATGAGATGGAATATGTTTGGGAGAATGTGAAGTGGAATCCTTTGGAAGCTTGAATGTCAACTTTGATTTCTCTTTCATGTGTAAGTTCTTCAAAAGTGACTTGGGAATCCACACTTTCTTTGATTTGTCTTTCCTTTCGGATGCTTTAGAATGCATTTCTTCAATGAGGGATTTAGGAACCCATATTTTCTTTGATTTTTCTTTTTTCTTGATGGACCTTTGTGGTCTCTTGAATATTTCTTTTTTTCTTGCATTCACATGTTGATTAGATGGGACATGGTGCTCTTCATACATAAGTGGATCCTTGATTTTCTGATTTTTATGTTGCACATCCAAACTTCTTCCAAAGGACTTGGGATTGGTGGATGAATAAGGTTGATATGGATGGTTCATATGGATGGTCTTATATTGAGGGTTCATATGGATAGGTGTTTGGTTTCTCAAGTATGTATACCTTTGTTGATCTTGATAGGATATAGGGTAAGTGGATTGTGGGCTAGGGATGGTAAGAAAGGTTGATGGAGGGATATAGGGACCCAATATGGATTTATAGGATGTATAAGGTTCAAAGTTTGGGATATAGGGACCAAGGATGGATTTGGAAGATGTAGAAGGATGATGCTTATGTGAAAATGGAGGTAAATGGGATGTGGGAAGGATATCAACATCTTTATTTTGAGCTGCATGGCCAAGGCTTTTGTCTTTCGGATTTATCTTTGTACCAATAGGCTTATATGTAGCTTTGATAGGAGAAGTTGAAGCTTGAGATAGATATGGAGGCTTATGAAAAGTGGATGTTGGGGTACTTTGATCTTGACAAGGATCTTTTGATAGCCTAGGAAGAATAATTTTCTTTTGATTTTCAATAATTTCATTAGAGATGGAAGGTATATCTTCTTGAAAGAAATGGAAGGGTATGAAGGGTTCATCATGGGACTCTTGGGATGTGGGACTTTGTTCAAATATAGGATAAGAGGGGATAATATCTTGATCTTGATCTTTAATAACTAGACTTATTTCTTTGCACTTTTGATTAGTCTCTTGACATGGAACCACTTCTAAGGACCTTGTAGGAGTTTGGATTTTCACATGGGATTCTTGAAGGGATGATGGATGCTCATTTGAAATAGGAATGATGGGAATTGTAGCACATGAAGGCTTGAGGTCTATAACCTTTGAAGCATGAAAGAAGTTTGTAGCAAGATGTAGGTTAGCTTGGATCTCTTTTAGAGGTAGCCCTTGAGGGTATACATAGTAATTATGAAAATTGTTTGGATCTTTGTTTGATGGAGGAATACGGGATAGATGTGCTTCTATATGAAATGGAGGAATGGTGGAATAGGTGAAAGATATAAGAGGACCACTACTAGACATGTGTTCATAAGTTTGATCTTGCTTGAGATTAGTATCTTCATTAGATGATTCATTAGGATTTTCAATTTCAATTAAGTCACCATCAATAAGATTTTGGATTTTATGTTTCAACTCCATGCAATCTGACGTTTCATGCTCATTATGTCTATGATATGCACAATAGTTGCTCAAAAAGATAAAACCACATGAAGTGATTTGAGGCAATGTGATGAGATCATTTTCAAGAAGTTTTTCCAAAGCTGATTCATATGAAATTCCCAAAGGAGAAATTGATCTATCCCAAGGATATTTGGATGTATTTGTTAGAGTAATCATACTTTATGCTTATTAATTAAATCACTTTGGTTTAATTAATTAAGTCATTTATTACTCTATTTACTTAAGCTATCTTTTAGGTGCATTATAATTAATATATTTATTAATTATAATGTGCAACCTAGCTTTATTTTTTGCTTTATAGCTTTAGGGTTTTATTGTTCACCTATATGGTTGAACCCTTTGTACATTCTTTTTAGATAATTCACTTATTGGATCATAATAGAAATTTGCTCTTTGCATGTCCATAAGATGTCTCTGGCTTTTTGGCCTCCATGATTTTTCTTGCTTCTGTGCTTTGCTTCTTCCATGTGACAGGGTTATGCATGCAGGTGTTCTTGGGAGATTAGTATTTCACCTAATCTAACAGTATTTGTGTTTCTCAAAGAGTTTTCATATGATGAATATTGTTGAGATGTGACTAATTCCTCTTGATTTCCTTGATCAATGATGAGATTCTCTTGATATTTTGAAATAAGTTCTTTATCAAATATTGGTTTATCATTAGGATATTTTTTATCAAACATAAGGTTTTCATGATATTCTTCTTGATCAAATTTTGAATTATCAAAGATATGGCGTTCATGATGTTTTTCTTGATCATAGAGGTAAGGAAACAATGTTCTTAATGAGAATTGATTGGATAATGTTTCCATTTCTTTTTCCATTTGTGAATAGAATATTCTCTTGAATTTTTGTTGTTAATTGATTTTTGGATCTTAATGGATGTTTTCTTTTTGTAATCAAAGATCTTCAAGCACAACACAATGATTTTATCAATTATCACAAGAAATTCTTCCAAGCAATCTAGCTAAGATCAAATTTGGCTTTTAAATGGCTCTAATGAGTTAGGCTTGCTAATTGATCAAGGATTTAATATGGATTCCATTCAAAATGGACTTTAAACTTTCATCCCCCAAGTATGTTAAGGGGCTTCCCACACGCACCAAGGTATGATTTCACACAATCCGTGAGGACTACTAGACGAAGGTTGAAAAATTTAAAATCCTTTTGTCATGCACCCCATTAAGGATACATGCGTTTCTTTTTAGAGTGGGTTGGATTCTCGCAGAAAAAGAAAGTGTATCCTACTTTGGGCTGTCCCTCTCACTGGCCTTGTTAAGGAAAACTTGTGAGGCGAGCTCAACTAAAGTTCTAGCATGGTATTCTCTGTAGGACATTATTTAAATTTTTTTTTTAAGCACTTTTTAACAAATAGAGTTAACAAGGTTCAATTTCCAACCCACTAACTAATGAGAATCGAGTATTGCTACTCTTTTCTACAAACAAGGGGTTTTTCAATTAAGTGTTTGGTTTATTCCTTTAAGCTATCCAAATTACTAGATTTTGAAAGGACAAAGCCACAATTTAAGCATGCAAATCACCAAGTTTTAAGGCTTACCTTTCCTTGTAGCTAACAAAAGTTAGGGGCATTTTTGAGTTATCTCCATGATTTGTTTTGCTTTCTTTTTTGTATTTGCTCTCTGGTTTTTTTGTTTTTCTATGATCAGACATCTTGTAGAGTCATGAAAATAATTTTACCACAGTCAAATAATGAAAATTCACAATTTATGCAAAGGGCCCTTTAAATGTGCAAAATCCCCCTTTGAATTTAAAAGTGCCATTTAAATGTGCAAAAGTGCCCTTTAAATGCTCAAAAGTGCCCTTTAAATTTAAAAGTGTTATTTAACTCTGTCAGTAAACTCAAAAGTGCACAAATAACTTTCAAAAGTGCTACTAAATTGAGTAAAGGTGGTAAAAATGATGTAAAAGCGCTATGTAAATGAGCAAAAGCACTCAGTAGTTAGGTAAAAGTGCTCTTTGACTGTGCAAAAGTGTTGAAAGAAAAGAAGACCAAAGATAGAAGTTGCAAAGGTGTTGTAGATCGATGCAAAGGCGCACAAATTTATTGTGAAAGTGTCAAAATAGTGCTTAAAAGTGTCATTTAACTGTGCAGAAGCACCCTTTGAGCTGTCAAAAGTGCTATTTCTTGAAAAACCTGAGAGTTAATCACATGCAAATTTGGAAATAATGATAAATTTATGCACAGTTAGTAAAGTAGAGCATTCTGCCCCATGGTGGGTGCCATTTTGTGTACAAGGAAATGTACCTTCATATAATTAAGGTTAGTCAATAATTGAAAATAGTAACTAAATACAACCACAAAGCAATAGAGAAACTATTTAGCAAAATAATGACTAATTGAGCATCCTATGGCTCTCTAACTAAGAATGATAATGCAAAGCTCTCAGCAAGCTCTCATTAATGACAGTCCTAGAATGAGAATGATAAAGATAAACAATGCTAAAGCTAACAATTAGATCAAAGTAAATTCTAAAATGCTTCTCAAATGCCTTTCTAAGCTCAAATTGCAAGAGGTTCAATGCAATTCTCAGATGTGTGGATATGAATTATGAAGGAATTAGGCCTTCCTTTTATAGATTTTCCAATGGTAGGGGGTGTAGTTGTATTTGATCATGGTTAAACCTTGGTTGAGTCCTTGGTTCCACCCTTTGAAGACAAAGAAAAGTTTGTGTCCTCAAAGCTTGGGACAAGTCGACAAGATCAATGGACAAGATTCTCTTTCACTTTGAGTGATTGAGATTGAATTTGGCTTGATCCATGTGAATGTCTTTCCTTTAATTTCATTGGTTGATTGATTTTCCTCCCTTTTTGGTTGTTGAGAGTAATTAAGATTTATTAATTATTTTAAATGATTTATTTTAGCCATGTACGCCTTGAATGGGTTGAATTTAATTTAATCCAAAACTATACAATTAATTGATTTAATTATATTTTGATTTGATTGCCCTTGATTAAAATGCTCTTGATTTTGATTTTAATTGAATTAAGACTTGATTTTTGTTTTGATTGGCTAATTATGCATTGTGATTCAATTGATTCAATTATGCCCTTGATTTTCTTTGATTTGACTTGACTTTCTTTGATTTGATCTTTGTCCATTTTTAGGTGATTACAGTAATAATGACACTGAGTAACAACCCCTAAGTAGTACCTGACCCCGTTGATAGGTTCAAGTCATGAACGATGTCCAAGTACAATGTGGTCATTGAGCTAATAATCATCCAATGACATTGGTCGCAAGTTCTATGCAATTCCCTCCACCTCCATATATGAGAATTCCTTGTTCTCTCGCAGGTAGTCCTTGAACACCATACAACCTACACTCACCTCTTGAATGTGCTCTTCTTTTCTTAAGGGAGCACTCCAAACTATGAAGGGATGTAAATTACCCTCATTCCATCTGACCTCTCTCCAATCACCCTCTTCTATATGAAAACCTAGCTCAAGAACAATATTCAAAACCATTGTCGTTAAACCAAATAACCTCTCCTCATCTACACATTTTTTTGTATAACCCAAATAGTGTCTTCAATTGTACCTAGCTCTAAAGCCCAAGCCGTGAATGTAGAAATGATATCGATGTTTACCCAAAATGGATGTTTTATATACATGGAATCATCTCCAAGAATGAGATCCCTAATCTGAAGGAACAAAGGATCATGAGAGGAAAAATGAACTTTAGAAAATATTTAGGGATATGACCAAGAAATGTGACTTGTTTTTTATAAGTTGCTATGGTAAAATAAGCTTCCATCTCTACAAATACATGTACCACCACCTCACACCAAATATAGGAAAGCATCGAGAAATTTTGATAATACTTCCTACTTCCACTATAAAAAGATGGGAAACATCTAGAATCGACCACCCTTTAGGTTGGCATTTTTTGCAAGTCCCATTTCAAAAAGTAGTTATAATTCATTTACACCTATTGTGTCCCTTGTGTTCATATCATTTTAGGAACTATATTCTTCTTCAAAGCTAATATCTACTTTAGTAGTGCGACTTTTGTGGCATACATTATATTTGCTAGCACTTATTTGATTCCAATTGGTAAATATTGTATCTTTGTATGTCTAACATCACTTCTATGTTTAAAAAATGTTTACATAAGATTGGCTTGTTCCAATAGAATCTTTCATAGTGTTCTAAATCTTCCTTCAGGATGTTGTACAATTTGGAGGAAAAATTGACAATAGCTTTTACCTTTCCCTCTTTCCATTTACATGCTTTACACCCTACAATAGAGGAGAAAGATAAGAGCCTCTAAGGTATTTATAGATAAGCTCCGAGGTATTTCTAATTAAGTAAGTAAAAAAATAAAATAAAATTTCATTTCAAATACTTCTACCATTATTTATCTATATAGATTAGCAAAACCATACAAATTTCCTTACATTATTTAGTAAGTAGAACAAAACTTTATATTAATTCAAAAAAATTGGGGAGAGTCAAAGGTGCACGGATTATGTTTAGGTCGTACCCACATGGTCATTGAGAGTATTTATATTGAATAAATGGTTACATTATTATATTTAAATAAATAATTATGTGAAGAGAGTTAAAATAAATATAGTACTAAAATTTAAATATTTTCCTCAATTAAATGTTATATTATAATTAAGTCCTCAAGTTTTCTTTATCTTACATTTGACAACATTCTTAAAAGTATGGATTGTAAGACTAATATTTGTATACATATTATATTTTATTTCTTACAACTTTATTTTCTTTCATTTTATTTCATATATGATTAATTTTGTAATCCAATTACACTTGATTTACATAATTTATAACAAACACCCCAGAATCTTATATTGACACATAAGCTCTAGGGTATTGATGATCATTAAGTAGAATCAAGAGATAACCAATCAAAGATTTGTCATCTAAAGATAATGAGTTGATTTAGATAATGCTTTCTCTTTTGCATCTATCGATAGTATGCTAGGAATGTATATCTTTGATATTTTTGTGGTTTAAATGATTATGAAGCTGACATAAGAAATTGATTGATTATCTTGTACAATTTGGGGGAAAAAATGACAATAGCTTTTACCTTCCTCTCCTTCCATTTGCATCCTTTATGCCCTACAATAGAGGAGAAATATAAGCTATGAGGTATTTATAGATTAGTTCTAAGGTATTTCTAATTAAGTAAAAATAAATAAATGAGATTTAATTTCAAATGCTTATACTGTTATTTATCTATATAGATTAAATAAATCATACAAATCTCTTTACATTATTTAATAAGTAGAACACCACTTTATATTAATTATGTTATTATAATATTTTAAGGAATATCTAGTCTTTGATAAATAGCAAATTAAGAAAGTTTAATAAATTTTAGACATTGGGACAAAAAAATTACAAGATTATAAAAAATTTGGGAGAGTCCAAGGTGCACAAATTACGTTTAGATTGTACCCACATGGTCATTGAGAGTATGCATATTGAATAAATGGTTACATTATTATATTTAAAAAATAATTGTGTGAAGAGAGCTAAAATAAATATAGTACTAAAACTTAAATATTTTTTTGAATTAATTTTACATTATAATTAAGTCTTCAAGTTTTCTTTATCTTAAGTTTGACAACATTCTTAGAAGTATGGATTGTCAGATTGATATTTGTATACATGATATTGTATTTTGCTGCTTACAAATTTATTTTATTTCATTTTATTTTACATATGGCTATTATTGTATAGTCCATTTATACTTGATTTAAATAATTTATAACAAACACCCTTTAATCTTGTATTTATAGATAAGTTTTGAGGTATTAATGATAATTACGTAGAATAAAGAGATAACCGATCAAAGATTTATTATCTAAAAACATTGAGTTGATTTAGAGCATGCATGCTTTTTTTTGCATCTACCAATGTTATGCTAGGAATGTGAATCTTTGATCTTTTTGTGGCTTAGATGATTATGAAGCTGACATAGAGTACAGGTTTTTTATTATCTAAGTAGAAAAATATCCACTACAATTGGGCATTCTCAGTTGTTAGCGTAGCATAGAAGTTGGCCCCTTTTCCGACAGCCCAAATTATCTTGATTTATGGGCAACTACCTAAACTATACGTGAGACACTTTTTCTAATGGGTTGTTTTTCCCATAGAGAAGCCTATCAACTAATTAATTTTCTATGTTTCTAGTATGTGCCAATGATCCATGTGAATACGATCCCATCTTCTTTTGACCAACTATCACTATTTGAAGTCAACTTTCCGTCGTGGACACAAATATTTGTGAAAATGAATGGCGAGATTTGAAGTCTCAATTTTTTCATTTGACACGACAACCCTACAAGGAAATACAACTTGTGATCAAAGTATTTCTAAATCATAATTTGAATAGCTAATTTTAGTTAATTTTTCACATTGACATGATATTTCCTTGTTTGATATGCTAGCCATCACATTTAATTTTTCACTGAATTGACTACATTTTCTTGAATGACACAATAGTTCAGGGAGGATCAATGAATTTAATGTGCGATCACATGACTTTTCCACCAATTCATAAATACACAAAAATGTTTTTATTGTTGGTGGCACTCTTTCTTTGCCCGAGAAACCATTAAAAAATAATGATTTAATGTAAAATTTACTTAAATTTATCAAAAATATCCATGTCATAAAACTAATATAAATGATTTAATTTTAAGAAATCGTGAAATATTTTATTTGTAGAGAGTATTATGTGATGTGTAAAAATATCACTCAATAATAAGTAACATGAAATGAAAAATACATATAAATATTTTCTTGAATTTATTTTTTTAAAATTATAAAGTGCATTTACATAAAAGTTATACAACTCGTTAGTTTATATCACCATTAAATTATCATCCATCTTTTGGTATAACTAAAACAAATTGAAAAGCATTTAGAAATGATTTTGTTGGGCTCAATAATGTAGAAACGCGAGACACACAAATGTATTGTAATCCATAAAAGAATATTATGGAATTCATGAACAAATACATAACATCATGTTGGTTGTAGAGGGAAAATTCCACCATTTGAAGTGAAACAATAGAACACTCACAAAACTAAGAAATGAGAAAAAAATTAAACATGCACAATTTAAGAGTTTCAATTTAAATGAAGCTAATAATAATCATATTTAGATATTTGATTAATTATGTGTGTCAACATATAATAATCATTACATAAAAGAGATCCTAATTATAGAAAACCTAAAACATAAAAGAAGACACAAAAATATATTTTTTCATGAAAATATGGATGTACACAAACATTAACAAAATCAAAGTGAAATTTAAAAAAAAAAGTTCAAGATGTTCTTGCCAACCATTGGACAAGTTTTGATAGAAATATGTTTTCTATTGTATGATATATATATATATATATATATATATATATATATATATATATATATATATATATATATATATATATATATATATATATATATATATATATATATATATATATCATTAAAAAGAAGAAAATTGTATGTATATTGATGATCTAAATTTGATACTTGTATATTGATATTTAATTTTTTTATCATAAAATATAATTAAAACTGAAAAAAAAATATAACAAAATATTTTAGACAAATGATCAAATTTTATATAAAATTATTCATATATATTTAGTTCATATATAATTTTATTTGTTTGAAAAAAAATAATAACTATCATTTTAAAAAAAAAGCTAGACGCCCAACATAAATGAATAAAAAAAAGTTTTTCTAGACAAATCTAAGCTCAAAATTTAGTTTTTACCTAGTGATTTCTTTATTTTGTTTCCACTATGTGCGATGAGCCATACAAAATATTCTGTTTTTGTTTCCACCATGTGCAATGAGCCATACAAAATATCATCTGATTTTTTAAGGGTGACAGTTTTAAGTGAAAGCCATTCGTGGTCCACACGAAATGGAGGACATCTAAGTGTACAAGTGATTGACTAATGGAAATAATTGGAACAAAAAGTAATTTGAATCAAAATTTACATAGTTAATTTTAGTTAATTTTCCACATTGACACGCATTTCCTTGTTTGACCGTTACACTTAATTTTGCACATTGACACAACATTTTCTTGATTGACAAGACAGTGCAAAGTTACTGTCAACCCCTGAAAGATGCTAATCGATTTTGGTTCTCAGAAACTTATGATGACTTACGTTTTAACAGCTAGCAAGTAATACTGACACTGAGTACCTAACAACACCCCTGAAACATGCGGTACTGGCTAAATCATAATCTAAAACGTAAAATGCATAAGGAAAGTTTGAAAAAAGTGAAAAAAAAACTGTCCCCCTTGGTAAGATTTACGTTTTAGTCTACGATTTAGACAAAACACGCTATGAAATGACAGAATGGATAGACATTTCCGTGAAATGAGAAAGATACAATTCTGTCGTCGTCAAGTGCATGAACCAGTTCATCATTAATTTCTATTGATTTCTGATTATGGTAGCAGCAGTACAAAATATGTTTTGTAAAGTCCATGTGTGGAAGGCAACGACCATATCGTTCGATATGGCTGGATGCCCATCCATCAAACTTTGTCCTCAGGTTTCGTAATTCTGTTGTGATTTCTGCCAACCGTACTCCAACGTGCTGGTGAAATGGTTAAAGTAAGTAGTAAAGTTTTAAATAACAATTTTTTATTTCAAGGCATAGTTTTAAATAAACTTTTTTAGATTTTTATGTAGTAAGTTTTTAATAAATATAATTATTTTTAGAATATATATTTAAATATTTTTTTAAAACTTATTTATTTATTTATTTTGATAATAATTATATTATAACATATATCATGTATAATTAAGTCATTTTAGATGAAAAATTTAAGAATATGGATTTGGAGCAAAAGTTTGGAGAGAAACCAGCGATCTTAGATGCTGCTTCAATGATGTGGAGGAGTTCATTCTCCTCCATGCGGTTTGCTTCTTCTCTCTCCTCTGCTGTTAATTTTATGCTTTTCAAATTTCTTTTTTGCATGCTAGCTATTCTAGATTGTCATGAGCATTTACTCCCCCATCCGAATGCATTTGGGCTTTATACTCAGCTTTTAATGGAGCCTGAACTGGTACCCCCCTCCTTTAAGTAACCCTAGCCCCAACCCTACAGTTCATCCTTCGCCCAAAAAAATGTTTGCAGAAACAGTCGCCCCTGCCAACAATGGTGTCTCCCCTACTGCACAATTTATTTCACCTCCTCCATGTGAACGATCCAACGCCAGAGGTAAGAGCCCTATCACTACTTTGGGAGATTTCTTTATTTCCCTAAATGATGAAATGATAGCTGAAATTGCTTTGGAAAAAACTAGGTTAAGTAGCACTGCTATCTTTTTTGCTTTTGTTGATGTGGAAAAATGTCCACCACGAAAATTCATGGATGACTGGTTTCATAGCTTATGGACCCTAAAGCTTGGATTGAAGATCTCTTTTTGTAGGCAAATTCAGCGCGGTTTGTACATCATCTTTTTTAGCAATCATGAGTCTCAGCTTGAAGCCCTTAAGCGCCATTACTGGACTATTGGAAAAACCTCATTCCATGCCCTACCATGGTCGTAGGAAGCAATTAATGAAGAAGTTCTTGCTCTCTCTTCCCCTAGATGGGTCATAATTAAGGATTTCCCCCCATTTCTTTGGAAATTTTTACCTCAATTGCTAGATGAGTATGGGAAAATTATTTGGATAGATGAGACTACGCGTCTAGTTCCTAATCTTGATGCTAGGGTCTTGATCTCCATTAAACCTGACATTGATATCCCCTTGAACCTGAACCTTAATATTTGTGGAGAAGTCTTTATCTGCTTGGTCGAGATCCTAGGTGGTCTAAATGCTTTCTTTCTCTGCAAGAGAGAAGGTCATCTTTGCAAGGGTTGCCTGATTATTGCTAATTGCAGGAAGCTTAGCCCAACTAAGGCCCCAGGAAACCCTACCAATACTGAGCCTTCTTTGACTAAATCTCAACTTGCTACCTCTAATGATAACCTCAAATTGACTTCTAGACTAACTGGCCCTAAGGACAACAGTAGCAATCACACCGTTCTCTCGGCCTCTGGCACTAACCTCAAACAGAATGTGCAATCTATGGATATTTGCCCACCTAAAGTCCTTGAAAAAAATTCAAGCCCTTTTGATTTTTCGGCTATCAAAGCACCTTCTTCTGATGACTTCCAAATAGTTTCTCATAGGAAGCGTCATCATAAAAATGCTCAACAACTTGCTTTGGAACAAATTCGCAACCCCAGATCCAATCGATTTGAGATCCTCAATACTAGCCCACTCATGATTGAAGCTGGTCCTCTGGAAAATAACCCTAATAAAGTTGAACCTAACAAGGATATTGACATTACCATGAATGACAACAACACAGATACATCTGGTCTAATCATGAACCTTGATCCCACTCCCTCTTTGGGGGCTCCTTTGGAGGAATTACCACCTAATCCCTCCTCCTCGCTCAATGAAATTGAGGATAACTTGGTCATTGAAGTCAGTTATGCCAACCCTAACCTAGCATCTGGCTCTGTCCACATGAATTCCCAACCTCTGGAGAACCTAGCTAATGATAAACAAAGATCTAGTATTGACCTTGCTAGTGGCAGTGATGACGAAGAGTCTATGAAAACCTCATCTGCCTCTAAAAAAAGGAAGACCCATTGGATCTAAGAACAAAAAGAAAAATGGAGACCTCTCTGGTCTCCCTACTTGTTGTTTTAACAATATCTGTCCATGAATTTTGTTTCTTGGAATGTGAGAGGCCTTGAGTCTCTGGACCACAAGTTTATTGTTAAGAGGTTTATGAATTGTCATTCTAATATTGATTTTATGATGTTGCAAGAAATTAAAGCTGTTGGTTTTTCTCTTGATAATGCTCTTAATTGTATTTGGAAAGATGCTTTTAAAGTTATTACTCTACATCCTAAAGGGAAAGGTGGAGTTTCCCTCCTTATTAGCCCTAAATGGATTAATTACATTACTGCTTCAGGTATCTCACCCTATAATAGGGTTTCTTAGGTCACTCTTACTGTTAATGGCTCCCCCTTTGGCATCTATTCTCTTTAAGCCCCTAATGATTATAATGAAAGAATTATCCTTTGGGATTGGATGACTACCTTGCTCGATATTCCGTGGCTTGTTGGTGGAGATTTTAATATGATTGAGTATTTTGATGATAAAATTGGAGGTTCTCCATTTGATTGGAAAGGCTCTGAGAAATCTCATTGGGATAGTTTTAAGCAACAATTCCAATTGTTTGAGCCTCTTGAAGGTCTCAAATCTGAAACTGCTGCCCTCTGGTATACTTGGTGCAATTTCCAGCAGGGAGCTAATCGTATCTACTCTAGGCTTGACAAGTTTTATGATAACAACGGCTTTTTCTCTTTCTCCCCAAACCAGTATAAAAGTTCTATTTCTACTTTCCCTGCTACTCTGTTAGACCACTACCCCATTTTTTCTATAGTGAATATTAGAAATTCCATTTTGGTCACCCCCAAATCCAGTCAGAAGTTTATTCTTAATACTTCCCTTCTTAGTGATCAAGATGTTCTTATTTCCATTAAAATGGTTAGACTGCTAAACTGTTAGAAAGCAAAGATCCCCAAGATAACTAAGAGGGGGCGGGGGTGAATCAGTTATCTGATAATTAAATCATTTATCAATTTCAACATCAACTTCAATAGCTTTAAACCATATAATCAATGTAGTAACCAACCATAGAAAGATAATCATACACAATGTCACAATAACACAAGATATGTTGACTAGGGAACCTCTTGATCAAAGAGTAAACCCCAGTGGGAATGATGCCCACAAAATGATGTACTACTATGAAAGTTCCTTATGAGAGGATGGACCCTATTAGGAGTCTTATGAAATACATTCAGTACATATGAATCCCTGTTAGGAGATTTTGAATCCCTATTAAAAGATTCTAACCCGGTTAAGAGTTATGGAAGACTGAAGGGCCCACTGCCCAAACAGCTTCAAGGCAAGATCTCTGAACTCATTGTCCAAAAGATCTTAGGATTATTCAATAGAATAATATGAAAAATGTTACCTCCTTCATATGGTTCCAAAACCGCACTCTTTGCTACACAAGATCACAAATCCAGATCTCTGTACTTCGCAAGTCTTCCTTCATTACTGAATTAGCTCTTTTCTTCACCTCATGCATACATTCGCATCAAAACTTTCATACTTTCATATCACAACTATTAGAATCCCATGTCATAATAAGGAAAACATTCATTTCTTTATACCAAACTCAAATAATTACACATGAGTCGGCATGCAAATACAAAATAATAATTTCAACATGCTACACCAAAAATTACATAAAACTGTCAGCTTCCAAATGTAATAACTCTTCACTCGTGTCACCTCAAAGTTTTCACAGTGAACCACATCACTACCAATGTGTCTCAAACTTCCCTTTAACTGTGCACAATCAGATTCCATCCTGATCAGGAGATATCCTCCGATTACCAAACATCGCTACTCAGGAACACTGCCAAAATACTGCTTCCACCAAAATGCTTATAACTTACATGAATGAATGAATTCCTTTTTGCGCTCTTAACCATAGGTTAATAACACACCAAAGAACATACCAGCAATTGTGCATAATCCCAAATGCAATATCCCATGTGCGCAAAACAAAACTGTGCCTGCTACTCTGCTAAACTCCAGAATATCACTGTGTTGACATCAATGACAATCATAGTCATGAATGCAACAACCACTGCTACAGAATGACTGCCAATCATCAATCATTCATTCCTAACAATCTCTCCCATTGGCATTGATGGCAACATAGATGAAAAAAATCCAATGTTCCAAAAATCCAATCACTGCTACTCAACTACTCTACTGCTCTTCATTAATCAAATATTGCTTCATTTTCCTATTCAATCTCTCCAAAAAATTTAGTTCCTCAATTTTTTTCATGATTCTCTCCCCCATTGACATCAATGACAAAAATTCCATCACTATGTTAAACAATAGCTCAATGTCAAAAGACATTGTTTAGAAAATACATTCACAAAAGTCCTCATGACTCAGCTCAGATACACATACTCCCCCATAGAGGAAGTACCAACATCCAATCCAGAAGAAAGATAGGTGCATAAACCACTAGATGGATGCAACCATCTACATCTTTAATCAATAGTAGGTTGGGGCATAACCCCAAGCATACCTCTTAGGTACTCAAATGTATCCTTCGGCAAGGGCTTAGTAAATATGTCCGCTATCTACTCCTTTGTGCTAATGTACTCCAATCTGACTTCTTTATCTGCAACTTTCTCTCTTACAACATGATACTTGATCTCTATATGCTTAGTCTTAGAATGCAATACAGGATTCTTAGACATACTAACTGTACTGGTATTGTCACAATGTATGACAATAGGCTCATCAAACTTAATTCCAATATCCTTTAGCATTTGCTTCATCCATATTATCTGGTTACAATTGTTTGCTGCTGCTACATACTCTGCTTCTGCTGTACTCTGTGAAATACAATTCTGCTTCTTGCTCAACCAAGAAACTAATCTTCCTCCAAGAAAAAAGGCTCCACCACTGGTGCTTTTCTTATCATCAACACTACCTCCCCAATCAGCATCAGTATATGCACATAGGGTAAAATCATCAGAATTTTCATACCACAATCCATAGTCCATTGTACCTCTTAAATATCTCAGTATCCTCTTCACTGCTATATAATGTGACTCTCTAGGTTCAGCTTGAAATCTTGCTACCATTCCAACTGAATGTGCTATGTCGGGTCTAGTGTGTGTCAAGTACTACAGTCCACCAATCATGGATCTATATTTTTTTTTCTCAACTGCTGGTGTCTCATCTTTACTAGATAGTTTATGTCCTGTAACCATAGGTGTTCCAACTGGTTTACAATTCTCCATACCAAATCTTTTCAACAAATCATTCAAGTACTTCGTCTGACTTACAAAGATACCATCTTTGTTTTGTGTTATCTGTAATCCCAAAAAGTATTTCATTTCTCCAATCATACTCATTTCAAATTCTATCTTCATTTCATCAACAAATTTTCACTAGCTTCATCTTCTCCTCCAAAAATAATGTCATCAACAAAAATAACTATAACTAACAATCCATTCTCAATTTCTTTTTTGTACAAGTTACTATCAGCTATTCCTTCTGTAAATCCCAATTTTAACAAATACTTATCCAATCTTGCATACCAAGTTCTAGGTGCTTGCTTTAGTCCATACAATGCTTTCTTTAGTTTACATACCATGTCTCCTTGAGTCAAAGGAAAACCTTTAGGTTGCTCATTGTAGACTTCTTCTTCCAATTCTCCATTCAGAAATGCTGACTTCACATCCATCTGATACACTTTGAATTTCTTAAATGCCGCATAAACCAAAAACATTCTTACTGCTTCAAGTCTTGCCACAGGGGAAAAGGTTTCTTCATAGTCAATTCCTTCTTGCTACGAGTATCCCTTACATACCAATCTTGCTTTATTTCTTACTACTTCTCCTTGTTCATTCATCTTGTTTTTGAATACCCATTTAGTTCCAATCACATTCTTGTCTTTAGGTCTAGGGACCAATTCCCATGTCTTGTTCTTCTCAATTTGATCCGATTCTTCTTTCATAGCTTTAATTCAATGTTCATCTTCACAAGCTTCATTAGTAGACTTAGGTTTAATTTGAGAAATTAAACATAAATGTACCTTCTTTCTAGTCATAACTCCTATGTCCAAACTTCCAATAACTTGCTCAACAGGCTGATGTCTTGAAATATACCTATTAGGTGTCATAGTCTCAGATCTTGTTTCAACTGTAGATTCTTCTCTATTTTCTTCAGCATGACTTTCATTCAACAATTCACTATCAGTCTCAAAAAATTATTCAGTAGATTCAATGTTAGGCTGAGGGTTAGTTTCTTCATCGAATTCATAATCAAGCATTCTTTCCTAAATTTTAAACTTCTCATCAACTTTCACATTTGCACTTTCAACAATAGTCTTAGTTCTCTTATTGTAACATCTATAAGCTTTGTTTTTCAAAGAATATCCAAGATAAATTCCTTCATCACTTCTAGGATCAAACTTTCCTATATCATCATCTCTCTTAATATAACATTTGCTTCCAAAAATTCTAAAATACTTAACTAAGGGTGCATGTCCAAACCACAATTCATAAGGTGTCTTGTCTGTGTTAGCTCTGATTTGTACTCTGTTCATTGTATATACTGTTGTATTCACTACTTCTCTCCCAAATGTCTTTGCCAAATCACTCTCAAACAACATAGCTCTTGTTGTTTCAGTCACTGATCTGTTCCTTCTTTCTGCAATACCATTTTGTTTAGGTGTTCTAGGGGCTGAAAACTGTCTCTTAATTCCATTCACTTCACAAAAGGTGTTAAACTCTTTAGAAGTAAATTCTCCTCCTCTATCAAATCTCAAACATTTAATCCTCATTCCTGATTCATTCTCAACTTTGTTCTTAATTACCTTAAACTTATCAAATGCTTCAGATTTCTCTTTCAAAAATGCAATCCACATCATTCTTGTAAAGTCATCAACAAGAATCATAAAATACCTTTCTCCATAGAATCCTCTAGTGCTAGTAGGACCGCTCAAGTCTGTATGAACAATCTATAACTTCTCTGTAGATGTGAACTTATTGCTAGGAAATGAACTCCTTTTCTGCTTAGCCATCACACATTCCTTGCAAATCATGTTAGTAGGCTTCATAATCTTAGGTAAATCTCTTACTGCAAGTGTAGAACTCACTTTCACAATATTATCAAAGTTTATATGACAAAACCTTCTATGCCATAACCAACTGTCATTAATCTTAGTCATCAAACATGTCATCTCAGTAGGGTTCAACTGAAATACATTACCTTTGGCTCTAGATCCCGTTCCAATCAAATTTCCATCTTTATCCTTAATCACACAAGTTTTCTTAGCAAACAAAACTTGATATCCCTTATCAACTAACTGTCCAACACTCAATAGATTATGTTTCAATCCATCCACAAAGTAAACATCATCAGTGTTAGCCTTTCCATCAAGAGTAATAGATCCTATACCTTTAATCAAACAAGGTGCATTGTTACCAACTCTAACATTTCCTCCATCATGATTGTTAAACTTTATGAACTTTCCTTTATCGCCAGTCATATGATGTGAACAACCACTATTTATAATCCAATCAGATTTCTTTTCAACTTGGGAAACAAATGCTTTTTCTTCTTTAATATCAGATTCAAAATTTTCTTCTTTGATAGCTACAAATCCTATGTCATCAAGGTTATCATTATCACTGTCACTCAAATGTCTTTCAATTCCTGCTTCAATTTCTTCATCATTTGCATAATGACATTCTTTAGGTCTTCTATGCTTAAAATTGTTTCTGTACTTCTTAACTCTCTTAGGACACTTAGATGCATAATGACCATATTGTTGACAAGTCCAACATTTAAAGATTTTCTTGCCATCTGGTTCTCTTTTCACAAGCAAGGCAATACCTTCTTCAATCTTCTTATCTTCTTCAGATTTGGATCTGCTACTACTGGCATAATCTCCACTCACACTTGTACTTCTTGACAAAGTAGGTCTGATGCTTAGAGCATTGAATGCTATCTCCATTCTTGATAGTTCTCCTGATAATCTCAAATTTATCTCTGCTACTTCCAATCTTCCAAGAAGAGTCTCTCTTGAAAAGTTCAATGTACAAGGTATCAATTGTTCAATCATTTGTGTAGTCTGCCTGAATACCTGTGTCATTGTTCTCAGAATTTTCCATATCACTTCATTCTCTGATTTTTCGCCTCCACAAGACTTTATTCCTGCAATAATTTCTGACATCCTACCAATATAGCTTCTAACAGATTCATCTTCCATCATTCTTATGTCTTCAAAAGCACAAATCCAATTATGTAACCTAGCTTTCTTTACATGTTCATCACCTCCAAAAGTAGAATGTAAAGCTTTCCAAATATCATAAGCTCTAGTTAAACCTTTTACCTAACTATATTCATTCTCTAGAAGTGTTGATAAAAGTGATTCTCTTGCAAGTATGTTACACATAAAGGTGTCTCTCTCATCATTAGAACAAGTCTCAAGTCTGTCTTCCTCAATGATAGTTCTGTCATTCTTTGTAATCAACCAATAACCTGGTCGTAAACACAATAGATGTGTCTTCATATTTTCTTTCCATCTGTCAACATTTACTCCATCAAACTTAGGGCTTTCTTTTCTGAAATTCGCCATAGATCTCCTTAAGCTATTAAACTTTTCTTTCAAGGACCTACCGCTCTGATACCAATTGTTAGAAAGCAAAGATTCCCAAGATAACTGAGAGGAGGGGGGGTGAATCAGTTATCCGATAATTAAACCATTTATCAATTTCAACATCAACTTCAATAGCTTTAAACCATATAATCAATGCAATAACCAACCATAGAAAGATAATCATACATAATGACACAATAACACAAGATATGTTGACTAGGGAACCTCTTGATCAAAGAGTAAACCCTGGTGGGAATGATGCCCACAAAATGATGTACTAATATGAAAGTTCCTTATGAGAGGATGGACCCTGTTAGGAGTCTTATGAAATAAATTCAGTACATATGAATCCCTGTTAGGATATTTTGAATCCCTGTTAAAAGATTCTAACCCGGTTAAGAGTTATGGAAGACTGAAGGACCCACTGCCAAAACAACTTCAAGGCAAGATCTCTGAACTCATTGTCCAACAGATCTTAGGATTATTCAATAGAATAATATGAAATGTGTTACCTCCTTCATACTGTGCCAAAATTGCACTCTCTGCTACACAAGATCACAAATCTAGATCTTTGTACTTCGCAAATCTTCCTTCATTACTGAATTAGCTCTTTTCTTCACCTCATGCATACATTCGCATCACAACTTTCATACTTTCATATCACAACTATTAAAATCCCATGTCATAACAAGGAAAACATTCCTTTCTTTATACCACACTCAAATAATTACACATGAGTCGGCATGCAACTACAAAATAATAATTTCAAAACGCTACACCAAAAATTACATAAAACTGTTTGCTTCCAAATGTAATAACTCTTCACTTGTGTCACCTCAAAGTTTGCACAATGAACCATGTCACTACCAATGTGTCTCAAACTTTCCTTTAACTACATAGAATCAGATTCCATCCTGATTAGGAGATATCCTCTGATTACCAAACATCACTACTCAGGAACACTGCCAGAATACTGCTTCCACCAAAATGCTTATAACTTACATGAATGAATGAGTTTCTTTTTGCGCTCTTAACCATAGGTTAATAACACACCAAAGAACATACCATCAATTGCACATAATCCCAAATGTAATATCCCATGTGTGTAAAACAAAACTGTGCCTACTACTCTGCTAAACTCCAGAATATCACTGTGTTGACATCAATGACAATCATAGTCATGAATGCAAAAACCACTGCTACAGAATGACTGCCAATCATTGAGCATCCATTCCTAACATAAACTTGCAGAACAAGACCCTCTCTCAAACTAATAGATGGAGTCTTAATGTTTCCTCTTGGCAGAAATTTTTTAAAACCTTTGGTCAAAATAAAGCCAAAGACTATAGGCGTGTGGAGAGCCTGCTTTCTGACCATCTCCAATTGCTTGAAACTAGTATACAGTCTTAGCCCCACTCCCCTGTCCTTGCTGAACAAGTTACTCTAGCTATGGACTCCCTTATAAAGCATTAGCAAATTAAAATTAGAGACACCTTTATTAGGGCCCACAATCATTGGCTCCAGTATGGTGATAAAGGATCAAAACTTTTCTTTAACCTCCTTAAGCATAAACAGAGCAAAGAAAAAATTGACAAATTTTTTATGGATGATAAGGAACTCCTCACCCTGCATGACATTACCAATGCCTTTGAAATGTTCTATAGGATCCTGTTTACCACTGAAGATACTGAAACCTTGAAAGATACTAGAAAGAGGTGCATTAACCTCATCCCCAAGATGATAACTGACAGTGATTCCCTTGTCCTCCAGAATATGATTTCCCCTCAAGAAATATCTGACGCCATTCATAAACTTAAGGACAATAAAGCCCCTGGCCCAGATGGGCTCCCCGCTGAATTTTATAAAACTAACATTGAATGGATTTCTAATGATCTTCATGATCTTTACACGAAAGCTTACACTAATGGTACTTTGGGGAGCTCTATTAACACCGGCATTATCAAACTTATACCTAAAGATGGTGATAGGGCTCTTGTAAAAAATTGGTGCCCTATTATTGTTCTCAACGTTTCCTACAAAATCCTTGCCAAGGTCCTCGCTTCTCGCCTGGAAAATATTCTCCTCAAGTTCATTTTCTCTACCCAGACCGGGTTTATTAAAGGCAGGTATATTCTTGAGAACCTTGTTACTAGTTCTAGGAAGGCTATGGAATGGGCTAACACTTCTAAACAGGATGCTGCCATGCTCCTTGATTTTTAGAAGGCATATGATAGGGTTGAATGGGATTTTATCCTTATGATGCTTAAGGCCTTTGGCTTTCTTGACTTGTTTTGCAATTATGTCCAAATCCTTCTCAAAGATGCTTCTACCTTGGTTGATGTCAGTGGGACTCTTTCCCAACCCATCCTCTTATCTCGATCGATTAGGCAGGGTTGTCCTCTTGCTCCTGCCCTGTTTGTCATTGCTTCAGATGCTTTATTTTACCTTCTTAGAGATGATACCATTTCTCCTAGAGTCTGGGGCATTACTTTGCCTAATGACTCTGAACTTCTTAATATTCAGTTTGCCGATGATACCTCCTTCTTTTTGGATCTCTCGCAACATAAAATTTAGTTTCTGAATCAGAAGCTTGAACTCTTTGGCAAAGCCTCAGGGGTTCAAATCTCCACCTCCAAATCTGTTATGCTGGGATGGAAAGAGATGCCTCCTGATTGGCTTGGTTATTTTGGTTATACCTGGGGAGGGCTAATAATATTGTTCATTACCTTGGTATACCCTTTTCTATGGCCCCTTCTCTTAAGGATATGTGGCTTTGGGTCAAGGAAAAGATTGTCAAAAAGCTTAACAAATGGAATAACAGATTTCTTTCTCTTGCAGGAAGAGTCCAGGTTTGTCAGAAAATCTTGTCTTCCTACAACATTTACTACTCCTCTGCTTTGATTTTTAGCAACTATCAAATTTTTGAAATTCAAAAGGCCATCTGTCATTTTCTATGGTCGAATGGTAAAGGAAATAAAAAGACCCATGCAGTTAAATGGGATTGGTGTCATTTGGAGAAAAAACTTGGTGGCCTTGGGTTAAAAGATCTTAGACTTCAGGGAATGTCCCTTGCCTCCAAATGGATCTTCCAAGCTCTTGAAGGTGATGAGCCTTGGAAGGTTCTTATCAGAAACAAGATTCAAAATGGTGTTCCTAAAGCTGCCAAGTCATGGAAAGGCCTCCCCTTTTGTGACTTGGTTGCTGGTAGGCTTCCTGTGTCTGTTCATGGCACTTGGGTTTTCAAATCCATTTGGAAGGCATGGGAGAATGTGCGTGGTTTCATTACCAATTCTAGCTTTGATTATAATCACACCTTACATGGAGAATGCTCTATCTGGTGGAATCTTCTTCACCTAGATAAGCCCCTTACCCTTACCAAAGGGTGCTCTGCCAAACTCTGGGCTAACAAAGGTGTTAAATGCATCATGGACATTATGGAACATGACAAACTTATCAGTTGGGAAAATCTTTCCTCGAACTATGATCTCCCTGCTTCTCACAAAAGAACCTACAATCTAATTAAAATGGCTTGTGTTACCCTTAAACTTCCTAGGGATACTGATGTTGATTCTCATCGTTATCTCACCTTTAGATGGAAAGATGGTTCCCTCCTTACCAGTGTCAAAGCTAAAGACATCTACAAATTCCTTAACCATGATACCTTAGCAACTGATCATATCAACACTGTGTGGTATAGTACCACCAGCTCTCCTGATTGGCTGAAAATCTTTGATTACCTATGGAAGTCTCCCATCCCACCTAAGATCAAATGTTTCAAGTGGCAGCTCCTCCTTGATAGATTGCCTCTTAGGAATCATCAAGCTGCCTTTGATACTTGTCCTATCTACAGAATGCCTGAAACCATGAGGCACATTTTCTTTGATTGTACTTTTTCTAGAGAGATTTGGCTTATGTTTGGTTTTTCTATTTCTAAGCATGTTTACACTCTTGATATCATTACTGGTTTTATTGATGGGCTCCGCAAAGATGCTAACCTGTTTTAGCAAATTCTTTCATCTTTCATCCTTTGGTATATTTGGAAATTGCGAAATGAATCTAAATTCCAAGGCACTGATAGGACTCTTACTGGGTTTTTTAGAAAACTCACCCATTTTAAAATTGCTTCACAGGTTTGTTGTGTCTTGAATCTTGAGCATAAGAAGTTTTTGAGGTTTCTCTGAGATGGGCACACATTTATGTTCATCTATGAGATGAAGGATGGCTTCGAGTGGGCTACCATTGTGGACAATCAGATGGCTTTTGATGCTGCGCTTGGGAAGCTAGTTCAGGACATTAGGGACAATAATGGTCCCAGATTTGATAGGCTGGATATGTTCTCTCAGATTTTGGAGTGGAAGAAATTAATTTGGATCGAAGGTTCTCTTGGGTGGACTACCAGGATTGAAAACCTTGACGATTTCCTTCACTAGAGTGTTCTCCTCTTTTTTGGATGACCCCTCATGTTGTTACATTTTGTAATTATGTGTTAATTATGTTCTCTAGTTGATACTGTTCATTGGGTGGGTTGAGGCTTAGCCTCCCCCTATTTTGGTTGTAATCTTTTCTGAACTCTCGATCTTTAATATAAAAAATAATTTAATAATATTATTTACATATATAATTTTTAAAACTATAAATAATTACATCATTAAAATTTTCATCTAAAGTATTATAATCTAATTTACTGTTAAAGAAATTGATGTATAATTTTAAAAACTTATATTATTAATTATATATTTGCTATTATTTATCTATATATATATTTTAAAATTAAATAATAATATTATTAAAATTTTAATTTAATATATATTACTTATGTTATAATATTATAGTGATTAAAATAATTAAACAAAAAATTCAAAATACATACAACTTATTTTCAAAAATATAAATATACAATTAAAAAACTATTATATTTATTAAAATCTATTATATATTTTTGAAAAGTTAAATAATAATATTTATAATACTTTCATATTATATATCTTAAAATCAGTGATTATTAATAAATTTTTTTTAATATATTATTTCAAAAAATCCATATCTATTAAAAACTTAATTATATATATATATATATATATATATATATATATATATATATATATATATATATATACTTTTCATGTGATATATATTTTTAGAATAGTTGACTATATATTATATATCTTTTTGATAGATAAAGCAACAAGAGGGTGTTGGCCCGTGGAGCAGAAGACTAGCAGTGCATTAATAGCACATTAATCAAACTAGTCAGAGTAGATAGAACATTAACAACATAATCACCAAGTCTAACTTTACCCCTATAAAAAACATAGACCACAGTACTGATAAAAAGGATTAAACCAAAGTGCTTAAAATGAATAGTAGCATGTAAAGTATCAGTCAAAAGCCACACAGGGTTGAACAAAATGATATAAAAACTAATATTAACCTCACCCACAAAATAGGGGATCCTAGGGCCAAGCCCAGTCAAAATTAACCAACAAATGGAAACCAGAAATTAGTTTTTCCTACCCAACTGCTTAGACAACAGGGTCCTAGCCCACTCCTCCTGCAGGAACATGAAAAGATCCTTGTTGTCCTCGTCTTCTTCTAGTCTGCCGCCCGCCCGCTTTTCCTACACATGACAGAGAGTTGTAGCCGAAGTGTGCATGAACTTCAGGGAAAATTTGTTGGTCATCATGCATTGGTTCATCAGATCCTGCATATTCTTCTTGATCTCTGCAATATCTTTGTCCAAAATTGAGAACCACCTTTTGAGGGTGCCTTTCAAATTTTTTTTGTCCTCCAGGGCCTCGGTATTGTCAGAGGTGGTTGGCTTATCTTGGGGATCATGAGAAGGACTCAGGGGTGGGGTGGGGTTATTGGGGGTTTCCATGGTCTACTGGGGGTTGGGCAGAGGAGTGTTACAAGACCTAGGTGGACTCATATGATCCTCTGAGGAACCTTTCATGGATTCAGTGGAGTGGGAATCTTTTTCAGACAGGGACTGCTCTCTAGAGGCCATTTCCAATAACCTAGCCTAGTTTTGCATTATTCCTTGGCAATTCTGTTTGACCTTCAATGGCCTAAGCCACTTAAGTCCACTTCTAGATTAACCTGGTTCTCCAACAATCTCTATTTTTTGGGCCTACATTCAGTCTCAGGAGTAGTGTAAGCCTCCTTCCTATCTTTGATCTCTATAGACTCAGAGACATAAGACTCCTCCTGACCCTCCTTCCTATTAAAAGGGTTTTTAACACATTTTTTGCGGGCTTTACCCTCTTTAGTGCTCAGTTGAGGCTCCTAGATGACATGGATGGATTGAGAGGAGGAATGGGGGGGAATTTCATTTTTGGCTTGGGGATTCCTGTTGGGTCACCTCCTAGATAATTGGGAGGGGGGGGGAGTTGGGGTGCCAGGCAGATAGCTTTGTGAAAATGGTAAATGCAGAGGAGGCCCTAATGGAGGATAGGTATTGGCTTATCAGGGTTGTCCTTAATATCAAGGATATTACTCTCTATGGAGTGTAAAAGATAGAAGGGTATGAAAATTAAATCCTTGTTTCTAATATGATTCAGGAACGGCAAGGGGTAGTAGTAAAACACAGTGAACTTACCTTCAAGCATGAAGTATTTCATGACAACGAGGCAAATTTTTGGCCAGAAGTTCGGCAGCTCCTCCCTGTTGAAGCCCCCTTATTTTTTCACCTGCTGCTCACCATCCTTGAAAAATTGGTTGAGGCTGGTAGGGTCAGGAGTCCGACTGGTCTTTTTGTATTTCCTCCCCACCATAGAGAGCCCCGTCGCCTTAGTTATGACCTCTTTGTTCAGCTGGAAGTGTATGCCCCCAACCGAGACACTCCTGTTGTCTATATATTATATATGTTATAATATTATTATTAAAATAAATTAAAAATTTAAATTTAAAAAATATTTTTTTAAAAAAATTAACATATAAATTATTATGAAAAAATCAAAAAATATACTTAACTAATAATATATCGTATTGATTAATATACCAGCATAACTTTAAAATATATTTTATAAAAAAATTAATAAAAATTAAAATAAGTTAATTTTAATACTGCAATATTAATTCAACCATGATACGTTTAAACAACCTAAAACATATATCTTACCAAAGCGGACACTTCATTTTTTTTTCATACTATTCTTAAGTTTAAAAAAAATTAAAATTCGAAAGATTTCTTAAATAGTTTACAGTAATATTTTTCCTACTGTCGCTCTAGTACAGTTCTGCCGACTGCCAACTGCCGATAAAAGTATGGTTCTACCCCTGCAATAGTATGGTTCTAGTATGGATGTTGGGTAATGTGATGCAAATGATATGGCTGAATAGCCATTGCCTATGTAGAATACCCATGTTTTTGGTCCTTTTCTCTTGGTAGATAGCTTTCCAGACGACAGTGGATTTCAAGTGTACAAAATTCCATAGAAGATCCGACGGTGCCCAACACTGTACTCAGACAATGTCAACCGTCGATTGCCCAAGTCGAGTGAATGCCATGGGCATAATAACTCTTCTTCATAGTAAAGTGATTTCCTAGGGTCCACGGAAGTTTCCTCCTACTTTTCGTGGGTGCTTTGATATAATTTAGGTGGGACCTCTTCGCATAAAATCCACACAATAAAAAGTTAAAGTGATGAAAATAATTACCTATAGAATGGAGGAGCTCGTTCTTGAAATCAAAGGTTGATATCTCACTAAAAGCAGGTACTGAGACATTCTAACCAGTGTATCAGGGTAAATCTCTTAACCGAGTAGTCCTAACAGACTTTTTGTAATCTCTTAACTGAGTGCTTACTTTGTTGTAAGCTTCAAATCCTTTAGCAAGGTAGACTGTATAAGTCTTTTAGCTCTTAACAGGGTGGACCCCTCATAGGGTAGATCATGTTTTGATCAAATTTTGTAAGCCCTAACAAGCAAATTTATTACTACAGTAGTGAAGATTTGTGGGCATCATCCCCACCCCAGTTTTACCTTTCAAGGGTTTCTGGGTAATCAAAATCATTGTGTTATGAGTACTTTCATGGATGCTGCTTAATATGTTAGTTATTTTGTTTTGATCAAGTATTGTTGATGCTATGCAAATGTTTATGCATATCAAAATGAATTAGTAGGTGATATCTGATTCACCCCCCCTCTTAGTATCACATTTCCCAATTATATTTCTGACAATAATTTCGTTGGAGTCTTAAGGCCATTATGAGGGAACACATCCTTCGTCTCCACTTGCTTCCAAACATTTTAATCGATCAGAATGAAATATCATATCATCTTCTCTTTTCATGAACTATAATATGATCCATCAAAAGTAAGAATATTCAATTTGTGCACCATAGGATCTACCTCAAGCGGTTAAGCTCTATATTGAGGAACAAGCCTTGATACCAATTTTTGAATAAGCCAAATAATAAGAGGGGGGAGGGTGAATCAGTTATTCATAAACACTTTATAAAAATTTGTTTGTGTTGATAAAATCACACACAATAGCAATATTAACTTTTGATCTATTGGTTAACCACATTAAACATTCATAACATATGTAAATCTCATATCCTTTGTCACTTAGAGTTAAGTTTTCATGGTGACATGGACCATCAACAACTCAACATCTAAAAATTCCTCAACAACTTGTGTTGAGAGCCTCTGGAAGTGTAGATTGATTCGAACAAGGTGTAAACCTGTAAAATCCCACCTTCTCATGTATTTATATCAAGCAAAATTTATCAAATTGCGCGCCATTCTACAACTGGGATATAGAAATTTAGCGAATTTGGGTGGGATAGGGACAGTGTAGTTTTAATTTTGAAGGCGAATATAGGTCCGCCATTATCATTCAAGTGTAGTGGGGGCGAATTTGGGTCTGACCCTTGAATTTGGGTTTGAACAAAAATTAAATGTGGTTGCTGATATGATACCGTGAATTTTAAAAAATCATGTGTTGATATTGGTGATTGCATGCGTGTCCATCTATGGTTTCTTGTATTCAACCAAAAATTGAGGGCAAATTGATGACTAGAAACAATTCAAACCATGTAGGAGCTAGTGGTGAAAAAATGTTTCATAGTAATCGTTTTAACCAAATGGTGGTAAATAAATTGGTTGATTAGAAAATATTGCATGACAACGATGCGATCCGACCACTCCATGTAATGATACTTTTCACCAATTTACTGACGATGCCGACCCCCTCATTTCACCAATTAATAAAATTTCGCTACTAAAATTATAGCTGCTAATCGCAGAGGCTGAGTATTATGGTATTTCAGGTGCTTACAAGTCATCCATGAGAACTTTACCACTTGAAAAACTCGACATGAACAAGAAATCAATACTTCTTTCTAGTGGGTGTGATTCTACTTTGCTAACATAGTACATGTTCTTTTATTGTCTTGAGAGAAAGGTCTTTGTCTACGATTGGGCGTTCTTAGTTGTTAGTGTAGCACAAAAGTTGACCCCTTTTCTGGCAACACAAATTATCCCAATTTCTACGCAGTTGCGTGAACTATGCGTGAGACACTTTTTCCATGGGTTGTTTCTCCCATAGAGAAGCCTATTGGCTAATAAATTTTATATGTTTATAGTATGTGCTAATGATCAAAGTGAATATGATCTCATCCGATTTTGATCATCTTTCTCTATTTGAAGTCAAATTTTAATCATAGACATAAAAATTTGTGAAAATGATTGACAAGATTTTAAATCTCAATTTTTTGTTTAACACGACAACCCTGGAAGGAAGTATGTCTTGTGATCAAACTATTTTTGAATCATAATTTGCATAGTTAATTTTAATTAATTTTCCACATTGAAATGACATTTCCTTGTTTGACACACCATCCATCACATTTAATTTTTCACTACATTGACAACATTTTCTTGATTGACACAATAGTTCAGTGAGGATCAACAAATTTAATGCATGTTAGGTACCATCACATGACTTTTCCACTAGTTCATAAATAGACAACAATACTTTTAGGGTTGATGTCACTCTTTCTTTGCATGAGCGACTATTAAAAAATTAATGATTTAAATGTAAACTTTATAGAAATTTATAAAAAATATCCATGTCATAAAAGTAATGTAAGTCATATAATTTTAAGAAATAGTGAAATATTTTATTTGTAGAGAATTTTTTTTTTTGTATTGAAGAAGATTTGAACTCAACACCTTTTAGATGCCTACAACATGACTTTGCCACTAAACCAAATGCTGATGTGTTAAAATATTACTCAATAATAAGTAACATAAAATGAAAAATAAATATATTAGAAATATTTTCTTAAATATATATATTTTTAAATTATAAAGTGAATTTACATAAAATCTACACAATTTGTTAGTTTATATCATCTTTAAATTATTATCTATCTTTTGGTATAATTTAAACAAATTGAAAATCATTGAGAAATTATTTTGGTGGCTCAATAATGTAGAAAAGTGGGATACACAATTGTATTGTAATCCATGAAATAATATTAAGGAATTCATGAACAAAATGCATAGGATCATGTTGGTTGTAGATGTAAAATTCCACCATTTGAAGTGAAACAATGGAACACTTAGAAAACTAAGATAGAAATGAGAAAAAATTTAAACATGCACAATTTAAGAGTCTCAATTTAAATTGAAGCTAATAATATAATTAAAATTTATATAAAATTATTCTCACATATATATTTAGTTCATATATAATTTTATTTATTTGAAAAAAAATTACCATCATTAAAAAAAGCTAGATACCCAACATAAATGAAAAAAATAGTTTTCTCTCGACAAATCTAAGCTTAGAATTTAGTTTTTACCCAATGATTTCTTTATTTTGTCTCCACTATGTGCGGTGACCCATACAAAATGTTCTATTTTTGTGTATGTTGTATGATCTCATCTGATTTTTCTAGGGTCACAATTCTAAGTGATAGCCATTTGTGGTCGACACGAAATGGAGGACAGTGAAGTCTACAAGTAATTGAATAATGGAAATAATTGAAATGAAAAGTAATTTAAATCATAATTTACAGAATTAATTTTAGTTAATTTTCCACATTGACACACATTCCCTTGTTTGACCATTACATTTAATTTTGCACATTGACACAACATTTTCTTGATTGACAGGGCAGTGCAAAGTTACTGTCAAACCTCTGAAAGACGCTAATCAATTTTGAATCTCAGAAATTTATGATGACTTACATTTTAACAACTAGCAAGCATTACATGACACAATCTCTCCTTCCTCATACAATGACTCACGAGTTTGTAATAATGGCACTGAGTAACAACCCCTGAGTAGTAGCCGACCTCGTTGATAGATTCAAGTCATGAACGATGTCCAAGCACAATGTGGTCATTAAGCTAATAATCTTCTAATGACATCGGTCACAAGTTCTGTGCAATTCCCTCCACCTCCATATATGAGAATTCCTTGTTCCATTTGACCTCTCTCCAATCACCCTCTTCTATATGAAAACCTAGCTCAAGAACAACATTCACAACCATTGTCACTAAACCAAATAACCTCTCCTCATCTACACATTTTTTGCATAACCCAAATAGTGTCTTCAACCATATCTATCTCTAAAGCCCATGCCATGAATGTAGAAATGATATCGATGTTTACCTAATATGGATGTTTTTTATACATGAAATCATCTCCAAGAATGAGATCCCCAATCTGAAGGAACAGAGGATCATGAGAGGAAAAGTAAATGTGACCTGTTGTTTATAAGTTGCTATGGTAAAATCAACTTCCATATCTACAAATACATGTACCACCACCTCACACCAAATATAGAAAAGCATTGAGAAATTTTGATAATACTTCCTACTTCCCACTATAAAAAGATGGGAAACATCTAGATTTGACCACCCTTTAGGTTGGCATTGTTTGCAAGTTCCATTTCAGAAAGCAGTTATAATTCATTTATGCCTATTGTGTTTCTTGTGTTCATGTCATTTTAGAAATTTTATTATTCTTTAGAGCTAATATCTACTTCAGTAGTGCGAATTTTGTGGCATACATTATATTTTCTAGCACTAATTTGATTCCAATTGGTAAGTATTGTATCTTTGTATGTCCAACATCACTTCTATGTTTAAAAAATGTTTACATAAGATTGGTTTGTTCCAATAGGATCTTTCATAGTGTTTTAAATCTTCCTTCAGGATGTTGTACAATTTGGAGGAAAAATTGACAATAGCTTTTACCTTTCCCTCTTTCCATTTACATGCTTTACACCCTACAATAGAAATGAAATATAAGCTCTGGGGTATTTATAGATAAGCTCCGAGGTATTTCTAATTAAGTAAAAAAAAATGAAATAAAATTTAATTTCAAATACTTCTACCATTATTTATCTGTATAGATTAACAAAATCATACAAATTTCTTTACATTATTTAATAAGTAGAACAAAACTTTATATTAATTCAAAAAAATTGAGGGGAGTCAAAGGTGCACATATTATGTTTAGGTCGTACCCACGTGGTCATTAAGAGTATGCATATTGAATAAATGGTTACATTATTATATTTAAATAAATAATTGTGTGAAGAGAGTTAAAATAAATATAGTGCTAAAATTTAAATGTTTTCTTCAATTAATTTTATATTATAATAAAGTCCTCAAGTTTTCTTTATCTTACATTTGACAACATTCTTAAAAGTATGGATTGTAAGACTAATATTTGTATACATGATATTATATTTTGTTGTTACAACTTTATTTTCTTTCATTTTATTTTACATATGATTAATTTTATAATCCAATTACACTTGATTTACATAATTTATAACAAACGCCCTAGAATCTTGTATTTGCAGATAAGCTCCAAGAATTGATGATCATTAAGTAGAATCAAGAGATAACTAATCAAAGATTTATCATCTAAAGATAATGAGTTGATTTAGAGTGATCTTTCTCTTTTGCATCTATGGATACTATGCTAGGAATCTATTTCTTTAATATTTTTGTGGCTTAAATGATTATGAAGCTGACATAAGATTTTGATTGATTATCTTGTACAATTTGCGGAAAAATTGACAATAGCTTTTACCTTCCTCTCCTTCCATTTACATCCTTTACACCCTACAATAGAGGAGAAAGATAAGCTAAGATGTATTTACAGATTAGCTCTGAGGTATTTCTAATTAAGTAAAAAATAAATAAATGTGATTTAATTTCAAATACTTATACCATTATTTATCTATATAGATTAAAAAAATCATACAAATATCTTTATTTAATAAGTAGAACAACACTTTATATTAATTATGTTATTATAATATTTTAAGGAATATCTAGTCTTTGATAAATATGAAATTAAGAAAGTTCGGTAAATTTTAGACATTGGAACAAAAAAATTACAAGATTATTAAAAATTTGGGAGAGTCAAAGTTGCATAGATTACGTTTAGATTGTACCCACATGGTCATTGAGAGTATGTATATTGACTAAATGGTTACATTATTATATTTAAAAAAATAATTGTTTCAAGAGAGGTAAAATAAATATAGTACTAAAACTTAAATATTTTTTTCAATTAATTTTACATTATAATTAAGTCCTCCAGTTTTCTTTATCTTAAATTTGACAACATTCTTAAAAGTATGAATTGTAAGATTGATATTTGTATACATGATACTATATTTTGTTGCTTACAAATTTATTTTCATTCATTTTATTTTAGATATGGCTAATTCTATAATCCATTTATACTTGATTTAAATAATTTATAACAAACACCCTAGAATCTTGTATTTACAGATTAAATTTTGAGGCATTGATGATCATTAAGTAGAATCAAGAGATAACCAATCAAAGATTTCTTATCTAAAAAGAATAAGTTGATTTAGAGCATGCATGCTTTTTTTTTGCATCTACCAATGTTATGCTAGGAATGTGAATCTTTGATCTTTTTGTGGCTTAAATGATTATGAAGGTGACATAGAGTATGCATTTTTTATTGTCTTGGTAGCAAAATATCCACTAAGATTGGGCATTCTCAGTTGTTAGCGTAGCACAAAAGTTGGCCCCTTTTTCGACAACCCAAATTATCCTAATTTCTGGGCAACTGCCTAAAATATGCATGAGACACTTTTTTGATAGGTTTTTCCTCCCATCGAGAAGCCTATCAGCTAATTAATTTTGTATGTTTCTAGTATGTGTCAGTGATCCATGTGAATATGATCGCATCTTCTTTTGACCAGCTATCACTATTTGAAGTCAGCTTTTCGTAATATATATCTTCCCATGAAGGATACGTGTTCTCTTCAAGGAAGTAAGGAAGTAAGGAAGACTTTGGTAAAAATAAATAGGGAAGCAACGAATATTGTTGGCTGCTCACAGAAGTGATAATATCAAATGGGAGAAATAAAAGGCAGACATTTGTGCTAGAATTGGTGATTCAGCCACCAGGCTTGACTTTTACTCGGTTTTGGTCGCCTCCACTGCTGGTAAAAATGTTTAATTAGTGGTCAGTAGTGATTGATTATTTTCCCATAGATGAAAAATGATCACAATCTAGTTTTCAGATACAAGAGAGATACATTAAATTTGGTTGGAATTAACATATCCTCAAGGAAAGACATGAAAATGAAGCATAAGGAAAATCCACTTATTAAAGTTTTTAATGTAAACATAATATTGATGCTTTCATCTAAAGTCATAATATAAAAATATTATATGCCTACAAATGAAAGATATGATAAATATAAGCATCATGCCAAACATAGGGGTTATCCAAAAAATAATCCCTCATATACATTAAACCTACCAAATATTTAACTTTTGTAATAGATTTTTATATTAAGTGTTCTATTCCACTGTTATATGTTCAAACGATCCACCTGCACACATACTTTGAGGCCTATTGAATTTCTTTATGATTTCTATGTATTGTTTTCTTTGGTGTTAAAAATTGGAAGTGTGCACATGGTAAAGTATTTATGCAAATGATCCACTGCACATAGAATTTGAAGTCTATGTAAGATTGATAAGACTAAAGTTTTTTTATGATTTGTTATTTTGTTTGTTGTTTTGAAAATGAGAGGATAAGTGGTACCTAAGATAAATTTTGGGGATATTAACAATATAAGAAACATAGTCATATATATGAATAGGTTTTTAATTATAATTTAATAGTAATTGTAAATTAAGTGTAAAATCTTTTACATTTATTTTTTATATTTTTGGCCTTTACATTTGAAAAATTCAACTATAACCATAACTTTTTAAACTTGCTTTATTTAAATTTGATCCATGAAACATGAAAAAAGGTGGGATATGGGTAAATACATTCATGAGAGATGCATCCATTTCCCTTTTTTAAGAATTGCAAAGGTACTCAAGGTTAAAAAAAATGCAATCTAGCTCCACCTATTTGAAATTAAAAAAACAAAGTAGAAAAGTTTGAGCTAGAAATAAAGTTTATATAGTTTATTATATGTTAATTTTAGTGTGGGTGTGTGTGTGTATGCACATACACACTTAAGTACATTATTGAGATCTTAAATATGAAATTTATAATCAGATAGAAGTGTAGAATAGTAAAGTGTCATAGGAAAAATGATACATACATGTCTAAGAAATGAATTCTATTAAAAAGAACTTTAATGAGCTTTATCTATCACTAACATAATATCATATATTCAAGTTACTTTGAAAATAGTAGTTGATAATTTAAGAGAGTGAAATTTTATTGTTCTTCTCTATTGGCGTATTGTTTAGTGGAGACAAGTGATTAACTTTCATAAGGGTACTATCTCATGAAGTGGAATAACACAATGAGATCATAATTTAATGTATATAATACTATTGGCTTAACCATTGCACCCTTCAAAGGTGCAAGCGCTAGTATATTCTTATTTGACATGGCAACCATTAGACGTATCATTCAAGAAGGACCGACAAATCTGTTGTGCCTTACCATTGCATGACTTTTCCACTCATTGAAAAAACCATTCACAAAAATGGTAGTCTAGGTGTGAAAGTATTTCTTTTTATACACGGCACCCCTCTTTCCTTCCCACTCCACACACTAGTAGGAAATATGTTTTTTAGTGCATGTGTGCAATACCTATGTTTTTTCTCTTTTTCTCTTGGCAGATAGCTTTCCAAACGACAGTGGATTTCAAGTGTACAAAATTCCATATCAGATCTGACGGTGTCCAACACTGTACTCAAACAATGCCAACCGTCGATCACCCAAGTCGAGTGAACGCCGTGGGCGCAATGATTCTTCTTCATAGTTAGGTGATTTCCTAGGGTCCACGGAAGTTTCCTCCTACTTTTCGTGGGTGCTTCTCACATAATTTAGGTGGGACCTCTTTGCATAAAATCCACAGTCCATAAAAAGGTAAAGTGAAAAAAATAATTAACCATGAAGACATGGAAGCTACATTTTCATGTGGCAAAGTTGGATCTACTGCTTCACTTCTCCTCTTCCAATTGCATGCCCCCTCTTTGGAAGAAATCTTCTCCTCGATTTTAAGGTAGCCATTGCAGATAAATTTACAACAACATCCTTGAAATCTAAAGGAAAATTTATTTTAGGGAGTCGACACACAATTGAAGGAGAAATGAAACTAGTATTGATCTTTCATGGACAACCATGGGGGTCAAATTCCATCTACAATATAGATTTCAATTTCGCTAAGTGATAGATTATTGCTTTGCAAGGGCAATAAATTCCTTATAGCAGCTGGAGTTTCACCTTCAATTTTGGTGAGATTCCAACTGCTATAGGGCATTTTATGTCCTTGCAAATTATTGACCTAATAAATTGAGAAGCAATCCAAAAACAAACAATTTTTTGAAAAAATAATATTCTTTATTGCAATCCTTCAATGAATTACATGGCAGCTTAAAAATCAATATAAAGGCTGCATATTTATTAAAAATATTGATTTCTAAAAAAACTACTAAAAACTCAAAAATATAGATAAAAACATGCTTTATTTAATAAAGTGGACTTATCTAGAAACTCCAACCTTGCATGAGAGTCATGCTTTATTTTGTAATAAAAAAGTACTATCTAAAAAAAATAAAAATAAAAACCAAAGTTGAATTAAAACTAAAAAAATTCATCTTTCCTTGAAGATCATTATCTTGACAACATGAACCATCTATAGACTCCCCCTTGATGTGGAGAGGACTCATGATTTGATCCCAAAGTGCTAAAAAATGATTTTTTGCTACTGCCTTGGTTAAGATATCAGCTAGTTGATCTTGAGTGCTAATGCATTTCAATTCGACCTCATTCTTTTTCACTAAGTCACAGATGAAATGATCTTTTAGATCAAAATGCTTGGTTCTACTGTGTGTATGCACCCTAAAATGGTCGCCTAGACTTTGGGCCCCCATTTCTCAATTTATCAAATCCCTGAATCAATATTTTCAAATATCAACAATATCAACAATATCAACATTTTTGGCGCCCACCGTGGGAATTTTTAATTTGAACTTGGGATTTGAAAGTGAATGTACCATGGGGCAACCCAATTTTTACATGCTGGTTTTGATTATTTTTAGAGCTAACCCTTGTGCAGATTTGTTTGGAGATGGAAAACCCTAGATTTTAAAGATTTTATCATATCTCCCAAACGGCTGGGAGTTTTTGTCTGAAATTTTTTTGCAGGTTGACAACATATCAGAGAAGCTCCAAAAATTTTTTTAGAATTTTCGGAGGTGATTTTTATTTTTTATGATTTTTTCTTGATTTTTTATAAAAAATCAATTTCTGGTACAAATCAGCATATTTTTCAGAAATTTTTACATTTCTGGAAAGGTCTTGAAATTATATAGGGGGTCCATTTACTGTGTTTTTAATTTAGAGGGCATATCATATCTCATTTGGTCGATTTAAAAAAACTGGTCTATTTTGGTAAAATGGCTCTCTAGGGAACAAATGAAAAGATTTTTAAAAATTTTTTACATTTTCGGAAAGCTCTCTATTTTTTGACAGAAGTCTCTTTTCTACATTTTGGGTTTAGGGTCTGAATTCATGTGGTAAAAATCAGATCTTGTTGACTAGGTCAAATGCAAAAAAAATAAAATTTTGTGATGGGTATGCACTTATTTTTCATTGTTCAATGCATGACATGAGTTATCATTTGGATTATTTGATGGTTATTATTACTCCTAAAAATTGATTTTCAGATCTAACCCTAGGGTTTGCATAATTTGGATATATATTGCATATCTTGTTTGCTTGTTTCTTGTCTTGTTCATTTGAAGGTGCTCTTGCTTTAATGGAAAATGCTTAAAACAAAGCATTAGACTTGAGGTACTTTGTTCCATCTCTACAACATTTAGATTTTGGGATTAAAATTGAACCTCTCATGTGTTTGGCTTGAGTGTTTTACATGCTTTCATAGAACACATTTCAATTGATGCTCTTAATGGGAAATGAATGAACATAGATTTGCTTTCATACAAGTTTGTGTAAGTGAATGCTTGTGTTTAAACCTTAAGTAATTCTTGGTTCCAATATCAGATATCTCATTGAGTGATTGAGGGCATGGATTCATTCCTTGTTTACATAGGGAGTTAAATGCACCACTTTGTGGACTCACTCTATGATTACTTGGAAAGTTAAATATTCCATTGTTCAACCCTTTTTCATTTGTGAGTAGTATTGATTAGCAGTCTTAGATTACTTGTGATTGATCTAGATTGCTATCTTGGGTTATTGGACTCGCTAATCCGTCGGCCCCTCATTTCCGCCCTGTGGTTGCAAGGTCAGTGCCACATTAAAGGGGAGGGGTCTACAGGAAAGAAGCGTTAATTGCTCCACTAGGCAACCCTTTTGTGCTTTTTGGAACTCACTTGTTTTCTAAGGTGTGGACTCACTTTGAGTTGGTGTGAAGAGTTAAATGTTCCATTTTTGGGCTCACTTTGAGTTGGTGTGAGGAGTTAAATATTCCACTTTTGGACTCACTTTGAGTTGGTGTGAAGAGTTAAATGTTCCACTTTTGGACTCACTTTGAGTTTGTGTGAAGGGTTAAGTGTTCCACTTTTTGGACTCACTTCACATTCTCTTGAAGGGTTAAATGTTCCACTTTTGGACTCACTTCACATTATCTTAAAGGGTTAAATGTTCCACTTTTGGACTCGCTTCACATTCACTTGAAGGGTTAAGTGTCCCACTTTTGGACTCACTTTGCATTTACTTGAAGAGTTAAGTGTTCCACCTTTAGTGCTCTAAATACTTTTGATAGTGAATTACTTAATTTTATTTTTAGAAGGCCTACTTGGGGACACACCACCTCAAGGGACAACCTTAACTCCTGTGTTTTGGCAGAGTATAAATATCGGGAGGTGAATCCAAAGACACCTCTCTTGGGAATTGAGTTTGATATCACTCTTGGCTAAGCCTCAAAGAACTTTATACCTTTGAGAAGTGAAGGAGGAGATTTGGGTTACCATCTCCCCCCGGCTGTGTGATTTTGAATTCTTCTCATCTACGGATTTGTGCCTCACGTACCTTGTGTATATCGAGGACTCCTTTTAGAAAGCCATGTATATCCTTGCAGAAAACTTGATAAGGTGTTGTTGTGTTCTAAGTGCCTGCTAAAACATTTTCAAGAACATACACAAGTAGAATCTCTAAGGAGTAGAAATACTAAGTCACTATCTTTGTTCATGTGCAAGGTTGCTTTGTCCCTTGCCCATTGCTTGAAGACTATTTTCTTGAACTCCTTGATTGCTATCTTATGTGCCTGATCAATGATAAAAATATGTTGATATACTTGCTTGATTCTTTGCAACTTGCTTGGTTTTCTACCTTGCTATCAGAGACTTGTTTTCATTGCAAATTCCTAGTTTTTGCCTTCTAAGGGCGGTTTCAATTGGTTCATAAGGTCACTTTGAAAATAGTTGTCAAGTTAGGAAGACATTCTTGGTGAGAAAGTTTACTTCTAGGATTGTTAGCTACATTCTTGGAAAATTTTAGTGCTCTTATTGTCCAAATCACTTTCATTTAATCAATTTCAAATATATTTTGGCCTAGTCCAACCTCCTAATTCAAAAGTGCTAGGGTATTCACCCTTTGTTGGAAGCACCTCTTTGACAGTGTTGGTAAAGCCCATTTTTCTATCTTTTCATTTCATTTTGGACAATAGAGAACTTTGATTATCCTAGTTTGGTGTTGACACTTTGCGAGGTCACCTTATCATTAAGAGTCTCTTTCTTTCATGTCAGTTACAACAAGATACCAAGTTAGTCAAGGGAAATGACCTCCAGTTGTCAGATCCTAGGTGCTGTCATGTTGCTCAAACATCTCAATGAACGTTATGGTATCAATTACACAAGTTGACTCTTAGTCTTCTTCTTTCTTCTCCATTTCCTATGTTCTTCTAAAGTCTTCTATTCCCATGAGAAATTCGTCTTCTTCTTCTTGATTCCTTTCCTCTTATTATCTAGTCTACTTTCTTCTATTCATCTCTTCTATTCATTTCTTCTATGCTTGAGTCCTCCTCTTCTAGAACCATGAATTTCAACTATCTTGTTAAGGAACCTCTCTTGAGAATGGATGATCTTGAACTCATTTCTCAATTTGAAATTTTTTGTTCTTCTAATGGTTCTTCTAAATATCTCATGGGTGACAAACTCATAGCAAAAATAAAAGAAAAGTCAAATGAATCAGATGCCTTTGCTAGAATCATCCACATGATCCTATCATGATCTCCTCCTTCCAAACATTCTTCATCATCTAAGTCTTCTCATTCTTCATCATCTTCTAAGTCTTATCATGATTCTTCTAGACATCATTCAAATTCTTCATCTTCCAAATCTTATCATGACTCTTCTAAACATTATTCACATTCTTCATTATCCAAATCTTCTTCCTCCATTAAGTCTTCATTTTCCTCTTCTTCACAATCTCATTCTTCTTCTATTTCTCCCAAGAGTCTTACTCCTCATATCAAAACATACCATAAAGAGCAACGTGATAGTCCTTGTGATGTCTCTTCCATGAAGAGTGATGCACCCACCTATGATGACTATGATGACTATGATGATGGACAATGTAGTGATGCCCATGAAACTTCTATTCCTAAGCATCATCCTCGTGGTACACTTGTGATTTCTAAGGGGGAGTCGTATTGGGTAGACTGTGATGGTGATCCGTATGACTCTAAATTTGAAGAATTCTTTGATGATTTTTGTGAACAATACAATATTCCTACTAAGGAGAAGAAAATCTACCGTGCTGATTTCAAACATCAAAAGGATCCCTCCTCTAAAAGTTCTCATGCTGAAAATCAAGATTACACTCTCAAGCAAGATCATGTTAATGTTGAACCTTTGTCTTGTGATGGTTCTCTTCCATCCCCTACTTTTTCCAATACCCATACATTTCCTAAAGCTTCCGAGTCTTCCAAATTTATCACACATCCTTCATTCAATGCAAATTCTAATGCTTTTCATGCGGTTCCCTATAGTTATCCTCAAGGGAAACCTCTTAAAGATACTCAAGCTAACCTTCACTTGGCTGAAAATACTTTCAATAATGCTAAACCTAAAGAGCCTAAGCCTTCATGCGCTATAATGCCTACTTCAGCTAGCCCTTCACCATCTCTTCTAAAGTCTTTCATACAATTCCAACATGCTTCCTTGTCCTTAGAAGTGGCTCCATGTCAAGAGGACTCTAAAAATGAAAAAGAAAAGAACATAAAGAAAGATCAAGATCAAGGACCCTCCATGTCATTCACTCCTTTTCATGATGTTCCCTATCTACGTCATGGTTCTTTTGATCCTTTACGCCCTTCCTCATTTACTCCTAAGCAAGATCAAGCTACGACTTGCACTATTGAGCTTATTGACAATCAAAATAACCTTACCACACTTGCGCTCTCTAAAGATGAGACTTCCATTAAGGTTATTGAAAATGATGTTGTTACTTCCAATGTTAAGCCTATTGAAAATCTAGAGAAAAATGATACGCTTATGCTATCCAAAGTTTCTTGTCAAGATCAAAGTTTTCCATCTTCTTGTTCTACCACTCCATGTTCACTTCCACTTTCTTCTCTTCCTAAATCTTTGCAAGCTATGAATGATCCTGTCAAAGAAGGTGCTCCTATTCAAGATGTGCATGATCCTATTGAAAACTCTAATGCTCACTCTAAAGATGCTGATGTCCTTGGTTGTCATATAGATGCTGATGAACTTATTGATTATCCTTTTGCGTCTTCCACGTCCATCCTTGGACCTCCTCCACCAATACTAAGGGCTTCATGTCTTCCTTCCATCTTGGGTCCATATGTCCCTTCACTTTCCCCTCCTAATTCTCCTAATTCGTCATCCATGTTGGGTCCTTACATCCCTCCATATCCTATCTTTCCTCAAGATCAACATAGATGCATACCCTTGAATCCTTTTCATCCATCCACCCATCTTAACTAGTCATATCCTCCTTCTTCCACAAGTCCCGAGTCTTTTGGAAGTAACTTGAATGTTCAATACAAAAAAAATAATCAATATAAGAATCTATCAAAAAAAGAAGATCACCATGTCCCCTCTAATCGACATGGATATATAAAGTCAAAAGAGATATCTAAGAAGAAAACTACAAGAGAAGTATGGGTTCCAAAATCCATCATTGAAGATATTCTCTCTAAATCATCAAAAGGAAATAAAAAGCCTAAGGCTATATGGATTCCAAAGTCTCTCTTGAAAGAGTCTAATATTGAAAAAAAAAGTGAAGTTGACATTCAAGCTTCCAAAGGCTTCCACTTCATCTTCTTCCAACAATAATCTTCAATTCCATGCGCCTGAACTGCAACCTCTGCTAAACATTCTCCATATTCCTTCTTGTATTCCTTCATTCACATTTCCTCCACCCTCTCACCACCCTTTAAGGTGTGTGTGTTGATGTTGATCTTTCCTTCCTTTCCATCTACCCTTTCATAATCTTTCCATTCATTATCCTTCTACCTTCTATCATTTTTTTTCTCATTTGCCTATTCCTCCCACGTCTTCCTTTCCCCTTTAGCATCTTTGAGCATATCATGGTTTATCCTTTCAAGGAGAATTATCTAAAAAGCTTGCCTTCTTCCAAAAAATAGAAAAATTCAAAAAAATAGAAAAAATAAAACAAAAAAAATAAAAAATTGAAAATGTGCCTTGGTGAAAACTTGGAAACAGGCGCCTTGGTAGAAAAAGTAAAGAGAAATAAATTCATCCTATGGTGAAAACCACTCCCTTGTGGCACCTTGGATAAGTACCATGATGAAACCCTGGCAATCAGACATCATGCGTAGTTCTTCTACATGTTTCATCCATTTCATCTTCCATCTTTGATGTTGACAATGTTGACCTATACACGAACATTTGACTATCTTGTGAGCTATCTTCCGATGATCTTGCTTTCATTCCTTTCATGTTTAGCCTTCATATTCATTTTCCTCCATTCATTCTAGCCTTTAGCTATCCTTTTTCCCCTTTGGTCTTGATCTAATAAAAAGAGTAAAATACGATGCTATGAAGCCTCTTGACATGTCTACTCCTTTGGACTGCATCCTTTCCTTCTTTTGCATTACACTTTTGTGACTTATCCTATGCTGGCCTTTCATTGCTTATCCAAATGCGCTTTGCATGATAATTTTTCCCTAGCTTGGGTACTCTTGAGGAGTTTGACCTTGAGGATTTCTTCCCTCCGTTCGCCTTCATTCTCCTTTCCTCCATCTCATTCACCAGCTTGCTAATCCATCTTGTCTTCCACATTACTAGACATTGGGACTGCACGATGTGATCTTGCTTAAAGAGTTTGATGCCTATTCTGTCCGGGGGCATCCTTTGTACATATTTTATTGATCTTGAAAAAATACCAAAAAAAAAATTCATATATGATGCTGAAAAAATCTTAAAAAGTATAAAAAATCCTGAAAAAATACAAAAAAATTAAAAATTCAAAAATTCAAAAAAAAAAAGAAGAAAAATTGCCTTGGTGAAAACCTAGCAATAGGCGCCTTGGTAGTAAAAATAAAAAAAAAGAAAAAAAGAAAAAATTGCAATAAATCCAAGTGGTGAAAACCTGGAAACAGGCGCTACTTGAGGCCTTTGCACTCCTATTTGTTAGCATGCGTCCTCGACACTTAGCCTTTCTCCATCATGCCTTGACCTTATTTGGCTTAGTTTGGAATTGGTCTTTGTCTTTGTCTAGGTGGCATACCTGTTAGCATAGGTCTTTTAGGTGCGTTTGTCTCTTGGGGCATTTCACAACAGGTGTTTTTCAACACCACCCCAAACAGTGTTTTTCAACACTACCCTTGCGTCGAGTGTTTCTTAACACTTATCATATGTCTTACCCTACAGTCTAGTATGATGTGATATTTCTCATTTGTAGATGCGATAACCAGAGCTTGACTCTATGACCAACACACAATCACTTAAACAATCACCTTGTTGAGATATGATGACTTTATTTTTCTTTGTGTGCTGTCTATGAAGATTTCTTTGATGAGTGGTCTCTCCCTGAGAAGTTTTCGATGATGCATAGCTAGAAGACTGAGGGTATGAGAACATGTTTTATTTATTTATCTGCTTGTGGGTATATTTTGTTGATCCTAACTATCATGAGCATTTATGCTGGTCTTACTTGACACTATGGATTGACAAGGTATTATCCTTGACTGTTTTGTGAGTGCATGCTTCTAGTTATCTTGACTTTTATGTGTCTTGATACAAGTATAATCTTGCCATAACAAATTTAGGCAATCTCATTGCACTAGTCATCTTGACCTACATGTCTTGATGCCTAGGTGAGATTTCCACATTCCTATTTGATATAGATCATATTCAGATCCACATAGTTATACTAGTGTGCATTGTATGATCTTACGATGCTACCAATAATGCTCGATGATGATAATTAGATGTCTATAAGTGTTGTGACCTTGCAAGTCAACCACTTTTCATAGTAGCTTGCATTCTTAGGTTCATGTTAGTCTAGTTTTGCATCTTGCATATGGAGAGAGCTCTTCTTTTTATCATCTACGGACTAGTTGGTCAACTGTTCTTTTTTTCTGATTCTTCTTGATCATATCTTTCATTTCTGGTCTTTCATGTCACATCATTTTCTATCTATTTTCGGACTCAAAATTGAAATCTGAATCGCGTTTCAAATTTTCCCCCTTTTCTGTGCAGTTGGCTGACCTTTTGAGGCATAATTCTTCGATCTTTGATGGAATTTCTTCCTTTCCATGTCTTTCAACCTTCTAGTCTTTGATTCACCCCTTTCGCTTCCTCTCTCTGAGGTTTGACTTAATCTTTATCCTATATCTTTCCCAGTCAAACCTAGTCAACCTGGGGCATTTCTTCACTGTTTGATGGTTATCTTATCATGCTCCGTCCTTCGATTATGATTATGATTTGATCAAATCTTTTATCAATTTATTGTTCTCCTCTATCTGATTTTTATTTCGACTCCGAGGGGGCAGTATTTATGGGATTCTCATCCCTGATTTCCTTGATTTTCTTGATTCAGACATCTTTTGTGAGCTTTTGCTCAAATATGAGATTCTTATCTCTTACTTTGAATGTGATCCCGAATCGACCTCATGTTCAAAGGCCTTTGTTTATGTTTTGTCCGGGTGTGATCCCAAATCGACCTCACATCTAAGTTGTTTTGTGATCCCAGATCGATCTCACATTTCAATTCTTCTTTGACTGCATGTGTTCCTAGATCGATCACACATTAGTCAAAGAGGGGCAAATGTATGCACCCTAAAATGGTCGCCTAGACTTTGGGCCCCCATTTCTCAATTTATCAAATCCCTGAATCAATATTTTCAAATATCAACAATATCAATTATATCAATTTTCTTGATCAAATCATAATCAATTCGATATTTCCTAAGGTTTGAGCCTTATTTAATTTAAAAGAGAAGAAATAAAAATAAAAATCTTATTTAATTAAGAGAACATGGTCCCTTTTAATTAATTAAAAATCTCTTTTAATTAAATAATAAAATCATTTTATCCTAAGTCTTTATTTATTTAAAAGGAATATTTCCTCCCCTTTTATTTAAATAAAAAATCTTCACTTTTCTTCTTATCCTATGTTGCACAAATAAAGCATTATTCTTATTTTATAAAAAAAGGGAAAAAGCACTTTTTGTCTTATGTGGGACACAAAAGTCAACTCCTATTTTTCCATTGGAAGATACTTGTGCACATGGATTGCTCCTCTTTCAAGCTCCACCGTTGATTAAGTCTTTTGCCTCTTAATCTCCATGGTCCATTCCTTCTCATTTCCTGTAAAAGAAGAGCTCTCTTCTTCATTTTCACATCTTAGATTTTTATGCTAATGTTATGCTGCAGGTTTTTTAGGTCATTTGGAGCTCTTTGAAGACATTCTCCATCCAAGCTTTGAAGACTTGTTATTGCATTTCATTGTAGTTGCATATTTCCTTTCTTAGTTGCATTATCATGGCATATTAGCTTAGATTTCCTTTTATGCAATAGATTAACTTGCATTGTCATATAGATTTTTATTGCATTGCATACATTTGGTTTCATTGGAGATATTGGCATCCTTGCCCTTGTTTTCATTGTGAATCTCTCATTGTGTGGTTGACTAGCAAGGTCACAAGCTTGTAGCTCTAGCTGAGAGCAAATACATCATAGTCCCTAGCAAATCCATGCATAGAGAGCTATGAGTCGATTTGTGAGGCCTCATTGTTGAGTAACCTTACATGTAAGGATTCATAGAAGTGCACTACTTTTGTGTGTACACTGTGATGTATCAGATACTTTGCCAGCTTGATAGCACTTATATTGTCACAAAAAATCATAGCTGACTAAAATTTGTTTTCTCCAATTTCTTCAAGAACCTTTCAAATCTAAAGAGCTTGTGTACCCATTGAATTTATTGCCACATATTTTTCTTTTGTGGATGAGAGAGCCACAAGACTTTATTTTTTCGAACTCCATGTTATCAAACTAGAACCAAAAGAAAGAAAAAAATTACCAGATGTACACTTATGGTCATCCAAACTACCTCCCCAATCCAAGTCACTAAATACAACATGATTAAAACTATTAGAACAGTAGTAATGAATACCAAAATTTAGTGTTCCTTTTTGATGTAGAGGGTATCGAGGTACACTTCTAGAATTCTTAGGGTGTTCTTTCAAGGGGCTTCAACAAGACACCATCCAATGGTCCTTCTCTAATAATATTCCCAAGGATATGCCCTACTTCTTGAACTTTCTCTTGGTCATCTCCTTGTGACCAATCCACTCAAAGAAATTCAACACACAAAGGAGATACAACTCCTGATCACAACAAGCTCTTAACTGCTAAGACCTTCCAAGCAATCTATAAACCTAGCATATCAAAATATCATCACCATGGTTGCAAAGATTACATGTGGATGTTTTTCTATGAGTCAAACACTTCAACTTGTCCAACCCACCCCTTTGGAAGCACTGGCAAAGACCCATAATATGATTTTTCCTTATTGGGCCTATTAGATGACCTAATACAAGTAACCTCCTAAACTGACTATTCAGCCCCTTGCCTTCAAAATTCCTTAACAAGACCCAAATAAACTCTAGATTCAAACACCATTTTTGACATACTATATATAATATGAAATAATTGGATCTGGGTTTTGGGTTTGACCTGATCAACTAAATCTAAGAAAAATAGGGCCAATACATGAGGGTTTGGTTGAAACTCTTCAACAGTTGATTTATCATGATAAAATGCTATTTTTTTTCTTTTTTTCCTATGTATAAGGACTTTGAAACATCCAATGGTTAACACCCACACCACTTCTGGTCTTCTCTGCAACTTAAACTCTCCACTTTCCTAGCTTGTCACATCCACATGCCAAGTCTAGGACACCACAACAAAATTCATAGATTGCTTTGCCAAGTCTGAAATCAACTACAACATATAGTACAAATAAGGTCCTAACATTCCTCAAAATTATTTTCCAAATCTTAAAGTAGAATGTTAGGTTAGGGCCATGAGAATCCAAACCCTTGGGGTTTCTAAGTCCTGTGAACCAGTCTTCACCAAACTTGTTCGATCTTACATACACCTACACCAAATGACTTAAAATAAATTGCAAAGTGAAGCTAACTCATCAGACTATAGTTCCATGCTTGAGGATTGAATGGCCCACTATGTAGATGTTTGTACAATAACTAAGAATAAGGAAAAATAAAAGAAAACACAAAGTTTCAACAAGGAAATCATTCTCATTCACCACCAAACTTCATCATTACATGCCAAATCATTCATAATAAATTTAAACACCCTTATTAACATTATCCAACTGATTACAACATAATTTTAAACCCATTAGTCATTTGTAGCAACTAATCCGCCAAGATGTCAAAGTTGTAAAGCAATATTTGAGCAACTTTTTACAAAATGAAGCATTTTTTTTTGGCATTTGTCACATGAAAGTGACCATATAACCTTATAAATCCAAAATAAGGACCTTAAAGACCCCAAAACCCATCTTAACCTCATTTGACATGTTTGAGAGGGTTGAAAATCTTTGACCAACTATGGTCCTTCAAGGACACTGGTGACCATATTGACCTTATGGACTTATTACAAGTATCGAGGGCCTAATTCAAGAATTATTACAAAAGAGAGATTGCAACTAACCTAAATAAATACAAAACAAAGTCGATCCTATTGGATCATCCTTGGTGCACAAAGACACATCCTTGGTGCTCCTACACCATAGTCTTCGAGACATAAATAACTCAAGTCCCTTGAGTTTCCAATTGTTGCAAACTAGTTCCAAGTTTCAAGTTATCTACCTTAGACATCCAAGTAGCCTCTGAATCAGGTAGTCCTACCCATTTGACTAGATACTCCTTGTAGGTGCCCCTTCATGTCTATTTAACCACCTTGGAATCCAAAATGCTTTCCAATTGAACATCCTTACTTGCAGGTAAGTCCTTAATCCATTCAACATCATCTTCAATAACATCTATTCCTACATTTGCATCTGCAACCAAAGGTTCCTTGAAAGGAAAAAAATCTGATACATTAAATATAGGAGATATACCTAGGCCTGGAGGTAAGTCAATTTCATAGGCATTAGCCCCAAACGTGTGCACAATTCTGCATGGTCCTATCTTTTTCATGAGAAACTTAGTGCGTTGGCCTTTAGGTAACCTTTCCTTCTTGAGGTAGGCCATGACCAAGTAACCTACCTTGTACTGAACATCTATTCCCTTTAAATCTTCCTCATCCTTATACTTCACAACAGTCTACTCTAAGGTAGCCTTCACCTGATCATGTATATCCTTCATGGTATTAAAAAAATCTTCACCTTGGGAACTCCTATCTAACCCTTGTAGGTCTTTGAGTTCCATCACACCCCTATGGTGGAAACCATAAAAAATTTCAAAAGGGCTTCTTCTTGTACTCTTGTTAACTAAATTATTGAAAACAAACTCTTCCTGACTTATTACCAAATCCTAAGCCATTCCATGCTTCTTTGTGAGACATTTAAGGAGATTCCCTAGTGGTTTGTTGAAAACCTCAGCCTGACCATCAGTTTGAGGATGGTAGGAAGATGAGAAGGACACTTGAGTGCCAAGTCCTTTCCATAATGTCCTCCAAAAATACCCCACAAATTTGTGGTCCCTATCAGTCACAATGGTGAGTGGTAACCCGTGAATTCAAACATCCTCCTTGAAGAAAAGCCCTATAATATGTGATACATCATTTGTGCATTTACATGGCACAAAATGTGCCATCTTACTAAATCTATCCATAATGACAAATACAATATCAAAGCCTCTAGGAGTTCTAGGAAGGCCTGATACAAAATCCATGCTAACACTTTCCCAAGGCCTATTAGGAATAGGAAATTGTTGATGCAAACCAACATTTGAAGAAACTCCCTTTGCCCTTTGACATATAGGACAACCAAAAACCAATTTCTTTACATCTAACTGTACCTTAGGCCAATAATAGAACCTAGTTACCTGCTCCAATGTCTTATCTAGTCCAAAATTCCCTCCTAAGGTCCTATTGCGTTTCTCCCTAATAATGTTCTCCCTCATTGAATATTTAGGGACACATAGTAGACTTCCTTTAAACAAGAGCCCTACCTGCAACATATAATCAGATAATTCAACATGAAAAGTGTGAGAAAAACTCAAGCAAACATCATAGGCTTCTTTGAAATCAGCGTCATCCTTTTAGAGGTCTTTTGGGGAATCTATCCCCATACTATGCAATTGAACCTTCTATATGGTGAGAAGTCTCCTACTCAAAGCATCTACCACGTTGTTTGTAGCCCCTTTCTTATGTTTAATAATGAATGTATAAGGTTGTAACTGCTCAACCCAAACTTATTCCTCTCACCCTACTCATGACCAAAAGAGAGTATTTAATCCTTTCTTTGTTAGTTACAACCAAAATTGATCAAGTTTCATGATTATTTGATCATGTTTAGACAACTATTAATGAGATTGTGCAAAGTTGTAAAGAAACTTATGTAATATTTTTACATCTTTTTGATATTTTAAATCGAAAGACTTTCAAATCACCTAAAAATTTACCAACATGACAAATAGGACCTAAGAACATGATTCTTATCATTTTCCATCATCTTGACTAACTTTGACGACATTTGATGATATGAACCTATTTAGGATCTAATTGACATAATGATGAAAAAATGGCCTTACAAACATGATTCAAATAAAATGGCCTCATATTGGAATTATTACATTGATTGACCAATAATGGTCATGATATCCTCAAATCTTTCTATTCTCTTGCACCACTTTCACGTATCTCAATATTCTCCTTTCTACTTTCATGTGTATTATATACATTAAAACCAATATCTCAATATACATTTAAACCAATAGAACTGAATATGCAATATCATCCCTTGTGTGGGTTAGAACATCCAACTTCCAACCATACTTCTATAAGATGTCCCATCAACATTTTTAGGACCATCATCTCTACATAACACTATGAGCCCTTGGAGTGGGGTATGGATTACAATCAGCCATATCAAACTTATTCAACATATTCTTTGCATACTTTGTTTTACATATAAAAATTTCATCCTTACTTTGATAAACCTCCATTCTAAGAAAATATTTCATGAGACCTAGATCTTTCATCTCAAATTCATTCATCATAGAAACTTTGAATTCATCTTTTATTTTAGAACTACTATACCCTTGATACAATAGATTATCAATATTCAAGCTTATGATGAGAATATCATTACCTTCTTGCTTGTAGTAAAGGATAGGTTCACTATTACTTCTCTTGAAAGTAGCCATCAATTATTCTATACCACACTCTTGGTGCTTGCTTGAGTACATACAAAGCCTTCTTCAACCTATAGACATCACCTTCTTTTCCATCCACTTCAAAACCGTGTGGCTTCTCTACATATTAAAATCAAAATTCTAATAGTCTATTATCTTTCTATTGGTGCAAATGTCTCTTCATAATCAATGGCATACTTCTATGTGAAGTCTATAGAAAGTAGTCTTGATTTATGTCTTTCAACACTCCCATCATAGTTAAACTTTGTCTTATACACCCATTTGGTGTCAATATTCTTCTTGTCATAAGGAAGTTTTGTAAGATCCCAAGTTTCATTCCTGTAAATGGAATCCAACTCTTCTTGCATAGCTTTCATCCAAACCTCATTAGTACATGCCTCTTCTAAACATGATGGTTCAAAATCAGCCTTGGTGAATAAAGTAAAATTAATTGTCTCACCACTTATAATATTTTCTTCATGTGCATGACTTATACACCTTTGATAAATATCACTCATCCTTGTCATCTTCCTTGGAGGCCTTGGAATTGAATCTAGACATGTACCTGGATTTAAAGAAGTAGATAAAGGGATTATTGTTGGATTTTAATCACTTGAAACAAAAATATTAGTGGGATGCTCATGATCAATATCATTAATAATATCATCATGCAAAATAGATTTTGTTTTTTAAACATGGCCTTTTTGATGACCATACACTCTCCTATTAGGAATAACAACCCACCAATACAACTGAGAGGGGGGGTGAATCAGTTGTATGATAGATTATTAAACTAAACTTTGAATAGAAGCAATACCAAATACATAGAACACAATGATTGAAAACACAATAACACAATATTTATTATCGAGGAAACCCTGTTAAAGGTAAAACCCCGGTGGGAATTAACACCCAATAATGATGTACTGAGAGTATAGTATCCATGTTAAAAGATCTAGCCCTATTAGGAGATGATTAAAATATTACAATGCATAGTCCTTGTTAGAGGACAGACCCTGTTAGGAGTCAAAGAAAAGAGTAGGCTCACTACCTAGGTTCACTGCCCAAAGAAGGTTATGCCCACCTTCAAAACTCACTATTCACAACACAAGTGTATGTAAGGATATACACAATCCTTGTGAACTATTTGATATCAATTGTCTTTGCTTGATCAGTTCCAATGAATTATATATAAGATTTGATGAAAAACAAATCTATTAAGCCCAAGAAACCTACATGCAAAAACTTGTCACAAGGAAAGAAGCAGAAAGAAGGAAAAAGCAGAACTCAGAAGTTACTCAAAATGTGAGAGAAAAATTATAATCTGAGTTATTGAAAAAATAATTACAAGGTTCAACCTATAAAGGTGAACAAAACCCTAAAGCCTAAAAAAGCTAGGTTGCACATTAATAATTAATAAAAGAATTAATTATTAATGCACCTAAGAGAAAGCTTAAGCACTAAAGAGTAATAACTTAACTAATTAAATCAATATGATTTAATTAGTAAGCAAATTAAATATTACTCTAACACCCCCCCTTAAGCTAAGTGCAGGGGGAAAGCTAACCTACCACAACTATGAAAGAAGGAAATGGGTCTCGGTAACAAGGCCTGATCAGGTACCCAATACAAGGAAATCTCTGTAAATCAGAGACAAAGGAGAAAACCCAATGGGAAAAACCCCTCTCCAAAAAGAGATAGAAAAATGTAGAAAAAAAAATGGATCAAGAGACTCTCTCAAAACCATAAGTACATCCAGCCCCCCATGAGAGAGGGATGAGACACCAAAGCTCCCCCAGAATGATGGAACCCCTGTGGAAATGATCAAACCAATGGAACTCTTATACGGAAGAAATAAAGGCATGAAACAAGGAAACCCCTGAATGAGAGGTGAAGTTGGAAAGCCTAAATGATGCTTAAAGGAGAATGCATGAGACTCCTGTAATGGAATCTCCAATGAAGGTGGACTAGTAGATGTGCTAAATCTGACATCTGAGAGGAGATGAATGTCCTTGGATATGCCCTCAATAACTAGATTATGTGGCTTGATGTAGAGAGTGACCATAACAGGTACTGTTGAAGAGGAATCATGCTAAACCGATGCAAAAACAACAGGAGGAGGTGTAGAAGCCACATCACTTATCTCAGGAACAACACATACATTTAGGTGACCTGACTTCTCCTCAATAGGCACTTGTGAAGTAGGAGAGATGTTCTCCAAAAATGGAGATAGTGGACCAAAATGAGAGGAGTGCAAGTGGGCAGCATGATCAATCATCCTTGTAGCAACAATAGTGCTTGTCATACTATCTTTGATGTGCACTGAATCTGGAGTGAACTTAATTGTCTTCCCTGTCCCACTATGAGTAATCTGATAGATTGAGAGAAGGTTAGAGGACAAAGATGGAACACATAGTACATCATGGAATGCACCATCATCAATGTCAATAGAACCCTTCCCACATATAGTCATAACAATGTTATTCCCCATCAAAATGTGTGGGGTAAGAAAGCTTCAAAAGATGAGAATAGATCTCGAGAAGATGCCATATGGTGTGAAGCACTTGAATCTAGTAGCCATCTAGAAGAGGGAATAATAGCAGATGCACCTAATGCATGAAAATTTCCATTGTCTGAGCCATCTACTTGAGAAGATGATGAAGAAGACCAGTGAGAAGATGAAGACATAATATCAATCTTGCTCTTGTGAAGAAGAGGAATCAAATCAGCAATCTGTTGGGCATATCCATCTACCTTTTTTTGAAAACACTGAGACTCATAATGATTGGGCTTATTACAATAAGCACACTTAGGTTTTTCAGACTTCAATTTTCCCTTATTTGGGGAAGGTATGCCAGAGGAATGCTAAGAAGGAGAATCCTTCCAAAACTCAGTGGTTGATGATACCTATTTTTGCTCTGGTTTCCGTGAAGATGGATGAGCAACCAAAGCATGGTTGGTGTAGGAGCACCCTCAAAAGATTGAATTAGAGGAAGAAAAAGATGTTAAGGAGATCACAATATCTTCTTTAAGTTCCTAGATGACTATGTAATCTCATTAGAGTCCTAATGTTCAATCAAGTGCTTTTGGGTGGCCATATAAACCCAAGACACCTAGATTGAGGGGACTGATAAGAGAGGTTTTTAATGTTAGAAATAGTATAAATTAGGAGTGTAAGGTCTTTTTTAGGTCCTTAGAGGTATTAGGTCATCACCATAGACCTAGTTAGCATTGAGAATTAAGGATATGCAACAAATTTGAAAAGTTGCACAAATTTTGCAAAAGTTGCTAATTTGCAACTTTAGCAACTTTTTAAAAATTATGTTATCACCAATGGGATTTCCTCTCTAACAAGCCAAGGATGGTTAAAATATTTGGGAGGGGTCTATTTAAGTTTGGATTCGGTCATACCAATGCGTGAGTGCATGGTAATGTAACAGAGTTTGAGAATTAATAATATATACCCTATTTTCTGTAATTTTTAGACTGAAGTAGTGTTTGTACGGCCTGGTACAGACATTAAATGAGGGAAGATTGATTTGAGAAGTCTCTTATGGTATTTAAATTCATTTTACAAGTGGTTTAAGGTCTTCAATCAATCTGGTCTTTGTGTGATTAGAACTTCAAAGCCACTGCCCTGAATTAAGGATAGCCTTAGGGTTTCAAGGTTTTGTGGCCATTTCTTGCCTTCCGACCATGGGAATCTGATAAGATTTGGATGAATGTAAGGATGGCCTATTTAAATTATAAATCCAAAAGCAGATAATGTTTCATTCAGGGAAGGGTGGAGAAACAAGAATCCCTAGGTAGGCATTTCTATGTGACAACCTACTAGTTAGATTGCAAACTACCCCATAAATTTTGATGGGTAATGAATCAAAGCACCAAACCTTGGATTTGGAGTGTCCTACCCTATCTTAAGAGTCTTTAATTTTTTAGGAGAGAAAATCAATCCATTTGAGAGGAGTTCCTTCTTTAAAGCCCCTAATTAGCCCTATTAGCCCTAGGTGACTTGTGTCTCCTTTGGTAGGATAACCTCCGATTTGTCTCCCATCATTTACAAACTTGAAAGAAAACTGAAAAGGGTGTCCAAAATATCCTTGGATTGTTGGGTTGTGTGGGAAAGTTTTGAGTAAACTCCAAATTACCCGATTAGGAGGGCTATAAGGAAATTGGCTAGGTTCCTAGAACTATAAGTTGGAGAATGCTATACTTTGAAATTGAGATTGTTAAGAAGGAGTCAGGAGGGTGTTTATTCATGCATCAAGTTGGTAAGGAGGTTGTGGGGTGAACAAAACATCATTTTTCCAAGAATTCCTACTGGTAGAGGTCCTATTCATTCCTAGTTAAGGTTTGAGGATTCAAACTTGGGATTTGTGGGATTGTCTACATCAATTGGTATCAGAGCTCCTAAGGTCCTTAGGAGGAAGAATACACCATGTCATAGAATAGTGAGGAAGAAGTGCCAAGCAGAGTAACTAATGCAGAATTGGAAAAACTTTTTAGAGAGAAAAAGGAAAGATATGAGGGCCAATTGGAGAAGATGGCAAGAGAAATGAAGACATTGTCCGAGAAGATGGATAAGGGAAGCATTGGAAACTTTGATGAGGATGTAGTGGGGAGTGAAGAATAACCCCCTAAGAAGGAGGATGAACAAGTGCCTACTGATCAAAGGATGCTCCTGAAGACATTGAAGTCCATGGAGAGAAGAACCATGGATGAAAGGTTGGAACTGCCTGTCTATAAAGGGAATCTAGACCTTGATGTTGCCTTGACTGGATTGATGCTCTCTCTAGTTTTTTTTACTGTGAGGAAATCCATGATAACCAAAGGGTGAAGATAGCCAAGTCAAAGTTGTAGGGGTCTGCTCTCACATGGTGGAATTTCACTCAAGATGAAAGAGTGAAGGAAGGAAAGAGACCAGTCACCACTTGGAAGAAGATGGTGGGTTTGTTAAGGGAATCATATATCCCTATAGATTATGAAGTCCAACTTCATAAGAAGAGGATGGGTCTGAGATAGAGAGACCAAGATGTCTCAACATACACTGAGGAATTCAGGATGCTTTGGATGAAATCCAAATTAGCAGAGCCCGAGAGTGTGAAACTTGCTAGGTATATGCAAGGCTTGAAGGTGTCTATTCAAGATGAATTGAGTATGAGTACCATAAATACTATTAACCAATGCTATCAATTGGCATTAAAGGCACAGGAGAAGATGAGAAGGAAATAAGAAGAGGCAAATAAAAGCTAAGGTGCAAACAATAGCATAATTTTTTAAGGTAGAAGTCAACATAATGAAGGTAGACAAAACTCTAAGGAGTTTGGGGAGTCAAGAAAAGATAACCAAAGAGGGGACAATAGTCCTAGAGATACCTTTAGAGGAAGAGGGAACAATTATAGAGGAAGAAATGGGGGAAGAGGCCTAGAAGGTGTGAAATGCTATAGGTGCCATCAAATAAGACACTTAGCAATTAAGTGCCCTGAAAAGAAGAACAAGCAAGGGGAGAGGAGAGCTAACCTTGTTAGGGAAGAAGAGGATCAAGGGAACAATGGCCAAGGATCCTATGTGCTTCCTGAGGAGGGAGAGAACTTGATGCTTAGGAGAACCTTGTTGAAGACACTAGTCACCTAAGAGCCACCCCAAAGGAAGAATTTGTTTAGATCCTCTTGCAAAATTGGAGGCAAGGTATGTAAGTTGGTTATTGATAGTGGTTCTACTGACAATCTAATCTCTATTGAAGTAGTAGAGAAGTTGAAACTAATAAGGGTCCCACACCCCACCCCTTACAAAGTGTCTTGGCTTACTAAGAGCTAGCAAACTATCATCAAAGAGCACGCTTGGGTGGAGTTCCAACTTGGGAAATACAAAGACAAGGTGCTCTGTGATATAGTCCCAATGGATGCTTGCCATCTGCTCCTTAGGAAGCCATGGTAGTATGATGTGGAAGCACATCATGATGGGAGACTAAACATTACTCAATCATGGACAAAGGTGAGAAGGTAACATTCCTGCCCCATTCTTATCATGTTGAAAGTGAATCTAAATTCCTATTTGTAGGTGAAAAGGATTTTATAAAAACTATTAAGGAAGAAGGAAATCCTTGTTATGCTCTTGTTGTTTTGCCTAACAATGATAGGAAGAAGGGAAAGGAAGTCAAGGTAGAGACCTTGAGGAAAATTGGTCCTAAGGAAGTGACTGATCTACTTGATTGGTATAGGGACATTTTGTCAAAAGACTTATCTAGTGAGTTGCCTCTCATCAAAGAGATAAGCCATCGCATAGACCTTATCCCTGGAGCCACCTTTCCTAATAAAGTAGCTTATAAGATAACCCCTAAACAAAATAAAGAAATGGATAGGCAAATACAAGAACTTCTAGACAAAGGGCTGATTACCAAAATCTTAAGCCCTTGTTTAGTACCTACCCTTCTAGCCCCAAAGAAAGAAGGCACATGGAGGTTGTGCACTAACTCCAGAGCCATCAATAGGATCACCATAAGGTATAGGTTTCCCATGCCTAGAATTGAAGACCTATTGGATCATTTTGGGGGTGCAAGGTATTTTTCTAAGGTGGACTTGAAGAGTGGATACCACCAAATTAGAATCAGACTGATGATAAGTGGAAAACAACATTCAAAACCAATGAAGGCTTGTATGAATGGAGGTTCATGCCCTTTGGGTTATCTAATTCTCCTAGCACATTCACAAGACTTATGAATGAAGTGTTTAAGTTATTCTTGGGAAAATTTATCATTGTGTATCTAGATGACATTCTTATTTTTAGTAAAACAAAAGAAGAACATCTAAGGCATCTAGATCTAGTCCTCAGAAGATTACAAGAGGAGAAACTTTTCATAAACTTGGAGAAATGTGTTTTTATGTAGGAAGAGCTTGTGTATTTAGGCTTTGTGGTTGCAGGAGGAAACTTAAAGATGGATCTTGATAAGATACAGGCTATTCTATCTTGGCCTTCTCTAAGGACAATGACAGAGGTGAGAAGCTTTCATGGACTTGCATCATTCTATAGAAAGTTCATCAGGAAATTTAGCCAGTTGTGTGCTCCAATGATGGAGACTATCAAAGTGGGACAAAAGAAAAAATTTGTGTGGACTAAGGAAGCAAAAGACTCATTTCAACATTTGAAGTAGAAGGTATCTGATAGACCTATCTTAGCATTTCCTGATTTTCAAAAGGTTTTCACCAGAGAATGTGACGCTTCTAACACTGTAGTAGGAGTAGTACTAAGCCAGGAAGGAAAACCAATAGTCTTTTTCAGTGAAAAACTAAATGATGCTAAGAGGAAGTACTCCTCTTATGACTTGGAACTATATGCACTAGTCCAAGCCCTGAAATAATGGAGACACTATCTCTTGCCAAAAGAGTTTATGGTCTGGACAGATAATTAGGCTCTAAGTTTTCTAAATAGTCAATAAAAGTTGGACCACAAACATATGAAATTGGTTGAATCCATTCAAGCTTTCACCTTCTCCATAAAACATAAGAAGGGAGTTGACAACAAGGTGGTAGATGCTCTAAGTAGAAGGACCATGACAGTGCAAGAAATCAGGCTCCAAAGTGTGGGCATTAAGTCTTTGAAGGACATGTACCTGTCTAATGAAGATTTCAAAGACATCTAAAAAATTTCTTGTGAGTTTTCAGCGACATATCACAACCAATATGCAGACTTCCTGATTCAGGATGGACTCCTGTTTAAGGGACATCAGTTGTGTATCCTAAGGTGTTCTATGAGAGAGAACATAATTAGAGAGAAGCATGCAGGCAGCATGAGAGGACACTTTGGCATGGATAAGACCTTGGAGCAGGTCAAGAGGTTCTATCATTGGCCCAAGATGCCCACTGAGGTAAGGAAGTTTGTGGAGTCATGCACCATATGTCAGAAGGCTAAAGGTACTTCAACCAATGTAGGACTATACCAACCATTGCCCATTCCCACTAGACCTTGGGAGAGTTGCAACATGGATTTAATCATGGGTCTACCTAGGACACAAAGAAGATTTGACAACATCTATGTTGTAGTGGATAGGTTTAGGAAAATGACCCATTTAATTCCTTGTAAGAGCACAAGTGATGCAACTTATGTAGCCAACCTATTATTCAAGGAGATTGTTAGAATCCATGGTCTACTCCAAACAATAATCTCTGATAGAGATGTCAGATTTGTAGGTCACGTTTGGAGGACCTTGTGGAAAAAGTTAGGGACAAACATTCATTTCAGTTATTCCTATCATCCCCAAATAGATGGGCAAACTGAAGTTGTCAATAGGTCATTGGGAAACCTATTGAGATGCTTAACCAAGCAGTATGGAGAAAAATGGGATAGTGTTCTTACCCAAGAAAATTTTTCATTTAATGACTCCATCAATAGGAGTACAGGGAAGAGTCCATTCCAAGTTGTTTATGGGTAGAGTCCAAGATGTATTATTGAGTTAAGGGATCTTCCTCAAGGAGCTCATGTGAGTTCCCATGGTGAAGACTTTGCAACCAAAATCCAAGAGATGCATGAGCAGGTCAAACAAGCACTACAAAGAAGTTTAATGAAGTACAAAGAAAATGAAAACAAAAAGAGAAGAGACCCGCAGTTTCAGATTGGAGATTTGGTGTGGGTATACCTCAAGAAAGAGAGGTTACCAAAAGGAAAACACACAAAGTTGATGATGAGGAAAGTTGGTCCTTGTGAAATCATCAAGAAACTAGGATTGAATGCCTATGAGGTTTCTTTACCTATAGATTTGGGGATCTCACCTACCTTCAACATTTGTGACTTAACCCCATACAAAGGCTTGTTGGATGTGCCTACAAGCATTCAAGATGAGGAGCTTTAAAAAGACCTAGCAGAACTTCCACACCATGAGCCAAGGAAACTAGACAAGATACTTGACACCAAGGTTGTCAAATAGACAAGGAAGAATGTCTACAAGAAGTATTTGGTTCAGTGGGAAGGATATCTAGAAGAAGAAGCTGTGTGGATGGATGAGGCAGAGATGATGAGACTTGGAACAAGTCTTGAAGAAATAGTCTCAAGAGGACTTGAGAATCATTCACCCTAGGAGTATGGTGTAGGATTCAGTCATACCAATGCGTGAGTGCATGGTAATGTAATAGAGTTTGAGAATTAATAAAATATACCCTATTTTTTACAATTTTTAGACTGAAGCAACACTTGTACAACCTGGTATAGAAAATAAATGAGGGGAGATTGATTTGAGAAGTCTCTTATGGTATTTACCTTCATTTTCCAAGTGGTTTGAGGTCTTCAATCAATCTGGTCTTTGTGTGATTATAACTTCAAAGCCACTTCGCTGAATTAAGGATAGGCCTTAGGGTTTCAAGGTTTTGTGGCCATTCCTACCTTTTGATCATGGGAATCTGATAAGATTTGGAGGAATGAAAGGATGGCCTATGTACATTAGAAATCCAAAAGGAGAGAGTTTTTCATGTGGGGAAGGGTGGAGAAATAGGAAGCCCTAGGTAGGCATCTCTATGTGACTACCTATTAGTTATACTACAAACTACCCCATAACTTTTGATGGGTAATGAATCAAAGCACCAAACCTTGGATTTGGAGTGTCCAACCCTATCTTAAGAGTCTAAAATTGTTGAGGAGAGGAAATAAATCCATTTGAGAGGATTTACTTCTATAAAGCCCCTAATTAGCCCTATTAGCCCTAGGTGACTTGTGTGTCCTTTGGTAGGATAACCTCCGAGTTGTCTCCTATCATTTATAGAATTGAAAGAACACTAAAAAGGGTGTCCAAAAATATCCTTGGATTGTTGGTTTGTGTGGGAAAGTTTTGAGTAAACTCCAATTACCTGATTAGGAGGGCTACAGGTAAATTGGCTAGGTTCCTTGAACTATAAGTTGGAGGATGCTATACTTTGAAATTGAGATTGTTAAGAAGGAGTCAAGAGGGTGTTGATTCATGCATCAAGTTGGAAAGGATGTTGTGGGGTGAACAAAACATCATTTTTCTAAGAATTCCTACTGGTAGAGGTCCTATTCATTCCTAGTTAAGGTTTGAGGATTCAAACTTGGGATTTGTGGGATTGTCTACATCAATGGCTCATAGAGCTAGATAAAGAATATAACTATGTGAGCTTGGCCTTCTTTCTAGTCAATCGATCACATAACACCTCAAAAGTGGGCATCTGGAATCTCTGACCCAATGCATCCATGGTAGAGTGGAGGGTGGAGGAGAAAATATGAAAGTTTCCCCAAAGTTTTGATAGAATTAGGTAGATACACTATGTCAGTCTTAGCCTTTCCACATCCCTGTAATAAAGACCTTTGCTACTTGAAATTCATCAAGAAGTCCTCAGTGGATGGAAAATGATTTGGTATAAGAGAGGCAAGCTCTGCCTCAATCTGAAGTGTTCTAAACTCATTCACTGTACCAAACAAGGTGTTAAGCTTGGTCCACATAGCTAGAGGGGTATTGCACCCATCAAGGTGAAACTGTAGACTATCTGATACATGTAAAGAAATCAACCCCATTGCCTCATCCATCTTGTTCCTATGCTGCATGACCTCGAAAGGCCTCTGTAAAACTGGCTGCACTGCATCTAAACAAGACCACAACCCTTTTGACCGGAGAAGCTGTGTCATCAGGGATTTCCATGTGTGATAGTTATGAGGGGTCAGAAGTCCTAGACAAGAAGAGGTCTCGACCATTTTTTAGAATGGGTTTTGTTTTGATATAGTTTCAAGTTTATTGAAGTAAATTATAGAAAACAAGAAATAAAACACCCCCCACAATTTAATAAAGTGAACCCTCGAAGCTGGAAAATATTGCTTACAATGAGAGGAAAAAAATATTCAAATAATTATCATGTGTACCTTTGAAATTTTTCAATGAAAATATCCATAAAATGGATAGCAATCGTAGGTTAAAAAATCTTGCAATTCAAAGTATGGTGCCCGCGAGGATTTGAAGTTCTACCTTTTCAGATCTGCAAATGTAGGTGTCGGCTCATGCACAATGGTTAGAGGAATAAGGTGCAAGTCTGGTAAACAACATTGAGAAGGACACCACTGTAAATGGCACCGGGAAGGACACCCAAAAAAATGCCCTTTTACATGCATGCACCTGTAAAAAAGGTTAATTTTTTTTTAAAAAAATAACATCCTATAGAGAATACCAGATCTGAAAACTATAACCATTAAAACATCTCAAATTAGCTAAAAAATCCTAAATTTCTTCTGTGAAACCCTTGCTCCTTTTTTTTTTCTTCAAACATGAACAAGCTACAACAGATCTAGCTCTAATACCATGTAAGATTTGATGAAAAACAAATCTATTAAGCCCAAGAAACCTGCATGCAAAAACCTATCACAAGGAAAGAAGCATAAAGACGGAAAAAGTAGAACTCAGAAGTTACTCAAAATGTGAGAGCAAAATTATAATCTTAGTTATTAAAAAAAGAATTACAAGGTTCAACCTATAAAGGTGAACAAAACCCTAAAGCCTAAAAAAGCTAGGTTGCACATTAATAATTAATAAAAGAATTAATTATTAATGCACCTAAGAGAAAGCTTAAGCATTTAAGAGTAATAACTTAACTAATTAAATCAATATTATTTAATTAGTAAACAAATTAACTATTACTCTAACATTATATGCATCAACCTTTGCTCTACATCTAGCAGATACTGTAATACCCCAAAATTGGCACCTTGCAATCCTAATCAATTTTGGTGCATTCCTTCAAATTTCTACATCATCAAAGTCCATATTTGACATTTATTGGCTAAGTAATCCCTATGATTAATTAATAAAGTCCTAGTACTTTTAATTAAATTAATTCCACCCCCTTTAGCTAGTACACATCAAAGGAATTAAATAATTATTTAGTTATTTGAATGGAATATCCCAATTTGAATTTAATTATTCAAGAAATTGGAAAGGCCACCCATGTGGCAATATTTCATTTAATTTATTAAATAATATCTCCAATTTGTCTCACCTTCCTCCATGGAGGTGAAGAGTCAGCCGTTTCTTTCCAAGAAACTCTTCATCCTTCACCCGGGTTCTATATTATGAACCTCTTTTTCCTCATTTGAGGAGGCAATTTTGAGAGCACTAAAACTATAGAAAATTTGTCTCACTTTCATATTTTCTCAAGCTTTGATAATATTGCATTTTAGAATAACCTCATTTTAGCATAATTTTGCACTCTCATATTAATTAGTTTTCTTACTATGTTTTAGATTAATTCTCATCTTTCTTTCAAGTTTCTTAGCTTAATTTGCACTATCATGCTTAGATTAATTTCAATTGCATCCTCATTCTAGATTAATCTCATTTGCAATTCTCTTTCTAGTATTTAAAAATCCTCCATTTTAGAATTGGTCTATGGTTGTTGGACTCTCGTTCTCAGAGTAAATTCAAAAACCCCATCTAAATAGGAGGCAACAAGTCGCTTCATTTATATTTGTGAAATGAGTAATTCATACTCATCTTCATAATTTGGCTTATGAGCAATGACCATGTTGAGTCTATGGCTGAATTAGAGGTCAACATTCAGACATAAACATTTTGGCACCCACTGTGGGATAGAAAATTGATTTCTAGCCTCATTAATCTTGAACTCTTTTTGAAAATTCTTCACTCTATTGTACATCCGTACATCACTATGTACGGATTCTCATGCGAGCTTTCTCACGGTGTCATGTGAGGTTGTGATTTCATTTGCACTTCCTCGCACAAAAAAATACAATCTCGCGTAGGGTCCTGCACTTTCTCATGCATAGCGTTGCACTTCCTCACGCGAGTCTTGCCATCAGTGTTCTTAAAGTTTTTCAATTTATGTGTTTCTTGTTGCAAATTTCTAACGTTTGTTGTTTGCCATGATTTTTTATATCTCTATTTTTCTGACAGCATAACAGTGGGCTGCAGGACGCTTGATGAAGACAAAACTTGCTAATGGTTTTCTTGCAGGACGGTTGTCAAAGACACTCAAAAACATTATGTTTGTTCATTGCTTTAATCACGTAGTATAACTAGGGCCTTGTTAAAATTTCTTAAGAGTATTGATAGAAGGATAGGGTAATAGGCTCTTCATTACATGGAAGTGATGGCCATGAATGAATCTGAGACCCAGATTTTGCTAGCATGATAGATACCTGGGGAAGCAAGGAAAGGTAGTGACTCTTTAGCACGTCTACTTGTTAGGGGATTATGCTCTTCTCTCTTTGAGAGAACCAAAAACCCAAAAGCTTGTGGATTGGTTAAGGAGGATTTAGCTCGGTGATGAACATGTCTTGTGTGTTTGGGTAAGGTGAAGAGGTAGAGAAATCAGAAAATCTGACCCTTGGATCCAAGCCAAAGTCTGTGTCACCTTTAGAGGGCCTGGCGGAAATTGAACCTTCAGGAATGACCCAAGTGAGTACACACCTGTTACCGGTGATTCCACCTCACTATAATAAAGAAATATTTTTTGAGTCTAAAGACTCCAAAGACATGTTAACTTCTTTCTCTTGATTTTGACTATCATCTTGAGAAAGCTCTATCTGTTGTACTAAGCGGCGCCACTCCTAGCCCTGCTTGTGGGGGTGTGTGACTTTCAGGTGTCGGTGTGGTTACGAGGCCTCAACCATGTATTAGGGGCACCGAAGGTTAGTGTGAATGGAAGCCCACTAAACACTTTCTTAGTTAGTTTCCTACCCGGATCACCTCTGAAAGGAGACATAATCTTTGCGTAGGGAGGGGGAAGAATCTCTCCCCTAGATTCTCACTATAGGCATGCACCTGAACGTTTGAAGGTGGTATATGACATTGGCCCCTAATTCAAGGGTAACCTATGAACATATATTATTGAGTCCTTGGAAACACAAAAAACATGGGCACCCACTAGGGGGTGACACGACTATGTGAGGTGATCGCATGCACACAAGTTATGAGGCACAAATTTTGTCTTCTCTACCATTTTCTTTGTAGGGATAACTGAGTGTTTTTTTTGAGTCTTAAACTGTCCAACATGATTAAACTTGTTAAAGACTCCCATGATTCTGCCAAGTTGCTTTGTCCTTGGTAGAACTATTTGCGACTACTGCCTATGTCACTATTGCTTGGTTTGAAATTCTATGCTTGTAAATGATTTCTTGCAACATTCAAATTGAGATTATTGATTCAAACTATCTAAAAACTAGATTTTCTGTCTGAGAAACTATTTATGCTATGTCCTAAAACATGATTTTGTCTCAAAATTTTTGTCGAACTGTCAAACTTTGGTCTTTTCCCACGTGAGATTTCACTTACCAGAGCATTTCCTCGAATGAGACATCATTCTCTCACACATAGTTTAGCATTTTCTTGCGTGAACCAACATTTCCTTGCATGAAACTGTACCCTAATTTTCAAAATAGCGAGCTTATCCCCATTGACTGGTCAACTATTTGTCTGATCTAGTTCTTGTCTAGGGTTCATATGCCTATTCTCTTGTTGTTGACTATTTGAAACTAGACATTTCAGGTTGAGAACTAAATGGTTACTGCTTAAACTCACATTGTCTCTTTGTTGCCCATCTTTCCCATCTGTGCTTTTGTGCCTTGTGATGTGATAGTCATATCTTGGCTGTTCTAGCCATACTCTTGATGATTCATGCCGAGTGCATCCCATCTTTATCTCTTTTTTTTGCTATTCTAGAGATAGAGTTATGAGCATAATCCTAAGTCCTCTCTCATTACTTAATCTTTTCCTATGACTGTTATGACTAGAAGTGACAACACTTTCCCCTTACGTGGTATTGGACAAGGTAGAGGTAGACCTCGTAATCAAGGAATAGGTCATTCCAAACCTGTCGCACAATCTGAGTGTTGTGAGGGATCCTCACATTCCTCCTCATTGAGTACATCAAAAGAAAGCCCATCTCGACCCTCGTCTCTAATTTTCCAAGAGTGTTATAATCCATTGTTTCAAACACAACTTGACTCATTATTTCAAGAACATTATAGCCCACTATTTCATAAAGGGCTACTTCCTCAAACTAGCCCTATTGAGCTTGTTGAGCCTATCGACCCTTTTGATCCTATTGATGCAACAAAGGTTACCTTAGTCAAGACCTCTCGACATATCTCACACACATGTGCTAACTTTGAATGCGCTACATAATCCCGCATTGACAAGATGGGAGACCCATTCCACTTCACAGAGGGTGAATACAACAGAAGTCATGATCACTCTAGAAACAACTAGCATCATGATCAATCTCAAAATGATCAGAATCAGTATCAATCCCAAAACAAAGCTCAAAATGACTGGCAACAATATCACTATCACTCTCAAAATGACTAGAATCAAGATCAATCCCCAAGCATTTTTGAAATTCTTGGTAATGATGATGACGTGATAACCAAAAATGACATAGATGATGGGAAAGCCAATAAGGGTCTTATCAAAATGATGGAGATCCTCCTTCTAGAAGAAAAGGAGAATTACTTTCTTGAGTTGGCCAAACAAGGGGCCAAGTTACCCCCAGACTAGCAAGTTGAGATGCTTGTAGCCAAAGAAGAAGAGACTGAGACCGCTAAGTTGAAAAAGATGATTCGAGACATGCAAAACCAAATTAGCCAACTTGTGAAGGATAAGGATAAACCAGTACAACTGTTCACAATGGAAAGCATTTGTCCTTTCCCCTTCGATAAGAGTCTTCACATGCCACCTTTTCCCAAAGGTGTAGAGCTACCTAAATATGAAAAATACTTAGGTACTACCGATCCCCAAGATCACTTGAGGGAGTTTGGTGCTCTATCTATGAAATTCATACATGATCAGACATACCTCATGCGTCTCTTTCCTCGTAGCTTGGGTGGACCCACTATGGAGTGGTTTTCTCGATTACCCACCGGCATCAAGTCTTTTGATGAGATTGCTAATTTGTTTCTCCAACATTATTTTCATAATATCCAACATTCAGTCAACATCTGAGACCTTTGTAATCTAAAGCAATGAAAAGGGGATACTTTCTTAGCATTTCTCTAGAGATGGAGACAACTATGTACAAAATATCCTCGCAAACTACTAGAGTTTGAAAGGCTTGACATCATTTTGGACAATCTTATCCCAGATTTTGGATATCAAGTACAATTAAAAGGTCCCCTAACCTTTGATAACATGATTAAGTAAGTTTTATGAATAGAAGAATTTATGATCAAGAAAGGAGAGTTGACTGTGCAAAAGGATAACAAACAAGGGTCTTCTTCCTCAAACAAAGATAAAGGGAAGTTTTTCAACAAGAATAGAGATGTTGTGAATGATGGAGTGGTTGAAAATGTGACCCCAAAACCTTTTAAGTCTATTTTTAATCTTACCTCTAGTATACAAGTGGTCAAAGCCATTGAAAAGGCTACGATAGACACTCAACCGCCTTTGAGATTTGCTAGAAACAAACCTTGGGCCTCTCGACCCAAGTGTGAGTTCACTTCCTTAGGAGAACCCCTTGATGTGGTTTACAAGACTCTTGTGCAAAACCAAGTACTCACTCCTTTGGAAAATAATCTATATGATCCGCAACCACGATGTCATTGGTGGAATGACAACACATACTGTGATTATCACCAAAACAAGGGTCATAAAACTTCTACTTGTCTCCAGCTGCGCCATAGGGTCCAAGATTTGATTGACAATGGTAACATTGTTGTGGACAACCATAATAAGAATTTAGATTACCAGGCATTCAAAGATCCCTTTCCTCCTCACGAGAATGGTGAATCTTCCAAGACTAAGAATACCAATTCCAAGGTTAACTACACATACACTACCAATGACAATGTCATCAACATGATTGAACCTATTGATGTTGAGTATTGTGATGTGATTACTATCAAGGGGAGTGAGGATGCTCCTAAACCTAAGACTCTATTTGTCTTGCAAGGCCCCACATCTCATTCTTCCAAACCTAAATCATCTCAGGATTGTGAAAATGTTGTTACTCACTCTCGTGTGAAAATCACCATTAAGGGTCCTGAACCTTCTACATCCACTCTGAAGAAAACTACAGATAAAACTATTGTTGGCCCTACCAAAAAGAATTCAAAATTAGTCCCTACACCTAGTGCAACTAATTGTAGCATTCTAGACTAGCTACAACATACCAATGCTTAGATCACTCTCTTTGAGCTGTTGGAGATCTTGCATGCTCATAGGAAGATTCTGGATAAAGCCCTCACTGAGGCAAATATCCCAAAAGATTTGGATCTAGATTGATTTCAATCCAAGGTGGGTCACCTGAACTCACTCCACTATTTTTCCTTTTCTAAAGAAGATGACCACTCCCTGAGCCATCCGCACAATGCTCCTTTGCATATAGAAGTCATGATAGGTCCAAAGCATGTCTGCTATGTCCTTATTGACAATGGTGCTAGCCTTAACATTTACTCTGCTAAGTTGCTTACTCAATTAGGCTATGATGAAGATTTCATAGATGCCCACAAGAAAATCACTGTCAAGGCATATGATGAAGAGGAAAGAAAATCTAAAGGTTTGGTTGTGTTTCCAATCCGGGTTGGACCTATTGAGAGGGATGTTATCTGTCAAGTCCTAGAAATTCCCCTTTCCTACAATATACTATTGGGAAGACCATGGATTCATGAAATATAGGTGGTCCCATTTACATATCATCAATGTATCAAGCTCCCATTCCATGGTCCAGAAGTGACAGTGCCTGCCAATACAAACTATTCTTGCAATACTCTCACACAATCTACAAATAGCTTTGTCCCAACTAATAGAGAGTCTACTGAAGTCTATGATGATAAACTCAAAGAAATGGAACAAACTCTTAAACTCAAAGATACAGGCATGGGAGGTTATCAGATTGAACTTGTGTTATCATTAGCAGCTTTTCCTCCATCTCCACGTTCCTATGGGATACCCTTAGAGAACAATAAACCTTCTAACATTGTTCCTCAAATAGTCTATGATGGTGCCTTTGTACGAGCCACAACGCCACTAGAAGATGAGGATGAGGAGAGAGCTATTACAGCTTGGCTTGACAAAGGAAAAGACACATCTGAACAAATCACTCCTGCTCATGACTTAGAACAAGAACCATACAGTGAAGCCTTCAAGATCATGAAGTGCTTTGGCTACAAAGGGAGTGGCCCTATAGGGGTGAATGATAATGGTTTTCTTGAACCAATTGAAGCCACCGATCACCAAACAAAGGATACCATAGGTTTGGGTTTCAAGAAAATCCCATTTCATCTAGGGATCAACAAATTCATACTAGAAATAGAACCAAAATGCCAACCAGAACCTGAAAGCACTACTTCAGCTGACAAACTAGAGGACAAATCTGATGAGGATACCTTTCCTTATCCTATTCCTCCAAATTTTGCTAAACTCTTTGCAAAACCAGATGAACCTATTATACCCATCCATCTGGTAGAGACTAATAGTGATTCTAATGACACTACTTCAGTGCATCTACTCACATACGACCAATGGAGGGAAATGCAAACTGGAAATCCTATTTTTCAGGGTGAACAACACATACTGCCATCTTTCCAAAAGAGGTTTGAATAGGATTAACTTCAACAAACCATAAATACTACAAGAGATGAAAATGAGTTAGAGGATACAATAAGTGTTGATGGAATTCCCATATCAAGCATCACTAATTCACATGAGTATGAGCTTGACTCTCTCTCTGATGCAACTTTTGATAAAGATATAGATACTGTTCATGTGTATGAAAACCTTCTCGAAGTATGTAAATGATCTAGTGTTAGGATGATTGAGTGTGATTCCACTAACGCTAACATTCCCTCTACTTTTCTTGTGACATCTCGAAGGTACTCGAACACACCTTTGGATGAGATTTCTTTAGGTCTCAATTTGCTTGTCCGCGCTTTTGATGACTATACTGTGAACGCACTTGAACCTGCCTCTTCTCTTTCACTATGCCATCCCGATCTTATCAACTAGAAATCTCCCTCTCTATCTAGTGAAGTCCTTATGTTCCAAAATGACTACACTTTGGCTTGTTATTTTAACGCTATCAAACCTATAACATTTTCCACCAGTGAAATTAGTTTCAACATGACCGAAGATGATATCACATATCTTAGTCACCAAATTAAAAGAAAAAAGAATAGGCGCTCTGATGGTGAAAACCACATTGTGGTAGTGTCAGAGCCAAAAAAAGTAAAAATAAAAGACGTATCCAAGGGTGAAAACCTCTCTAAGGCGCCTGAGGATGAGATACTTGATACACTTCTGAGTCATTTCCAAGAAAGATCATTAGTGCTGATTGAGCCGACCCAACTAGTAAATTTGGGCACAAAAGCTACACCTCAGATTATTCATTTTGCATAGTCACTATCTAAAAAAGAGAAAGAAGAGTTCACCAATTTATTTTGAAGAAAGAAAATCAATTTTGCATGGACTTACTCTGATATACCTAGATTGGATCCCAATCTAATCATGCATCATCTATCTATTGCACCAGGCGTTAAGCTTGTCAAACAAAAGCTTCGTAAGATGTATCCACATGTGGCACTTTTAGTCAAAGAAGAGTTAGAAAAAATTCTCAAAGCTAGTTTCATCATAGCTATTGACTATGTAGAGTGGATCTCTAATATTGTTCTAGTTACAAAGCATGATAAATCTATCTGCGTGTGCACAGACTTCAGAGACCTGAATAAAGCATGTCCTAAAGATGATTTTCCATTACTCAATATTGACATGATAGTGAACATGACACCTGGCTACCAAATGTACTCTCTAATGGACATCTTTTCTAGTTATAATCAAATAAAAATCATGCTAGAAGACCAAGAAAAGACAACCTTCACATGTGCTTGGGGAGCATTCTGTTGGAATGTCATGCCTTTTAGACTTAAAAATGCTGGAGCTACCTATCAAAGGGCTGTTACAACCATCTTTTATGACATGATGCACAAAAAAATGGAAGACTATGTGGAAAACACTTTGGCTAAAAGCATGCAGGAAAAGATACATCTCACAGATCTAGGTCCTATACTAGATCGAATGGAGCAATTCAGTCTAAGGCTCAACACAAAAAAGTGTGCATTCAGTGTCACTTCTGGAAAATTGTTGGGTTATATCATATCTACTAAAAGGCATAGAGGTAGATCCAAAGAAAGTTCAAGCTATCATGGAAATGCCTCCGCCCTAGAACATCTATCACATGAGAGGACTTCAGGGTAGACTACAATCTATTCAACACTTCATTGCATAATTGGCTGATAAGTCACAACCATTCATCAAGACTTTGCATAAAGGTGTGACCTATGAATGGAATGAAGAATTTAAGAAATGATTTCAACAGATCAAATAGTATCTTGTTAATCCACTAATCTTGATGCCTCCTATTCATGGGAAGCCACTCATCCTCTACATTTCAGCTACAGACACATCTTCGGGTGCACTACTAGCTCAAGAGGATTAGAATAACAAAGAAAGAGCTATATACTATATCAGTAGAACTCTGGTCTCTTATGAGATCAACTATTCTTTCATTGAAAAGGCTTTTCTAGCAGTGGTGTTTTCTTCACAGAAATTATGGCACTATATGCTGGCTCACACTACAAGACTTATTGCTAAAATTGACATTGAGTATGTAGAGAGGAAAGCTATTAAAGGACAAGCTATTGCAGATCAACTGGCTGAAGCACCTATAACAGATTATCAATCATTGAGGGTTGAGTTTCTACATGAGTCCATAATGCTTCTCACACATCAGACATGGACTATGTTTTTTGATGGATCATTCACCCAGCAAGGGTCAGGTGCTAGAATATTATTCATTACACCACAAAGATACTCTCTACCAAAAGCTTACAAAATGTTGTTTCCTTGTACAAAAAACACCGTTGAGTATGAAGCTTTGATCAATGGCATGAAGATAGTTGTTGAATGGTGTGTGGATGAACTTAAGGTCTTTGGAGACTCACAATTGGTCATCAATCAAGTTAATGATATCTATCAAACCAAGGATAAAAAAATGGTGCCTTATAAATGGATGGTCGATGATCTAAGAAAATTCTTTGCACACATCACTTTCCAGTAGATTCCAAGAAAAGATAATAAAGCAGCGGATGCCATGGCTACTCTTGCTTCTATGTTACAGATGCTAGAAAATGACTTCCAACATGAGTTCCTGGTGGAAACATTACGCTACCCAGCCTACAATACCCCTAAATTTAGGATGATCTGTTCAGTCATTGGACATGATTCATCCCACTACCATCATATTTACTCCCATCTCCAGGACCAAATTATTCCATACACATACCCGGAATGAAAAATGCCACCTAATCTGTAGTGCTTTAGGTTATGTCATTGTAGCTAATGACTTGTATAGGCAAGGTCTAGACGGTATCCTCCTTAGCTGTCTAGAGCCCGATGAGTCCAAATATGCATTAGCTGAGGTGCATGAAGGCATCTGTGGTTCTCATTCAAGAGACTTGACATTGGCTCATAAACTTATTAGAGCTGGTTACTACTAGCTAGATATGGAAAAGGATGCTATACAATATGCCAAATCTTGCAAATAATGTCATCTTCATGGAAATCTGATTCACACTCCTACCAAGGAGCTCATTTCCTTCATCAGTTTCTGGCCATTTCAACAATGGGCCTTTGATTTGGTGGATCAGATACATCTGTCTTCTTCAAGAGGACACAAGTTCATTATCACTAACACAAATTATTTTACTAAATGGGTTGAGGGAGTGCCTCTGACTATAGTTGATGGCAAATCTGTGGCCAAGTTTATACTGAATTACATCATCTGTAGATATGGTGTACCCTCCTCAATAATCACTGATAATGGGGGGCAGTTCAAGAACAAGGATCTAAATGAGTTGTGTACTAAGTTCAAGATCATTCAACATTGGTCCTCGATCTATTATCCCTAGGGTAATGGATAGGCAGAAGCTTCCAACAAGACAATTCTCAAGATCCTACATAGAATAGTTCACAAATCTAGTAGAGATTGGCACCTCCAGATTAATCCGACTTTATGGCCCTACAGAACAAGAATTTGAACACCAATAGGGGTCATGCCCTTTGCCTTAGTCTATGGCATGGATGCTGTGTTTCCTATTGAGGTCAAGATTCCTACATTGCGAGTCTCTCTAAAAAACCTCATTACTAATGAAGACATTAGAATATCTCAGCTACAAGAGCTAGAGTTACTGGATGAATGTCGACAAGTGGCATTCGATCATCTAAGAGCATACCAAAAAAGTATGTCTAAGAGCTACAATAAGAAGGTCAGACCAAGGGAATTCCAAGTGGGTGATGTCATCCTAAGAGAGAACCCTAAAAATCAACAACAACAGATCCAGAAGGGAAAGTTTGAACCAAATTGGCTTGGTCTGTACATTATCACTACAACATTTGGGTCTAGTGCTTATCAACTATCTACTACTGAAGGAGAATAGCTCAAAGAGTTAATCAACGCTTTGCACCTAAAAATATTCTACAGCTAAGACATTTTCTGAATGCTCCTGTACATACTTATTTTGAAAAAATCTCAAAAATTGGAAAATGTCCTGAAAAAATGATCATCTTAGTGAAAACCTAGTTAATAGGCGCTTTGATGTATCTATTATCAGGTTGTGAAAACTTGGTGTACACACTAAGTAGTGCACTTCTCTAAATCATTACTTCCAAGAGGATCAATGGATTGGAAACCTTGAGAATGCGATTTAGAGCTCCGTAGGCATGGAGTGCAAGGATATTAAGAGTGCTCTTAGCTAGAGCTAGTTAAGCCTATAACCTTGCTAGTAAACCATGCAATGGGAGATTCAAAGAAAGACAAGGGAAAGAATGCCAATATCTCCAAGAATCAATATGATAATGCAAATGCAACTAATCTAGAAATGAGAATGCAATCTAAGCTATGGAAATGAAAGAACAATGCAACTAAGCTATGAAAGGAAAGAACAAGTGTTACAAACCTTACTAATTAAGCTATGTGAGTTAATCTATAGCATAAAGGAAAATAAGCTAAGAAAGAATAAACATGAATCTAAGCTAAGAATGCAAGAAATGAAGGCTAAATGCAATAAGATCTCCAAAAAGCTCTAAAGTCTTCAAAAGCTCCAAAGTCTCCAAGAAATCCTGGAGCATAAGATTAGCATAAAAATATGGATCCTAGAATGAGAAGAGAGCTCTCCTTTTAAAGAAAATGAGAGACAACAAATGATGGAGATTAAGAGGCAAAATATTTAATCAAGGGTGGAGCTTGAAAGAGGAGCAATCCATGTGCACAAATATCCTCCAATGAGAAAATAAGAGTTGACTTTTGTGTCCATATGAGACAAAAAGTGCTTTTTCTATTATTTATTAAATAAGAATAATGCTTTATTTGTGCAACTTAGGATAAGAGGAAAGTGGGGGGTTTTTATTTAATAAAAGGGGAGGAAAATCCTTTTAATCAAATAAAGACTTAGGATAAAATGGTTAGCCCATAGAAAATAATCAAATGAATGATAGAACTAGGCTTTGATCAAGAATAAGCAATTGATGAATTTAGCAAATAATGCTAGCAGGGGCTAATAGTATAGGTGACCATTTTTAGATGATTACATTTGCCCCTCTTTGACTAATGTGTGATCGATCTAGGAACACATTACATCAAAGAATAGATCAGCCAAGAAGGCAATAGATACCAATTTGACTCCAAAGAATGAAGTGCAGAGAGATAGAAAATCCTGCATGATCAGCCTGGTAGCGACAGTATTGAATACTTAGGAAGAGATGGATAGTATCAGGACTCAAGATGAGAACTAACATGTCAAGTGCAAGGATAGATCGATCAGAGAAAATGAAATGGTCAAGCATATGCTCTAGAGAATAGCCAATAGAAATATGATGTGTCTGCCCCCTCGGGATCGAAAGTGAAATTAGGTAGAGGGAATACAGAAGCAAGAGCAACATGATCAAATCACTAGAAATCATAATCGAAGATGAAAAATGACAGAATAACCATCAAGTAGTGAAGATATACCTGAGTGAAGATCGAAGGAGAGATGAAATGAATGAGAGACTAGAAAGGTGAGGGAGATGGGGATGAAGAGGTGAAGATGCCCCAATAAATATCGAAGGATCAGGCCTCAAAAGGGTCAGTCAACTATGTGGAAGAAGGAGAAATGTGATTTGGGTGATCAAGGTTAACTCAAATTTTGGTTTTGATCCCGAAATGAATAGAAAATGATGTGATATGAAAGACAAGAAGTGAAAGACATGATTGGGAAGAAGTGAAAGGTGAGCGTAGTTTGATTAACAAGTCCATGAAAGATAAAGGAGAGCTCTCTCCATATGCAAGATGAAAAACTAAACTAACATGAACCTAAGAATGCAAGCTACATGAAAATTGGTTTACTTGCAAGGTTATAAAGCTATTAGACTCTAATATTCATCATCGAGCATTATTGGTAGCGTCGCAAGATCATACAATACACACTAGCATAAATATGTGGATTTGAATATGATCTATATCAGATAGAAATGTGGAAATCCCACCTAGGCATCAAAGACATGTAGGTCAATATGACTAGTGTAGTGAGATTTCCTAAGTTTAGTATAGCAAGATTATACTCGCATCGAGACACAAGAAAGTCAAGATGACTACAAGTATGCACTTGCAAAAAATAGTCAAGTATAATACCTTGTAGATCCCAATGTCAAGTGGAACAAGCATAAATGCTAATGACAGTGAGGACCAAAAAAAATATACCCACAAGCAGAAAGCAAATAAAACATGTCCTCATGCCCCAGTCTTCTAGCTCAGCATCATTGAAAACTATTAGGGATAGAAAACTCATCAAAGAAATCATCATAGATAGCACACAAAGAAAATAAATCCAAGCAAGTCTCAGCGAGTCAAATAATAGTGGGGAAAATGTTTAAGTGCGTGTGTGTAGGTCATAGAGTCAAGCTTTGAGTATCGCATCTACCAGTGAGAAATATTGCATCATCTAGACTATGGGTAGGATATCTAATAAGTGTTAAGAAACACTCAACACTAGGGTAGTATTGAAAAACACAGTTGGGGTGGTGTTGAAAAATACCATTTGCAAGGTGCCTAAGAAACCTAGATGCACAAAGAGACCCAAGATAAGCTAGAACAACGTATGCCCCCTAGACTAAGACAAGAGTCAATTCCAGGCTAAGAGAGGCAAAGTGAGAAGTGGAGCAAAAGAGTGCCACGCAAGACTTATAGACATAGGTGCAAGGGTCTCAAATAGCACCTGTTTCTAGGTTTTCACCATTTGACAGATTTTTTTGATTTTTCAATTTTTTTGTATTTTTGCTACCAAGGCGCCTGTTTCCAAGTTTTCACTGAGGCACTTTTTCTATTTTTTTTAATTTTAATTTTAATTTTTTTTTTTTGATGAGACATCAAAGTGCCTATTGCTAGGTTTTCACTAGGATGCTCTTTTTTCAAGACTTTACATTTTTTTTAGGATTTTTTCAGCATCATATATGAATTTTTTTGTAATTTTTTTTCAGGATCAATAAAATATGTACAGAGAGCTCAAGAACCTTAGGCATAGAACTTCTGCAATTTTAGAACATTGATAGGCTTGGTAAGATCTACTTCCTCTAATGTACATAGCTGATAGGCCTCAAGCCCAAATGCTACTACTGTGATGATAGGAGGCCCCAACCAATTCGACCAATAGTAGCCAACCCTAAGCAGTCTTCGAGCTAACATAAGACCGTTAGAGTGTGATCCACATATGCCATCATGGATTTCAGCTAGCACCTTTTCTGACTCCTCTATTTCTAGATACTTAAGGAGAGTTCCATCTAGACCCTTCCTATACAAGTCACCAGAGACGAGGACAGAGTGTGAGGTATGGCGGAGGAGTTGGTATTTCTCAGTGCGCAGTAGATATTCAGGAATAATTTGATCTAGGAGATATGAAAAGATAGAGGTAGGGAAAGTGTAGGCAAGATAAGTCAACTCTTCCACTAGGAATGCAAATTATGATTCTTGTTCTTCAAGTTGTAGAATGGATGCCAAAGTAGTCATGACATCAGCGGCCTTGTTCTCAGATTTGTGCTTCTCAATATCAACCTTAACTAGAAATGCCATATGGGGAGGCATCTTTATGAGCTTTTGCTTGACAGGTTTTACCCTTGAAATCTTTTTCTCTAGAAAGAATGTGGAAAATTGTTCTAGAGAATGTGGCAAATTGTTCTTGATTTGTACTCTTTTTAGGTTCAGATACCGCCACAATGTGGTTTTCACCATCTGACCATTGTTTTTCTCTCTTGATTGTATGACATAGATACTTGATATTTGATTCCATCATGTTTATTGCAAGTTTGCTGGTGGAAGAGATAATAGGTTCAATGGCTATAAGATCTAAATGTATGAAGGAGAGTGGAGTGATAGGTGCAAGAGCATTTATACAAGGGATGTCATCTCTGGTGATGAGAGAGGTTGAGCTCATAGGGTAGGCTCCAAAAGTGTCAAGATCTAGATTTGACATAGAAAGATCAACGTGGTCCACTAAAGCAATACACGGAACAAACTCGTCAGACCCTACGTGAGACTCATCAACTACATCGGGTTGATCACTATAAGTATGAATCGCATCAACATCCATATCTACTATGGAAGATCCATTTGAGAGGGTATCCCATTCATATTCTTTTGAATTTGTTGTTGAAGTTCTGCTGGGATGTTTGCACCAAAAAGGTTTAGGATGTCTAGAAGTAGAGGCACTTGTGTCATTGTTTGTGAGATCTGCTCTTTCTAGTAACCGCTCAATATTTCTATGTTGTCTAGCTCTGGGATCAAATTCATTATCTCTAGACATAGAAGCTTCAGCTGAATCATTGTTAGGCATGCATTCTCCTTCCCAAAGGAGTAAAGTAGAAGGAAGATCATCTACCATTTGAGCCATAGTGTGCAGTGGTGACTCATCTGTATCTGTGTTTGAATCACTGATCATGGGAGCATTTCTAGAACAGTCAGGGAGGCCATCCTCGGCACCATATCTGAGACCTATTGTATCCTTAGAGGGTCTACCATTGGTATGACTTAAAGGCTCAAATAGGGTGTGCCCATTATCATTTATAGGTCCTTGACCTTGATAGCCCATTTTCTATAAAAATTTATAGCCTTTACCATAGTGCTTAGGGGAAATAGGAGTAGCAATTATCGTACTATCCTCTTCTTCTCTATAGATCCACTCTCGAGTAACTTGTTCTTCTCTTTCTGCTTCTAGAGGAATGGATGAAGGAACAAAGGCATCAAAGATTTTCATAGCGGAAGCAGAAGGCTTCATCTTGTCAGAAGGTTTACCATATGATCTAGGTGAAGTAGGCATAGCAGCAAGAGAATCTAGTGTGTATTCACCCATACCAATACTCATCATCTTTAATGTTTGTTTAGCCTCAATCAAGGATGCACTAGGATCATCAAAAGATTTATTGTGAGGAACAAACGTCTCAGTAGTAGCAAGAGTATTGATAGCGATAGTATGGTCTCCAGGAATCACAACTTCAGTGCCATTGTATGGAAATTTAACACACTGATGATAAGTGGAAGGGACAACTTGCATGTCATGGATCCAAGGATGACCTAGAAGAATGTTATATGCAAGTGGGATGTCCAATGCTTGGAATCGAATATCTTTTTTGACAGGGCCCACTCAAATAGGTAGCATGACAAGACCTTTGGAAGATCTTTCCACTTCATCGTAAGCTTTTGTAGTAATCTTCTTCTTAGGATCTACAACAAATTCTGACAATCCCAACTGTTGCACTACATGAAAAGAAAAAATATTTAACCCTGCACCATTGTCTATCAGGACTTGGTGGACTCGTGTGTGGTAGACTTGAACTTCAATGTGTAAAGCAAGATTATGGGGGTGACTAAGAGATACGTCATCTTCTTCAGAGAAGATGAGGTAGCGGGGAGATGAAATATGGTTGACCATAACCTAGAACCGATCTGAATCAATGTCTTTAGGGACATGTGCTATATGTAGAGCTTCTTCAAGGATTTCTCTATGCGAAGGGGATAACTGAAGCAACTAAAAAATGGATATCTAGGTTGGTGTCTGTTGCAAGTGGTGGACAAGATCATAGCTAGGGGTGGCTGAAGGAGCTGCTTGCTTGGAAGACAATGTTTTCTTGGGATCAGGCATAGTTTTAAAGACAATTTTGGTTTTCCCCCTAGTAACAGTGTTCAATGTCTCACTTCGAGAGGACGAACCATCCAATGTTTGCAAGACCAACTTTGGCATACCATGATTGTCATTACCATCTTGACATCTCATCATAAGAACACTCTCGACGGGCTCTACCATGTTGATCATAGGCGCATCACTAGCATATGTATAGTTTATCTTTGCATCATGATTCTTCTTATTTGTTTGAGAAGATTCCCCCTATCATGCTTAGGTAGAGGGTCTTTGAAAGCTGTGTGATCAAAATTTTTAACTAAGCCATCATTGAGAATTGTACCATCATCAATGAGATCTTGGATATCATCTTTAAGCTTGAAACAATTGTTCGTCTTGTGTCCCTTACTTTTGTGATAGTGGCAATAGTGATCTTCTCTCTACCAATCAGGCTTAACTGGTAGAGCATAGGGATGATCAAATTTATGAAGTGTAAGATGTTTGTTGGCATCCAAATTCTTAAGGATCACTTCATAGGGTTCAACCAACTTGGTATAGACCCATTGTTGGTATTGCTTCTTAGGTTTGTCTGCATTATGAGGCTTAGGAGCACTGTGAGTGTTGGTAGCTTCTTGTTGTTTTTCTATGTAGATAGCATTAGAGAGATTGAAAGCAGGCTCTTTAGCTTTTGGGACATCTACAACCCCATCATTAACAACATACTTGTTTCTATTCCAAGGCTTGTTCTTTTCTTTTCCATTTCCTCTAGCATCTTTATTAATAACAATATCCCCCTTTCTAATAGCCACATCCTCAATCTAATATGCACTTTCAACCATGTCATTGAAAGAGGAGAAAAGTTGTTTCCTTAGATCATAATATAGCTTAGGCACAAGAGTGTTGACAAAAATATCAATCTTTTCTCTTTCGGGTAGCTGATGAGGGTATCGAGAATACGATGACCTCCAACATTGCAAGTAAGTGGCAAATGTCTCACCTTGATTTTTCCTTAGAGCACTTAGATCTATCATAGTGATAAGTTGTTGGATGTTGTATGAATAATGCTGGGTAAAGCGACTAGCCAATTCATCAAAGGTCTTGAGAGGAGGTGTCAATTTTGTAAACCATTCCAAAGCTTGTCCTCTCAAACTTCTAGGAAACAATCATAGAAGAAATGTGTCTTCATGAAGAAAGTCCATGCTAAGAGCGTAAAAGTGATGCACATGGTCATGGGGATCACCATTTCCATCATACTTGTCATATTTGGGAACCTCAATATCCCTAGGAAATGGGACCATGTATAGACTTTTATCGAAAGGAAGAGCACAAATAGATTCTACAAAAGAGACCTTTGGAGGCTCTCTTTCTATTGCCATTTGGGCAAGATGTTGATTTGTCTGGTGTAATTCCTCTCTAAGGATTTCCAATTCAGTTGGCACTCTTTCTTGAACAATTTGTCTGACATCATAACTGGGAGGAAGCTTGTATCCTCTAGAAGTCATATACTAAAAATATTGGTCTACATTACGCTCTAAGAGTTTGTGCATCAAACATTGGGAAGACTCATCTTGTTCGAATTTTAGATGTTCTTCACTAGAAATCTCATCAGTAGCCTCTTCCTCATGATGAGAGGGAGGAGGTCTAGGAGGTGAAGAAGGCACAACAAAAGTGTGTCTTGGAGGAGATCTTGGTGGCATGTTGTTACCATTGTTACCACTAGTGCCAAAAAAAGTTCTATTTTCATAGCTACTAGTCCCAGGTTGTTCATGGGACATCCCTCTTGAAGTCATGCACCTAGCAACTTCCATTAATATTTTACTATACTCTATCCAAGAGTGTTTATTTATCTCTTTTCTCAAAGTGTTCTTGCATACGACAATATCTCTCTTGTTCACTCATAGTAAGTGAGACACTGTCTGTGTTTTTGGTGGTTTTGAACGTGGAAAAGAGGAAGCCTCCTTTGTACCATGGGGTAACCTTAGAATCCTCAGAACTAGCACTAGAACTATTGTTGCTAATAGGTGCTCGTGAGTGTCTTGTTGGAGAAGGTAACTATGTATAATCAAATGGAGGGTGACTCCCTTGCTCGAATTGAGACTGAGTTGTAACCGGCATGAAAAGAATTATTGGTTGACTAATAGAATGAGACAAAGTTTCTCAGGTATTGAGATAAGCAAAGCTAGTAAAGATCACTTGTCAAAGTAGAACAATAGAGATGGCTTGTCAAAGGTGCTCAAGCACTTACAACAATCAATTGACTTAAGCCGAGAGATGAGCAAGAAGCTCGATTAGCAAGTAGCTATAGAGGTAACCGTAATGTGACAAGTGATCAAGAGTAGCATTTGTTAGGCTCAAACCCAATAGTTTTAGCTCATTTTTTTTAGTCTAGAACAAATCTAAGCATGTAGACAACAAGCCAGCTTCAAATAAGAATAGGAAAAGACACTCTATGACTGGTTAAAGTTCAAGTTTAGCAACTCCAGATTGCAACAACAACAAGACAACAAAAAGGTTCTGTGTGATAGTTACCAGGCAAATAGTATGATAGATTCTAGCAGTACGATATTTCACAGGAAGCAGTGCGATAGTTATCGGGTAGGTAATGCAATAGAGTTTATAGTACATAGGCAATACAATGATAGGGATGAAATATCACACGATATTTCTCAGAAGGTGGTGCGATGCAATTTTAGGATCGTGCGACTTTTGACCAGTGAGTGTAAAAATTTCAGTTTTCAAGGAAATTCGGTCAAAGTAGCAAGCAATTTGTTCAGTTTTGTTGGTTCCAAATGTAGTGATAGTAGTAATCAGACAAGTTTTCAAATAGTAGGGGATCAAACATGTCATAGAACACTTGCACAAGGGCAAAAGCAACCTTGTCAAGACAAGCACTTTTTATATCAAAGCTTTAAAATCCTATGAATACTACCATGATGTTTAATGTTTGAGAACATTCACATAGGTAGATCACAATGAGAACACTTCAAGCACTTACTAGTCTAAAAAGACAATGGCTCAATAATTAACAACTTGGCCCACACTTGATGCTCCATTGCCTCACACAAAGTGGTTGCCCACAATAGATATTGGCTTTGTCGTGGAAGTGCGAATGATACAACCAAAGGAACACAGATGGTGAGTAATCTTGGGGTGATCTGGGTTATTCCACTTGGATCAATCCTTGCACCAAGAGGCTAAGCGGAAAAATAGGGTGGCTTCTATCTATGGTTATTAGTAAGGGCTTCCATTCATAGCACCCCTCTTTCTCCCCAAAGGGACTCCTTACCTTGTGGCAAGTAACAGACCTCATAGCCACAAGAGTACCATAAGCATTCTTGCTTGACATTTTCCTCATGGTCACAATCCCACAAATACTCACACCAAGAGAAGACAAGTACTATGTCTACCAAGGTTTTGTGTCCTCAATAGCCTTGAGATTATAGTAGGTTGGAATAGCTTGGTATTAGCTTGTCCCCACTTGGGTCACTCCTCTTGATTTCTCAAGAGCACGCCCACTAAAAGATTCTAAGAACTTAACAAAAAGTGGATCAACTTGTGAGGTTCAAGGTTTTTGTTTCACCACAAGGGTGAAGAGCATACTCCCCTATCTCAAAGTTTTTCCCAAACACACCAAAAAGAGTTCAATTACCCTCTTGCCTTCAAAATCAAAAGATGGGTCAAGATTTTCTAGTTCACCACAAGGGTGAAGAGCATAGTTCTCCTACCACCCAGGAATTCCTACAACAAGATATTAAGTTCCTATGAAATGAAACAACTAGTATATGCCACACTTAAAAAAAAAATCAATTAAACAAGCACTTGATTTGGTTTTTATGCTTAGGGAAGCCCTCCAAAAACCATTAGTAGCCCTCTTTGATAGGCATTCTTTTAAGCAAATTTTTAAGCAATGAGAACAGCTAAAAGAAAAACTTGTTAGCCCTACAAGAGTTAGCACATCAAAACCAAATGAAATCTATAAATCAAGCTCTATTCTACCACAACAAATTACAAATCTGAATCAAACCAAGTAAATCTTGCAAAGAAATGACAAAAATTGCTCACTGCCAGGCCTGGGTGATATTTCTGTCAGAGAGAGAGTTGTGCGATACTTTTCTGTATACTGGTGTGATACTTTCTCTCTATGCGATACTTTGTACTACCTACAAGCAATAGAGTATACTATAACATTGCGATAGAATCTGCCAAAGGGTGAGATACTTTAACTGGTAAAGTATCACATCAGTACAGAAGAAACTATAGCACGATACTGGTAAAATATCACACGATAATTTTCTAGAAAGATGAGAAAAAATGCCAAAAATAGTAAGCTAAAAATTGACGAAAAAAATGTGGAAAATGCATGAAAAGGACAAAACAGAGCTGTTTTTCCCCATGGTGGGCACCAAAAATGTACACACTAAGTAGTGCACTTCTCTAAATCATTACTTCCAAGAAGATCCATGGATTGAAAACCTTGAGAATGTGATTTAGAGCTCCCTAGGCATGGAGTGCAAGGATATTAAGAGTGCTCTTAGCTAGAGCTAGTTAAGCCTATAACCTTGCTAGTAAACCATGCAATGGGAGATTCAAAGAAAGACAAGGGCAATAATGCCAATATCTCCAAGAATCAACATGATAATACAAATGCAACTAATCTAGAAATGAGAATGCAAGCTAAGCTATGGAAATGAAAGAACAATGCAACTAAGCTATGAAAGGAAAGAACAAGTGTTACAAACCTTACTAATTAAGCTATGTGAGTTAATCTATAGCATAAAGGAAACTATGCTAAGAAAGCATAAACATGAATCTAAGCTAAGAATGCAAGAAATGAAGGCTAAATGCAATAAGATCTCCAAAAATCTCTAAAGTCTTCAAAAGCTCCAAAGTCTCCAAGAAATCCTGCAGCATAAGATTAGAATAAAAAGATGGATCTTAGAATGAGAAGAGAGCTCTCCTTTTAAAGGAAATGAGAGACAATGAATGATGGAGATTAAGAGGCAAAAAATTTAATCAAGGGTGTGTTATCACTGTTAATTTTTTCAGCTCCATTCAGGTATTTTTGGGGAATATTCAAGTATTGTTCTATTGAAAATTTTTCATGAAAATCTTATGTTTGGAAAACCCTAGTTTCAAGACTAGTAGTCCTGTTATAATCTCTCGTTACCTTTTTGAACTTACTAACCACTAAAATAAGCATGTGCTTTTATTTGACCCCTTTGTCTTTCACTTTATGTGTCAAGCGGTTAGGTTTCATTTTTAGCTTTACCCCTTTTAGACATTAACCTTTTCTTCAAAGCCTAGGTTTCGGGTTAATCTTTCAAAAATTTTAGGCCTTTAAATGAGTGGTTGTCATTGCACCGTAAGACTCCCAGTTGTAAGATTTTCTAGCATGCAAACTAGCGAAACAGTGCCACCTGTCCTAGTGGGCCCGTTGTTATTGAAAAGCACTGACCTTTAACAAGTGATTTAGATCTACGGTTGTCGTTATGCTGTTGTACACACTAAAATGGTGCACTTCTATGAACCATTACATGCAAAGTTGCTCAAGAATGATGCCTCACAAAGCGGCTCATAGCTCTCTATGCATGGAGTTGCAAGGGACTATGATGTGTTTGCTCTCAGCTAGAGCTACAAGCTTGTGACCTTGCTAGTCAACCACACAATGAGAGATTCAAGTGAGGACAAGGGCAAGAGTGCCAATATCTTCAAGAATCACTATGAAGATGTAATGCAAGCTATATGATGATGCAATCTAAGCTATGAAAGGAAAGTACAATGCAACTAATCTATGAAAGGAAATAGCAATGGATTACAAAGCCTCCTATTAGACTATGTGAGCTTATTCTATTGCATAAAAAGAAATCTATACTAATAATGCCATTATTGTGCAACTATGAAAGAAATATGCAACTACAATGAAATGCAACAAGTCTTCAATGTCTTCAAATTCTAAATGCACCTAAAACCTGCAGCATAACAATAGCATGAAAAAGATGGATATGCAAATGAAGGAGAGAGCTCTCCTTTTATAAGAAATGAGGTGAAATGGACCATGGAGATTAAGAGGCAAAAAGTCTTAATCAGTGGTGGAGCTTGAAAGAGGAGCAATCCATGTGCACAAGTATCCTCCAATGAGAGTGAAGTGTTGACTTTTGAGCCTCATGTGAGACAAAAGTGCCTTTTTTCCTTTTTGTAAAATAGGAATAATGCTTTATTTGTGCAACTTAGGATAAGAGGAAAGTGGGGGCTTTTTTTATTTAATTAAAAGGGGAGGAAATATTCCTTTTGATCAAATAAAGACTTAGGATAAATGGTTAGCCCAAGGATAAAAATCCAATATATGATCTAAATTAAGATTTGATCAAGAAATTAATAATGTTGAAAATATTGATTATTGATAAAATTGATTCAGGGTTTATAAATTGAATAAATGGGGCTCAAAGTCTAGGCGACCATTTTAGGGTGCATACATTTGCCTCTCTTTGACTAATGTGTGATCGATTTGGGAACACATGCAGTCAAAGAAGAATTAAAATGTGAGATCGATCTGGGATCACAAGACAACTCAGATGTGAGGTCGATTCGGGATCACATCCGAACAACGCATAAACAACGGCCTTTGAACATGAGGTCGATTTGGGATCACATTCAAAGTAAGAGATAAGAATCTCAAATTTGAGCGACAGCTCACAAAAGATGTCTGAATCAAGAGAATCAAGTAATTTGGGGATGAGAATCCCATAGGTACTGCCCCCTCGGAATCGAAATCAAAATCAGGTAGAGAAGAGAACAGCGAATTAATAAGGATTTGATCAAATCTGAATGAAATCACAATCCAATGTAAGGGTCAAATAGGTTAACCATTAGGCAATAAAACATGCCCCAGCCTGACTGAAAAGATGCAGTCAAACGTGAGAAATGAGAGAATGGAATGAATATGAATGAAAGACTGGAAGTTTGGAAGACATGGGAATGAAGAAATGATGATGCCCCAACAAAGATCGAAGGATGAGGCCTCAAAAGATCAGCCAACTGCGCAGAAGGAGGGAAGATTTTGAAACGCGATTTTGACTATGAAGATGACCTCAGATTTTGATTTCGAGTCCAAAAATAGATCCAAGACGTCGAAATTAGCTAGGGGTGCAATTTTTGCGCAATTCTGAGGTGTTTTGAAAATAAGGTCAAAAAGTCAAAAGACTATAAAAGGGGTCAAAATGTCATTTTCAAAAATCATTTGTCTTCTAGCGATTTGAGAATTTTCAGAGCTTAGAAAGAGAAAATGGCCCAGCAAGTAGGAGTTCCCGTTCATAGGCATCGATTCAAGCGCACCCGGTTGCACAACCAGCCACCACACTATCCTGCCCCGGTATGTTTTTGAAAAACTCGAGCTTGTGGAGTCATTTTTCACATTTAATAGCATTTTTAGCATGTTTTTCAAATTTTTAAATTTTAAAATTTTTTTGCTAGGCGAACTATCGCGCGATACTTGAGAAGTATCACGCGCTTTGGGGAGAAGTATCGCGTGAAACTTTGCGGGTCCCCAAAGTATCGCGCGACCTAAGGCACCAGTATCGCATGATACTGGGTGAAAGATCGCACGATACTGGGCGAAGTATCGCGTGGTATAAAGTTTATCACCCCGCTATAAGGAGAAGTATCGTGCGATACTTCTCCAAAAAATAATATTGCCCAGCTTGAAAATTTGATATTTAACGCATTTTTGAGCAAAAATGACATGGGTCTAGACAATGTTATACTTTAGAGATGTTTTATACTGAGTTTTTAGACATCCATCATTATATGTGCTAACAACTGGCTTGATTTTTAGCTTGCAGGATGTCTTTCCGGCGCTCATCATCAAAGCGCCGAAGGTGATAGGATTGCGGTGTGTCTGGGATCTAGACGATTCGGGCAATGCCGACCTTAGAGCGATGGGATTCTGGTATCTGTTGAGATACCCATATATCCGAGCGGACCATGGGTTGTTGACTGCGTTGGCCGAGAGATGGCACAGCAAGCACAACACCTTCCACCTTCCTACAGGCGAGGCATCCATCACACTGGAGGATGTCTATAGGATCCTCCGAGTTCCATGCCACGGAGAGCTTGTAAGTATAATCATGTTTTTGAGATAGTCATGTAAAATGTAATATTTCCAAAAGATGAAAACTAACATGATTTATGTGTTGTCACAGGTATACTATGATCAGGATGCCACTAAGGGACGTCGATTGATTCAGGAGATATTCCAGGATGTCACTATTCTGGATAGGCATATCAGTTGGGAGAGGCTGATACATGATTTTGGCCGAGACTACCCAGTGCCATGTATAGTGGCTTCCATCATTTCACAGATCCTGATGACTGATCGCAGTCAGAAGGGTTTCCCGCTCGGATGGGCTCGGCTATTGGTGGACTTGATCGGCAGGCCGCGATGGATGGCATGGGGTCCTGCCATATTGGCAGAGATGTACCATGAGCTGCATGAGATCGTCTACAGAGACGGTCAGACATGGGCATGCGGTGCCATCCTAGCACAAGTATGGGCATGGGAGCACATTACTGTGGTGCGCCCCAGGGTTCAGCCGAGGGAGAGGAGGTACCCCTATATCTACAGGTACCTTGGGTTCATATCACATGCCCATTCTGGGGATGTGACATACTACAGGCACATTCAAGATGAGATAGCCTCATTCACATGGAGGCTGTACAGGGAGGTTGAGGTTTGGAGAGATGCAGCGGATGAGCTGAGCTACATACTATGCAGTCGGCCACTGGTAGGTCGGTATGCAGAGATTGTAGAGAGATTCTGCATTACTTGGGTGTGATGGTAGTTCGGGCGGCAGCAGCGAGTCTCGACAGAGACCACCACTTATGCCAGAGCCAGAGACGAGGAGGGTCATGGGTGGCTACCCATGTTGGACTATCAGTAGGCTGTCGCAGAGACAACAAGTATCAGGAGCGAGCTCTGAGATTATTTCCCAGATGTGGCAGATGCAGGGGTTGATGGAGCCTACAGAGCAGAGCAGTAGAGGTCCCATTCTCTTGATTTACAGTACTAGATGTACAGGTGCCAGTGCCAGGAGGAGACGGAGGAGGGGACGAGGGAGATGGAGGAGACGGAGGGGACGGAGGAGGGGATGAAGGAGATGGTGGGAGGGGGAGAGGGAGGAGGATGGAGAGAGGAGAGGGGTCGAGATCAGGTGGCCAAAAATGGTCATGGGGACAGAGATCAGTGACACCTAAGGAGGAGGTGAGACCAGCTCACCGACAGGTAGAGGTACAGCAGGAACAGCCTGCGGGGGGAGAGGATCTGAGAGCCCAGATACAGGCTCAGGAGGTAGAGATATAACAGCTGTGGACCACTATAGCTGTGAGAGATCAGCAACTACTAGATCTAAGGGCAGAGCGGGATCAGTAGATATCTGATCTTAGGGCAGAGATAGCACACCGTGAGGCGATGGCATAGGCCAAGGCACTGGAGCTCCGATGAGAGTCAGCGAGAGCAGCCTATTATCATGAGTTATATCTGCAGGCCATCCCAGAGGGTGAGAGAACACCATCATACTCTCAGTGGGTAGGGGTATCAGATGTGGTACTCAATAGGAGAGCTATGCCTCCACCACCACGAGCTCCTCATGAGGGTGGTAGCGAGTCTTAGGGTTAGGTCTTAGATGTTTTGGACATATCTTGAGACTGTTGATCCAGTTTTTTGGGATCTCATATTGTATTGCATATCATGACATTGTATATAGATTTATGAGATTACTGGATGTTCGATGTATCATGTGTATTTGTCTCACTTGTGATGGATGTATCAGTTTATATATATTGTCTTGTCATCTTGCTCAAAATACTTATGTATGTGCTTATGTATGTTCTCTCTCATAGATGTATGTTTAATTCTCATGTGTATGATATAGACTCATGTTTCTTGAAAATGACAGTTTTGATATAGATATGATGATATGATTAACCCCTTGTGATGAACAGGAACAGGTTCAAGATGAAAAAGACAAGGAGCGAAAGACATGATCGAGAAGAAGAAAAGGTGAGCGCAGTCGACTGACAGGTCCACGTAAGATGAAAAGGAGAGCTCTCTCCATATGCAAGAAATGCAACACTAGACTAATATGAACTTTAAAAATGCAATCTACTATGAAAGTGGTTGACTTGCAAGGTCACAACGCTTATAGACATCTAATTATCATCATCGAGCGTTATTGGTAGCATCGTAAGATCATACAATGCACACTAGCATAACTATGTGGATATGAATATGATCTTTATTAGATAGAAATGTGGAAATCTCACCTAGGCATCAAAGACATATAGGTCAAGATGACTAGTACAGTGAGATTACCTAAGTTTGATATGGCAAGATTATGCTTGTATCAAGACACATAAAAGTCAGGATAGCTAAAAGCATGCACTCGCAAAACAGTCAAGGATAATACCTTGTCAATCCATAGTGTCAAGTAGGACCATCATAAATGCTGATGATAATTAGGATCAACAAAATATACCCACAAGCAGATAAAGAAAGAAAACATGTTCTCATACCCTCAGTCTTCTAGCTATGCATCATCGAAAACTTCTCAGGGAGAGACCACTCATCAAAGAAATCCTCAGAGATAGCACACAAAGAGAAAATAAAGTCATTATATCATCAGTGAGTTGATTGTTTAAGTGTGTGTGTGTTGGTCATAGAGTCAAATTCTGAGTATCATATCTGCAAATGAGAAATATCGCATCAAACTTAGACTATAGGGTAAGACATCTGATAAGTGTTAAGAAACACTTGACGTAAGGGTAGTGTTGAAAAACACTGTGTGGGGTGGTGTTGAGAAACACCTGTTGTGAAATGCCCCAAGAGACAAACGCGCCTAAAAGACCATTGCTAACAGGTATGTCCCCTAGACAAAGACAAAGACCAATTCCAGACTAAGCCAAATAAGGTCAAGGCATGATGGAAAGTGGCTAAGTGTCGAGGACGCATGCTAACAAATAGGGGTGCAAAGGCCTCAAGTAGCGCCTGTTTCCAGGTTTTCACCACTTGGAATCTTTTTCCATTTTTCTCTTTTTTTGTATTTTTTAAATTTTTTAATTTTTTTGTATTTTTTCAGGACTTTTTATGCTTTTTAGGATTTTTTCAGCATCATATATCAATTTTTTTTTGGTATTTTTTGAGGATCATAAGATATGTACAAAGCATGCCTCCAGAAAGAATGGGCATCAAGGATAGAACTTCTTGAGGTGTACAATGTTGATGGGGTCAGGGAGCTGTTCTCCATCAGGATCTGATAGTAAATACGCACCGGTACCAAAAGCAGCTGTGATGACATATGGTCCAAGCCAGTTAGGTTCAAACTTGCCTTTTTGCTCTCGGTTCTGTTGGTTCTTGGGGTTCTCTCGCAAAACAAGATCACCTATTTAAAATTCTCAAGGGCGAACCTTTTTGTTGAATGCTTTGGACATACGCTTCTGATACACTCTCATATGATCAAAGGAAGCTTTACGCTTCTCATCTAGAAGTTCTAACTCTTGTAACCTCATGGCGCAGTAATCTTCATCTGTAATCAAACCTTTGAGTGAGACTCTAAGTGATGGTATCTTGACTTCTAAAGGTAATACCACTTTAGCGCCATAGGTGAGAGAGAAAGGAGTGGCTCTTGTAGGTGTGTGAATGCTTGTTCTGTAAGCCCATAGTGCTGGATTGATTTGTAAGTGCCAATCCCTACCATTCTTGTGCATTGTTCTATGAAGAATCTTAAGAATGGTTTTGTTAGAAGCTTCTGCCTGTCCGTTTCCCTGTGGAAAATAGATGGAGGACCAATGTTGCTTGATTTTAAACTTTTTGCATAGGTGTTTTAGGTCCTTATTCTTAAATTGGCCTCCATTGTCAGTAATGATCTCAGAAGGCACTCCAAATCAGCAAATGATATGATTCAAGATGAACAAAGAAATGGTCCTTCCTAAAGCAACAGAAAGTGGCACAGCTTCCACCCATTTTGTGAAGTAGTCAGTGGCAGTAATAATGAACTTGTGTCCACCTGATGAGTTGGGATGAATCTGCCCAACCAGATCAAAGGCCCAGCGCTAAAATGGCCAATGAGAAACAGAAGGGATCAGCTTCCTACCTGGAGCATGAATCAGGTTGCCATGTTTCTGACATTTTTCACTTGACTTAGCAAAGGTGACTGCATCTATCTACATTTTGGGCCAATAATATCCCACCCTAAGCAACCTTCATGCCATGGCAAGACCATTAGAATGTCCACCACAAATGCCCTCATGGATGTCAGCTAACGCTTGGTTGGATTCCTCCTTTTCCAAGCACCTAAGGAGCGTCCCATCTAAACCCCTCCTATATAAATCACTAGAGATGAGGGTGTGGCGAGAGGCATTATGGATGAGGTTTCGACATTCAGAGAGGTTGAATGTGTCAGGGATGATGCCATCATGAAGATATGAATAGATAGCACCATATCGGGAAGACTTGTGTGTGATAATGGCACAAATGACGTGGCTTTCAGACGAGTCAAAGATGGGATGGTGTAGCTCTTTCACTAGGAATTCAAATCTAGATTCATGTGTCTCCAACTGAAGAAGTGAAGCTAATGTGGCCATGGCATCTACAGCTTTGTTCTCTATCCTAGGGATCTGTTGAAACGTCACAAAAGTGAAGTAGCGTCTCAAAGAATCAACCATCTTTTTGTAAGGTATCAATTTGTCATTCTTGGTTTGATACGCTTCATTGACTTGGTTGATGATTAACTGGGAATCCCCAAAGACATGTAACTCTGTGATGTTCCATTCTATAGCCATTCTCAAGCCATTAGTTAAAGCTTCATATTCTGCAATATTATTGGTACATGGGAATAATAGTTTGTAAGACTTCGGAATGTTGTACCCATGTGGAGAAACAAATAACACTCCAGCACCTGATCCATTTTGCATGCGGGAGCCATCAAAGAACATTGTCCAAGTGCGAGTAGTTGTATACAAGATGTGTTCGTCTGGGAATTCCACTTGGACTGGCATACTATCCTGGATTGGAAAATCAGCTAACTAGTCGGCAATAACTTGTCCTTTTATTTCCTTCCTTTCAACATACTCTATGTCAAATTCAGTGAGGACCATCATCCATTTAGCAAGTCTATCCGTGAGAGCAGCCTTACTAAGAAAGTATTTAAGGGGATCAATTTTGGCAACCAAATGTATGGTATGAGCAAGCATGTAGTGGCGCAACTTTTGAGAAGCAAACACCACCGCGAGACAAGACTTCTCAATATTATTGTAATTGATCTCATAGAAGACTAGAGTACGGCTGATATAGTAGATGGCCCGTTCTTTCCCAGTATCATCTGTTTGAGCCAATAATGCCCCCAGGGAAGTGTCTGTAGTTGAAATATATAGGATCAATGGTTTCCCTGGAATAGGAGGCATTAAGATCTGAGGATTGGCCAAGTATTGTTTGATCTGATCTAGGCTCTTTTGACAATCCTCGTTCCAAACACAAGAAGCACCCTTATGCAATGTCTTGTTGAAGGGTTGCGCTCTATCTGCAAGCTGAGAAATAAACCTCCTAATTGATTGAAGATGTCCTTGAAGACTTCTCATTTGGCTGATATTCCGAGGAGGTGGCATATCTAAGATTGCTTGGACCTTTTCGGGGTCAACCTCAATACCTTTTGCTGATATTATGAATCCTAAAAGTTTGCCTGAGGTGATGCCAAATGCGCACTTCTTTGGATTCAATCTGAGTTGAAATTGTTCCATACGATCTAGAATTACTTCCAGATCATTGAGGTGTGTGTCCCTTTTTCTTGATTTTGCCAGGGTATCATCCACATAATCTTCCATATTTTTGTGCATCATATCATGAAAGATAGTCGTCATAGCTCTTTGGTAGGTTGCTCCTGCATTCTTTAACCCAAATGGCATGACGTTCTAGCAATAGGTTCCCCATGCACATGTGAATGCTATTTTCTCTTGGTCTTCAGGAGCTATTTTGATTTGATTATACCCAGAGAAACCATCCATTAGAGAGTATATTTCATAGCCCGCTGTCATATCCACTATCATGTCAATGTTTGGAAGTGGAAAGTCATCCTTTGGGCATGCTTTGTTTAAGTCTCTAAAATCTATACATACACGAATGGACCCATCATGTTTGGAAATAGGTACTATGTTTGAGATCCATTCTGCGTAATCGATGGCTCTAATAAATCTAGCTCTCAAAAGTTTTTCTAATTCACCTTTGACAAGGAGAGCTACATGGGGATGCATTTTTCTGAGTCTTTGTTTGACTGGCTTGACTCTTGGAGCTATGGATAAGTGATGCATTATAAGATTCGTGTCAAGCCCTAGCATGTCTGAGTAGGTCCATGCAAAATTTATCTTCTTTTTCTGTAAAAACTGTACATATGCCTTGGTCTCTTCTTTTGATAAAGACTGAGCAAGATGGACTATCTGAGGATTTTCTTCTGTGTTCAAATTGACTGGCTTTGTTGGCTCAATCAATACTGATGATCTATCTTGGAAATAACCCGGCAAGTTATTAAGTACCCCATCCTTAGGCACCTCAAAGAGGTTTCCACCCTCGGATGCGTCATTTTTTTTTACTATTTTTGGTTCTGACACCGCCACAAAGTGGTTTTCACCATCAGACCTATTTTTCTTTTTCTCTTTTATTTTGAGACTGAGGTACTTAATATCAGGCTCTGTCATGCTGGTTGTTGGTTCACTGGTGGAAGAGGCTATGGGTTCAAGAGCATTCAGATAGTAGGCGATTTTGTAATCATTTTGAAAGGTGAGGAATGTGGGCTCTTGATGGCGCTGAGACCAGTCAATCAGGTCAAAGTGAACAAGGGGTAAGTCAATGGCGGGTTCGATGTTGTTTATGCGAAAGGTGTCATCTCTGGTGACCATATAATCAGAGTTCATCAAGTCTTCTCCTAAGATACCCGAATTAGGACTCCTCCTATCAAACGAAGCATCGTCCACTAGGGCGATTTCAGGAGTGCAATCCTCTAGTCCTACACTAGGATCGTTAGTCGCATTGGGTTGGGTACTATAAGCATGGACAATATCTATGTCCATATCAACTGTTGCATCTGAAAGTTAGTCCCATTCATATTCATGGGAGTCTGTCTCTGAGTCATCATTTAGGCCTCATGATGTAGAAGCCTCAAGGTTAGGAAGGGTTTCCCCCTCTCTAGTGCTAGTATTGGTACTATCCGTCGCAGCTAGGACAGTAACGCTTTCTTTTGTTGATCTAGCAGTCATATAGTCACTATCTGTCGCAGCTGGGATAGTAGGACTGTTAAGTATCAAATCTGTGGAATCTCCCCAAAGGAGATTCATTGAGGGCACCCAATCATCAGACACATCTTGTTGATTGGAAAGATCAGGTGTATAATCTGAGTCACTGTCACTGTCCGTCGCAGCTGGGACAGGGACACCTTTCTTCTTCTTATTCTCAAAACCTAAGCCAATCGTGGACTTATTCTTGCGTCCGAAGAGAGCATGATCAAGAGGCTCAGCTTTAGCATCTAGCCTATGGCTAAGGGGACCATATCCAGGATACCCCATATTCTTAACCATTGTGTACCCTTTTCCATAAGTTTCAGGTGGAGGAGCAAAATTCTCGTTGTGCGTGTATTTTTCCTTGTGATAGATCCAGTCCCTTATGGAAACTTCCTCTTTTTCTTCCTGAATGGGGACCGAAGACTCAACAAATTTCTCAAATAACGTCATTGCCGATGATGAAGGCTTCATACTTGGTGATGGTCTCCCATAAGACCTAGGAGAGATTGGCATGTTTGTAAAAGAATTCATTTTATAATCTCCCATCCCAAGGTCTATGGTCTTGAACTTCTGCTTGCATTGTTCAAGTGAACTATTAGGACTGTCAGCTCCCCTATTCAAAGGTACATGTGATCCTGCAAAAATGTTATTAACTGATAGAGCACTATCTCCAAGGATGCAAATTTCTACACCGTTATGGGGAAACTTAACACACTGGTGATATGTTGATGGGACTGCTTGCATTTCATGAATCCATGGCCTACCTAGCAAAATGTTGTAGGCTAGAGGTCCAACATCAACAATTTAAAATAAGATATCTTTCTCTACTGGACCAATGTGAATAGGTAAAACGGCCAATCCCTTAGAACTTCTTTCTGCTTCGTCAGCTTTGATGGTGATCCTTTTTCTTGTGTCAATGATGTTCTTAGAATATCCTAGAGCTAGCAACAAACTCAGGGTACAAATATTGAGCCCCGCACCCCCATCTATCAGTACACGCCTAACACAGGTTTTATGAATCATGACTTCAATGTGTAAGGCCAAGTTATGTGGGTGACTGATGGATTTGTCGTCTTCTTCAGAAAAGGTGCGGTAATGAGGGCTAGCCAAATGGTTGACCATGTTCTAGAATTGATCAATATCTAAGTTGTTAGGGACCTTGGCTACTCGCAAAGCATCCTCAAGGACGCACTTGTGCTTAGGAGACAATTCTAAAAGCTCAAAAATAGAAATTTACGCGGGTGTTCGTTGTAGCTGGTCAATGAGATTATAACTGGAATCAAGACCAACAACAGATTTGGGAGGAGCACCTTTGGACATGGGCTGCTTGGACTTGCTAGTGCTAGGGCCCTTAATGATAATGGGCACTTGGGCCTGACCCCTAGTGACAGCATTGAGGGACTGGGGCATCCTTTGGGAGTAAGGACCTCTTATCACCACAACGGGTCTTTCATCAGTCATAGGGGTTGAGTCCACATTATGTCCATAAGGATCTTTCTTTCTCACCATTTTGATGTTGTCGTCAGCCACTTCAAGCATGTTAATTACATTGTCAGCGTGTGTGTATGTATAGTTAATAGCCGCCTTGCCATTCTTATTGTTAGAATTCTCTCCTTTCTCATATTTAGGCAAGGGCTCTTTAAAGGCTTTATGATCTGCATTAGTGGTTAACCCATCCACTTGTAATTGTCCTTTCTCAATAAGGTCTTGGACAAGATGCTTGAGTTTAAAACAATTTTCTATGTCGTGTCCAATCCCATTATGGAAAACACAAAAAGCTTTAGCATCCCACCAATGAGGTAAAGGATCCGGTATGCGATGTTTTGTAGGATCTTGTGGGTGTGCCAAATTATGAGCAACTAATGTCTTAAAAACATCTGCATAAGATTCTCCCAATTTGGTAAATTGTCTTTTCTCCGTTTTAGATCTCTTTTGATACTTAGGTTTGTCTTGTTGTGTTGAAGACGTTTGCAGCTTCATAGCTTGAACTGCATGAGAGAGGTTAAGAACTCCTTCATTTTTAACTTGAGATGAGTCAACAACTCCATCGTTGACCACTTGCTTGTTTTTGTTCCAATAGGAGTTCTTTTTGTCCTTGTTACCATTAGTATTGTTATTTTGGCTATTGTTGTTATTTGTTGGTTTAGCCAAAATTCCTTGTTCTTTCAGGACATCCTCAATGCGACATGCCACCTCTACCATAGTATCAAAGGAATTAAACGGGATTTTCTTGACTTCATATCTTAATTCTGGGATTAGATTGCTCACAATGATATCAATTCTCTCCTCTTCAGGAATTGTCCTTGGGTATTTTGAACACAATCGCCTCCATCGTTGTAAAAATGTGACGAAAGATTCTCCTTGATTTTTCTTGAGTTTGCACAAATCAAGCATTGTGACCGACCTCGATAAGTTGTACGCAAAATGCTGAACAAACCTTTGGACAAGTTCTTTAAATGTCTTTACTGGAGGGGAAAGGTTGGTGAACCATTCCATGGCTTGACCTTTTAAGCTCCTTGGAAATAATCTCATCAAGTAGGAGTCTTCATGGTGAAAGGAAAAGCTCATTATGTAGAACTATCGAACATGGTCATGAGGGTCACCAGTGCCATCATATTTGTCATATGTTGGGAACTCAGCTTTCTTAGGGAATTCTACCATCACCACACTTTTGTCAATGGGGTTAGGACATATGGAGTCTAAATGAAACATGCTCTAGGGAGCCTTCATCCTGTCTATATCCTTTTGCATTTGTAAGATCACCTCATCAGTTGAAGGGCTCTGTTTCTTGATCTTTTGGTGAACATCAAAATTATATGGAACTTTAGCGCCTTTGTTAATAAGGCTTTCCAAGAATTGGTCTTTGTTTTGTTCCACATATTGCTCCACATATGCTTGAAAGGATGGTTCTTGTTGCATAGTCATGAAGTCCATATGATCAAATTTAGCATAACTTCCTCCATGTTGTGAGCCATGATGCGCTCACTGGGAGGGTTGCTTTGAATGTCTATGAGACGACTGTCTCCTATGATGGTCATATCTTGAAGCCCTTCTTCCTCTAGGACTCAGGGATCGTGAGGGTGTCCTTGATCTTCTTCTAGGGCTAGGGGAAGGGGTAGATGGGGGTGAGTTGGTCCCACTATTGGCTCCCCTCCTGTTAAATCAACTTTGGAGTTGTTGTGCATAGAGTCTATCTTCTTCTTCTTGGGTGACTCTTTTCTATATATCCAACAATGCACGTTCCTCTTCCTCTAGTTGTCTGAATTTTTCTTTTTTAGCAGCCTGTTCATCTAAGTAGGCTTTCTTCTCTCTCTCAATGCTTTTCAATCTTGTATTTGCATATCGAGAGGTGTCTTTAAGTGGAGAGGTTTGCCTCGAATGCCTTATTGCATTAGCTGCGTTGATGTGGTGATCACTAGATTCATTGTTCTAGTCTTCGTGTTGTGACCCTGAATCTAAGTGAGCTTGCTTATGATGTCTTTCGGCTCGTTGATGAGCATCAAAATACCTCATGTTGTTGGGAGGTGACCCGGGTGGACTAGCATGAGAAAAACCACCATACTCTCTTCTGTGTCGTTGAAAGATATCCTTGAGAGTTTGATTCATGGCTTCTCTTTGTTGTCAGGTAAAAGTGTAACTCATGTCCATGCTTGATAAAAGTGGTATAAAAGAGGTGCTCACTTCACTAGGATTAGCTCCCGGATTAAAATAGACCTCAGATTCACTCTTGGGAGATTGATCAAAAAGGGGTCCTTTCTCCTTAGGTTGTCGATGAGTCTTGACAGGTGGTAACTGGCTAAAGGCAACAGGGGGTCGCTTCCCTTGATTGACTTGATACCTTCTCGTAACTGACATGAAAGAAGGATACTCTCAATGAGAAGGTGACTTCTCAAAGTGTCAACGCCAAACTAGGATAATTAAAGTCCTCTATTGTCCAAAGAGAAATGAAAAAGAAAAAAAGGGCTTTACCAACACTGTCAAAGAGGTGCTTCAAATCAAAGGGTGACTACCCTTGCACTTTTGAATTAGGAGGTTGGACTAGGCCAAAAGATAATTGAGATTTAAATGAAAGTGATTTGGACAATAAGAGTACTAAAATTTTCCAAGAATGTAGCTAACAATCTTAAAGATGAACCTTGGCACCAAGAATGACCTTCTAACTTGACAATTATTCCAAAGTGATTTCGTAAATCGAAGGATGCTATCCCGGAGGGCTAAAAACTAGAAATTTGGAGTCAAGACAGGTCTCAAACGTCAGGGTGAGAAGCCTACTCTAAGACCTAGCCTGATTGACAGCAACTGAAACTGACCAAAATTTAAGCACGATAGAAATAAACCAGGCGATATACTCCAAACTACTGGGGCGATAAACCTATAACCGCGTGATACTTCGCCCGAAGCCAGGCGATACTTCTTAGTACTGGCGGGTGATATACTCCAGGCAGGTCAAGCGATAGTCCATCAGGGGTGAACTATCATGTGATATTTCTCTCCAAAGCAGGCGATATTTCTAGAAGTGTGAAGTATCGCGTGATACTTCGCTTTACAGTGTGCGATACTATTGCAGATTTCTTTAACTCTTGACCAGAATTGTGTAAAATTTGTGTTTTTGGGTCTGTTCGGTCAAAATTTCCAGTCTGAGGATTAATGTTTTTGACTTCAGTCACAATGTCAACAGAATTTCGGTAGGTTTGCAAACAGTAAGGGATCAAAACATGGTCTCAAACACTTGAAACAAGGGCAAAAGCAACCTTGCCAAGACAAACACTTGTGATATCAGAATCGAAGCAACACCCTATGAATGCTATCGATTGTTTGTATGTAAGAACGTTTGCACTGGTATCACATCGAAGACACTTCAAGCAAATCTATCCTAGAAAGTCAAGGCTCAATACTTATCAACTTAGCCCACAACTTGATGTCCCCTCGCCTCACACCAAGTGGTTACCCACAAGAGATGTTGGCTTTGTCATGGAAATGTCAAATGACACAACCAAAGGGACACATATGGTGAGTATCTTAAGGTGATCTGGGTAAACCACTTGGATCAATCTTTGCACTAAGAAGATAAGCGGCTAAAAGAAGGTGGCTTCTATCTAATGGTTCTTAATAAAGATTTTCGTTCACAACACCCCTCTTTCTCCTCATAAAGGACTAGGACCTCACGGCCTCAAGAGTACCTTAAGCATTCTTGTTCAATGTTTTCCCCATGGTCCCAATCCCATGAGCTACTCACATCAAACTAAGACAAGTGTTATGTCTACCAAAGTTTTTGGTGTCCTTGATAGCCTTGAGATTATAGTGAGTTGGAATCACTTGCCACCAAGGAAAATGATGACAAGGTTGTCCCCACTTGAGTCATTCCTCTTGATTGCTCAAGAGCAGGCCCGCTAAAGGATCCTAAACTAAACAAAAATGAATCAACTCTTGAGGTTCAAGGTTTTTGGTTCACCACAAGGGTGAAGAGCATACTCCCCTATCTCAAGAATCTCTCCCAAACACACCAAGCAAAGAGGTTCAATTACTCCCTTACTTCCAAAACCTTAAGATGGGTCAAGATTTTCTAATTCACCTAAAGGTGAAGAGCATACTTCTCCTACCACCTCAAAATCCCTTTCACAAGGTATTAAGATTCCTACTACGATTAGTGAATGCCACACTTGAAAAGAAAGAGAACAAACAAGCAAGAATTTTTTTTTTTAAATTTTTTTTAAATTTTTATGCTTGGGCAGCCCTGCAAAAACTATTAGTAGCCCTCTTTGACATGCGTTTTTAGCAATTTTCAAGCAAAGGAGAGCACCTACAAACACAACTTGTTAGACCCACAAAGTTAGCAAAATCTAAATCCAAGTGTAAATGTGCAATAATCTGATAGATTTAAGCTAAAAGATGCAGGTTAGACCTATCTAAACACAGCAAATCAAAACAACAAGCTAAAATAATCAAATTCAGATGAGAAAACTAGAAATGCAAGTCTCTGTCAGACCAAATGATATTTCTCAAACTTCACTAGTATCGCGCGATACAGTTTCCTATAGTCGTGCGATATTTCTCATTCGCGCGATATTTCTCAGTCACGCTATACTTCTTACTATGGGTGGGTGATACTTCGCCCGATAATAGGCGATATTTCTCAGTACTGGCGGGTGATTCTTCTCTCGCGTGAAGTGTCACACCGCTATACAAAGTTATATCACGCGATATTTCTTAGAAGTATCGCGTGATACTCTGAGACAGAAAACCAGAGACTGAAAACCAAGCCGAAAATTGACAAAAATTTTGACGGAAAATGCAGAATTAAAGAGACAAAGCTAATCTACTCAGCCCCATGGTGGGTGCCAGAAATGTACACACTAAAATGGTGCACTTCTATGAACCATTACATGCAAGGTTGCTCAAGAATGAGGCCTCACAAAGCGGCTCATAGCTCTCTATGCATGGAGTTGCAAGGGACTATGATGTGTTTGCTCTCAGCTAGAGCTACAAGCTTGTGACCTTGCTAGTCAACCACACAATGAGAGATTCAAGTGAGGACAAGGGCAAGAGTGCCAATATCCTCAAGAATCACTATGAAGATGTAATGCAAGCTATATGATGATGCAATCTAAGCTATGAAAGGAAAGTACAATGCAACTAATCTATGAAAGGAAATAGCAATGGATTACAAAGCCTCCTATTAGACTATGTGAGCTTATTCTATTGCATAAAAGGAAATCTATACTAATAATGCCATTATTGTGCAATTATGAAAAAAATATGCAACTACAATGAAATGCAACAAGTCTTCAATGTCTTCAAATTCCAAATGCACCTAAAACCTGTAGCATAACAATAGCATGAAAGAGATGGATATGCAAATGAAGGAGAGAGCTCTCCTTTTATAAGAAATGAGGTGAAATGGACCATGGAGATTAAGAGGCAAAAAGTCTTAATCAGTGGTGGAGCTTGAAAGAGGAGCAATCCATGTGCACAAGTATCCTCCAATGAGAGTGAAGTGTTGACTTTTGAGCCTCATGTGAGACAAAAGTGCCTTTTTTCCTTTTTGTAAAATAGGAATAATGCTTTATTTGTGCAACTTAGGATAAGAGGAAAGTGGGGGCTTTTTTTATTTAATTAAAAGGGGAGGAAATATTCCTTTTGATCAAATAAAGACTTAGGATAAATGGTTAGCCCAAGGATTAAAATCCAATATATGATCTAAATTAAGATTTGATCAAGAAATTAATAATGTTGAAAATATTGATTATTGATAAAATTGATTCAGGGTTTATAAATTGAATAAATGGGGCCCAAAGTCTAGGCGACCATTTTAGGGTGCATACAGCTGTTGGCCTAAGATGCATATATTTTAACATCATGAAATAGCGACAACCGTCAGATCTCCCTTCTTTGAAATGATGCTCAGTGGGTCCTCGGTTGTCAGAGCTTCAATCGATGTGTTTCCTCCTGATTGGCCCGTGATGCTGATGAGGAGATATGATTGCCAGTTGTTCCTGACACCGCATATGACATGGGTTTTCTCGACTTGCTGCCCCTCGTCCAAGATGTCATCTTTTGATTGGTTGGAGGATTTTTAATGAATAGTGGGGCATCATTTTTAGAAATGATTAACATGCAGTAAGATCTCACGGTTGTCGTAATACCGCTGTGATGAGATGTGCATCTTTTAACATTGCAAAATAGCGACAGCCGTTGATTTAGATAAAGAGACAAGGACTGTTCAGTGGGACCAGAAACTTGCTTAAGGAAAGTGATCATCTGATCAAAGATACATCGACGGTTGTTGTTATATCTTAAGATGATTTTTCTGACAGTTTTGGGATAGCGCTTTAGCGACAGGGTGACACCTGGCTTATCTGGACAAAGGTCAAGCTAAGTTATTTCTTTTCCCCACATGCCAAATTTTGAAATGTTCTCATTGGTCAAAAACTAACCTAGGGAAAAGTATTGAAGAGTTCTGCTGTCAAGTTTCTCAGTCGTCCGATGTGCTGAAAAAAAAAGATATCAACGGCTAGAATTTAAATTTCCTTCTGTGATGTTTCTCACGTCCTGCGAACGCTGAGGCTGCCAACCTCCAATAATGGTGAAGTTAATTTGCTATGTGTGGATCAATTACAAGCAGTTGGTGAAAGTTATGTATCAGATTCTAATCATTGTGTCCCTTCACTACTCTCACAAGTTTCTTTGGCGATAAATTTTCTGCGAGAAGCAGTTTTCAAGCGAAAGATTTCTCAGGTGCCTGGTGGGTCTTTTCCGATTTTGAACTTGTTTAAATGTTTGGGAAGGTTTCGTGAGAAGGATTTCTGTCATAATTTGATAAGGTTTAGGGTTTTCTTCATAAGTTCATTATCTTTAGTAAGAAAACCTAGTCTCAGAATGCCGCCAAAGAGGAATTTGTCTGGACAAACAGAGTATAGTAAAAGGGGGATTTTCGAGGATTTAATGCAGTTGCTCCCACATTCTGATAATGGGGTGCAAAGAGTGAAAGAAATTACTCCGAGACATCCTAGGGATTCAGTAGCAGAGGCACTTTATGACAGAGGGAATTGGATGAGAGATGCCAATGTGGGCGAGGACAATGGTCTCACTCTGTTTAGGGCAGCTTTTTCACAAAGGAATGCATGTGCCCCCTTGAGTAACGTATGGAAATTTGACATTGGGAAGTTGGTGTGCCCTGGCATTTTCATAGATGCTGAATTGCTAATACAAGTTGTGAAATGTTATGATCCTGTGACGAGATGTGTCAAGGATATAAATGGAAGAAACCTGATTAGCATCACATAGGATGAAATTAGGGAGGTTTTGTCATTAAATGACCCATCTGTGGGATTGGAGAAAATAGACTTCACAGAGTTCACAGAGATTTATGCAGCACAGAAGGACTATTTGAGGTCTGGACGTCTAAGACAGTTTTTGGAACAGATTGGATCCATGTGTGTTATTAGTCCAAGCACACCCGAACCTTTCAGATTAGATCTTTTTAGTAAGAAAGCTTAGGAGGTTTACAACTTAGGAGGTTTACAGGTCATTAACCTTAATTATGGGACATGATGTGGCAACCCATATGCCCATCCCATATATGTTCATGATGGTACAATCATTGCATCCTCAACTAGCACTAATTTTTAATTTTGCATCCCACCTAGCTGATTTGATTCATGAAGGATTGATGGGAATCAAGAATATGAAGGTTTCTAGACCTTTTGGATGGTATTCTATGCTCATGCATATGTTTTTGTATAAGGGTGAGAATTTCTTCAACACAATGGTGAATATTATGAAGGAAAGATATGGAGAGACCCTCCCTGTACAGTTATGGACTACGGCCCTGTCATGGGATAGAGTTGATGCTAGTTACATTGCTTTTGACAAAGATTTTGCATCAAGGCTTAGGTCTCTTTTATTTTTTGATAATCCAAGGATTCCAACAGAGTTACTAAGATTAATCAGGCCAATGGAGTACTGCCAAGACATTACCATTATCCACAATTTTGGTGACATAATTTTATACCCTGTTTCTACAGTATTTAGAGTATATGGTTGCAAGGTGGCACCCTATATCCTTCCTTACCAGGTTCCATTAAAGTTAGGCTACACCGAGATCCTAAGACAAATTGGTAATTTACAGGAAACCACACTTACTGGTAAGGGTAGAGGAACTTTCTTTCCTGATGTGACTTTAGCTCATCAATATGTAATAACAAAGGGAGGATGGGTGCACTTGCATAAGGTTCTGCAACCTTACAAGATGTCAAAGGTAGTGGTGAGGTGTGTAGACATTGAGGGTTTCCTCTCTGGTGTTTTTAAAGATAAGGTGAGGTGTGCTCTTATTGAGCATCAATTCAATTTCCCAGAGGATATAGTCAGAAATGAGTTTGATCTCCAAGCTCAAGAGGTGAAAAATGAAAAATGGATCATTTAAAAAAAGTCTGTAGACTTTATTCAGAATTTAGACAAAACTTATGACCCATTGATTGGTTTTGAGCCATGGGCTAGAAAAGTTGATGCCCTTGTGGAACATTTTGAGGGAATCATGCATGCTTTGAATGAAAAAAGAGCAGCTGTGAGCAAGATAGATCCTGAGATGGCCAAGAAAATTTTAACCCAGCCAAGATACATAAAGCTAACCCCGAAGGGAACTTATACAATGCAGAGAAGAAGTGGGTACACTGTTCTCCTACGCTCATAGAAAAAGGGTGAAGATGTCCCTTCCACTTCAAAAGGGAAGAGACTAATTGATGATTCAGCAATGCAGGCACCTTCCCCAAAGAGGCAAAGACAAGAAGAAGAGAGACCTAAGGGTGTGACCTACTCCCCCTCTCAATCCCCTATCCAATTAGATGAACATGGGATAGCAGAGCAATTGGTGCAACTGAGGAATGAGGGAAACTTCTTTGTTTCCAATGATGATTTACAGGAGGGAATGCCTGAGGCACCCAAAGAAGTGGCCATGGATCTTACAATTGAAGAAATTGAGGGTAAAAAATTGGACCCTATTTTGAAGTAGGGAAGTGACTCTTTCCTTGCCGATGATGATTTTGTTAAAACTAGGGCCTTCTCACAATTCTTGTGGAGAATGAAAATCAATCAGTTTAAAGCGATTTGTGAAAAGAAGAAGGAAGAATCTCCTAAAAAAGATGTGAAAGAAATAGAGGAGGAGACCAAGGCACAAATGGACAAACAATTTGAGAAGATTACTCTCGAGGAAGGGAGGGCCATGATTCACACAGCAGGGATTCTAATTTTACCAGAATGGGACATTGCTGATGCAATTGTTTTTGATCAAGTTAGAAAAAGCAAGGTAAAGACTCTTGCTACAGTAGAACAAGCAAAGCAAGCTGCAAGGGGAATTTCTTTCTCTGAGGATCATGCTACCTTGGTGATGTGGTCATTAAATCAGACTGAGGATAAAGGAAAAAGAAAAGTTTTCTCTCTAGGATATACAGGGAGTTTCATGGTGCAGAGAGTGGGAGGAACATCATGTGTTGAAGCATCAAAATTGATTTTAGAAACTACTAAGTTTAATGTCAGCGTGGCTAAAAGAGAGGCAAAGGAGAAAGAAGAGCTCAGACTCAAGTTTGAGAGGGTCTTAAAATCCTATAATGAGCTCAAAATTGAGCTGATTCAAAAAGACAATTTAATTGCACAATTGTCAGGACCTGTGAGCCATAGATCTCCTCAATTGGTGATTTTTGATAAACCTCCAGAAGCTTCATCTTCAAGCCTAATTGTTGAGTTTCCACCCTCACCATTCCCAGAAACAAACATTGATGCAAGAGTTGTTTGGGAAAAGCAGAGGCTAACAGAAGAAACAAATAAGTTGAGGGAGATAAGGGTACAGCTGGAAAATGAAAAGGATGAGAATGTGAAGGCTATAGCTTCAGCAAGTCAAAAATATGAAGAAAAAATAGTAGGGGCAATTATGGAGTTTGCTATTAACCTGAAGCCTTCCATTGTACATAATCATATAGAAATACTGATTTCTTTGCTTAAAGTTTTAAATAAGGAAAAGGATGAAATGGCTCCAGTTTTGGATAAATGGATTAAAAGGTCTCCTAGTGTGAAGTTATTCCATATGCTATCTAAGGGACAGGAGGACCTGGATCCTCTGATAAAGCCAATGCATCAAATTGTGAAGAAGATGGTGCAGTTTGGCATCTTTTTAGATGGTTTTATCAGAAGATCAAATATGTTGAAAGCTGAATTGATGCTTTCAAATTATGAACTGGTGCCTCCTATTTTCACAGATAATGGAGAATTCAAAGAGGCTTATCAATGGAGGGAGGAGTTAGATGGACTCCTCATAGAAAGAATAACAAATGTTTTGAGTGACAAATCTTCTTTCAGTGACACTATTAAAATGTTAATAAATGCCAAGTCAATGTTTGACACCATTCAGCAGAAGGTCACTCAAGTCATGAGTGAATGGGAACAGTTGTCAATCAAAAAAGCTAAATTATTCAGTTTTGATTTCCCAAATGAAGAAGTGTACAACAAATGGAGATATCAGTACATACCAGCTATAGAGAGCATAGATACACCACCAGCTTCATAAAATAGATCAGGGTGGTCTTTTTGAGTCACAAAAGGTGGTTGAAAATATAGGGGAGCATTCATTGCAGAATGGACAATGAGTATTGCAGATCAGATTTGAAGAAGGAAAGCCAAGGACAACATTAAAGATATGAAAAGAGGTCGGCTCAACTGCAATTTGCTCACCTACTTGCCTGGCTGTATTTATTATAAGTTTTATAGTTGTAATTTTTAGGGTTAGTATTTTTGTAAACCCTAGAATGACCAGAAGCTTTTTGCATTTCCTGATATAAAAGGATTTCCCAAGGTCATTCAGGGTATTGAGAGTTTAGGTGTAAAAAGAAAAATAGGAGAAAAGTTCTGAAACCCTAACCCTTAGTCGAGGATTGTAAGTTTGGCAATTTTATCAAAGATAATATAAAGAAGAGATACAGGTTGCTGCTATATTTTGAAAGCTTGTTACTTAGGATGTTCATGTGTTCAAATGGTGAAAGGTTATACTTAGCATAAATTTTCAAGTCTTTTCCTCTCCTTTGTTCTATTCTGTGAATTTGTAAATCTATCATAGTTTTCTGTGAATATACTCAGGCTTTGGGTTTCCAACCGAGGGTTAGATTAAAGTTGCTTGAAGTTGAATATATGTTCATGAAGTTCATATGAAGGATTCTCATAAGTAGGAAAGATTTGATATATTTGTGTTTATGCTCAAAAACCATCTTTTTACAGACACCTTTGTACCCATCTTATTTCTTGAGATCTTGCCCAATGAATAAGGCGCTGGTCTATATTTTCTTATTTGCATCTTGTATAGAATGATTGGAATCTTGTAATCCTGAAATCATTAAAATCATTACCAGTATTTACTTTTATTTACTTTTATGTTGTCCTACCCAGTGATGGAGGATCAATGAACAATAGGTTTTTGTTTAGTATTCTCTCACTGTTTTTATTTGTTGAAAGATCCAATAAAGAAATAAGGGGCAGAGTTGAAGTTATCAGTTAGAGTTACAACTATTGGATCAGGTGTACCTGCCTTGGTTTGACAGAGCCAGAAGCAGAAGAGGGAAAATCCATCCCTATAGTTGGTCCAGTTGCCTATAGATTACCCACATTTGGAACTAACCAGTCCTTAATATCCATCATATGCATCTTGGCAGCCCTAGTTGGCATAAGCATTTTCAAACACCAACAAAATGGTGACTCTGCTGGGGATAGAGATTATAACCACAGGAAAATAGTGCAAGTTTCAAGTTGAGCTGGACTCCTGGCTTGCTTATTTTAATTAGTTGATATCTCTCATGTTACAAATTAGTATAGATAATGCGGGTACGAGTTGAGCTTAGACTCCTGGCTGACTTATCATCTATCCAATGGATTTCATTAAAAGAGTGTAAGAGTTAGTTTTCTAAGGTTTCAAATTATCTCACACCTTGTGAGTGGCAACTCTGAGTATCTCTGTAACTAGTAATTTATAAGATATAGTTATGAGTTTCAAAAATACAAGATCATATAGTAGGGAACACCTTGAGGAAAGTTTGTAGGGTGGGCTTCCTACTGCATCTAGAAGAAACCAGGGCAAGAAAGATAAAGATGCTAATGATATGTCTATGACTTGGAGACAGAGAGGGAACCCTAGACGGCATAATATTCCTCCTCCTAGTCAAGAAGGAAATGCCTCAAAATATGAGGAGGCTGTTGACTTAGGGCTTAACCAGTATGAGGATTATTAGTCCCCCATAGAGAAGGAGGGTGAAGGAATATCCCGAAATAAGAGGGTGAGTCCTAATAGGAAGCATGGAAGGGAAGGAAGGTCTAGAAGTAAAAATAGGATTGGTCAAGGTTTTCTTCCTCCTTTCACCCTTGGTTATTCATTACCACAAGGCCTTCATGAGTCTCAGGACTAGCAGGAGAACCCCCAAGCACAACAGATCGAATCAGAGACAACTTTGCCTGATTTTGATGAGATTTTTGATGAAATAGATGAATTAGAAAGAAAGATTCAGGAACAAGCAGCCATTAGGCAAAAAAGAGAAAAGGAAAAAGAAGAGAGAGTCAGGCAAGTAATGTTGAGAGCTGACCAACTAAGAAGACAACTGATTGACTTGGAAGCTATAAATTATCTGCCTATTCCTAAAGATACAAGTAAGCAACCTGTTGTTCAAAGAACTTTTGAAGCAGGAATTCCCAAAGATAAAGGGAAAGAAAAAGAGAAAGGCATTTCACTCAATGAGCCTGTAAACCCTAAGGGAGATATAGACCAGGCTTTGAGATTAGAGGTAGATTTAGAAAAGGCTAAAAGAGAACAAGAGTTGTTAGCCAAACAACTTGAAAAGGCAGAATTAGAAGTTGCAACATTAGAAATGAAAAGGAAAATTGATTTTCTTAAAAGATTTGCAGGACCTACAAGTTTTGGCAACTCTAGTAAGACACAAGAGGTGGATGTTGCACACCCAACTAATCAGATAGGTGGCATTCCCCTACTAGGAGGATTTAATGGTTCTGCCACTACAAATACTAATGCATCCACATCTTAGGGTGATGGCTTTCCTAATTCAGGGATTATACATGAAAGGTGCAAACAGTTGGTTTTCAATGGCATTCCTGGTTATCCCAACCCCATCCCTGAAGAAATTAGAAAGAAGCTTCCTAAATTCACAGGAAGTAATGTTGTAACTTGTGAAGAGCATTTAAAAAAAATTATTGATATAATTGGTGATTACAATATTGTGCCTGATCATGTCATAATGAAGTTATTTGTACAATCCCTAACAGAGGATTCCAGGGATTGGTTTAGGGCTTTACCACATGGCAACATTGGCTCATGGGATCAGCTTAGATATTGTTTTTAGGAGCAATATGGTGATAAGACACATGAGGGCTTCATGCTAAATGAATTCAATAACATAAAAAAGAATTACAATGAGGATGTTGTTGAATTTAATGTCAGGTTTGAAAAGGCCATGCACAAATTCTTACAAGTCATTAGATTAGATGACAGGGTATGCCTTGTCACATACTTGAATGCCTTTGACTCAAAGATGGGTTACTTATTGAGAGACAAAAATCTAAGAAGTTCTTTTGAAGCATACAAGTTAGCTATGAATATAGAAAGTAATCGGAGAATCTCAGGGAAGTTGGGAAGGAAAGAAGACGATAAATCACCTCTGTTGAATAGAAAGGACCACAGAAAGCCCCAAGGTGTCAACCCTAAGGATGATGATAGCTTGAAATAAATTCTTAAAGCAATTAAATATTTGAAGCCTGGTGAAAATAGAGGCAACAAAGCTGCAGGAGGGGACATGCCTCCCTTCAACAATCTTAATAAGTTACCAAGGATGCAGAACTATCCTTACAATACTCAGTGGAAAGATGGGAAACCTTTATTCCCAGACAAAGGTGATAGGCCAAATAATAGGACCCCTGATCCATTGCAAAGAAACTCAATGAATGTAGTGGATGAAGTCCCATGGTGCATCGCTTGTCAATCACCACATGACTCTAATTATTGTGCCATATCCCAAAATGTATCCCCTCAAGAAGAACAAGAGTGTACTGAGGAACAACCTTATGATGACCAAGGATGTGGAATGTTTTCTTCTCACCTTTTGAGTGAGGTAGATTCTGCTGAGGAGGATGAAAATCAGGATGCCTCATTTTCCCAAATTAGGAATGAATCATACCATCAGAAAGTCTTTTCAGATGATGAAGACAGTGAGCCTGACAACATTCAATGCAATGTCCAAAAGAATGACTCAGCAACTACCTTGAGAAGGCCTTCTAAAGATGAGATTGCTTTGATAACAACTAACTTGGTTACTTGGGCAAAGGAAAATTATAACTTAAGAAATAGAGTCGTGGGTGATTTAGATCCTAGGCCTGCTGGCATTTTTATAAAGAAAATAGATAAGGATGCAAAAGCATCACAGGAGAAAATAAAAAATTCTCCTCATGCTGATAAAGTTAAAGTGAAGAAAAATGTTAAGCCTAACATTGTCTATAAGGTTAAAACCAAACCTACAACAGAGGAGGTGCCAATTGTAAGAAAGAAGACTGAAACTCAAGATGGGAAAAATGAAAACATGCCTGTTCAAGAAACTAAGGAGGTAGCTGATCTAAAGCCTGATGTATTTGATTCAAAATATGTTCCGATTGATATGAACAAATTGTTATCTCAAATCACTATTAAAGTTCCATTGTTAGAAATGATGAGAATTGAAGAGCACAAAGAGAAAGCTTTAAATTTGGTTAATAGTGTGGTTCCCATGAATTCCCAAAGAATTGAGGGAACTGAGGAACATATGACCTTTTTAAATAATTAAATTGGAAAGTGTACTAAAGAAATTGTCTCTGAAATTCCTCAAATATATTTGGATACAAATGTTGTCAGTACCACAGTGGGAACAGTTGACCCATTCTTTTTGACTTTACAGATAAATGAAAAGATGTTAAAAAATTGCATGATTGATTCTGGAGCATCCAATACTATTATGCCTGTTGAGGTCATGAAATCTTTGGGATTGAAAGTAGACACACCTCATGGCAGATGTTAGGCAATGGATTCAAGGGAGGTTCTAGTTATGGGAACTATTAAGGCCTTACCTTACAGACTGGCTGCATACCCCAGTAAACAATTAACTATGAGTGTCCTGGTAGTGGATATTCCTCCCTAGTATGGGATGTTATTATCAAGAAAGTGGAGTGCATCTATGGGAGGGAGCATACAGTGTGACCTATCATTTTCCACTTTCAATTTTGAGGGGGAAAGTATCAAAGTTACTAGAGAATCCATAACTCCACACATGATTGAAGAAGAGGAGCAGGACAACATGAATTGTTTCCTTGATACTGAGATCAATGCCTTCAAATTCCAAGACAAGCAAGGAGATGAAGGTATTGACCTTGTTTATATATCAGAAAGTCAAGAAGGATGGATTGACTTAGATAGTATTTGGACCATGTATTTTGATGGAGCAAGTAGCAAAGAAGGATCTGGAGCTGGAATATTGCTCATATCCCCTGGTGGTAAAACTTTCAAGTTCTCATTTTCCTTATTGTTTGCATGCACAAATAATGTTGCAGAGTATGAGGCTATGTTAATTGGTCTGAGATTGGTGTCAAGGCATGGTATAAGATGTTTGAAAGTGATAGGCGACTCTGAATTGATTGTATCCCAAATAAGATCAAAGTATGCTTCCAAAAACCAAAAGTTAAAGCAATATAGGAATGTTGTATGGGATGAGATTGAATGTTTCAGTGCTTTTAATATCTGCTGGGTGGAGAGAAGCTATAATAGGATGGCAGACCTACTAGCTAACATAGCCCTTAGACCAGAGGATGCTACTTTTGCAGATGTGTCTAATATTGAAGTGCAAGCCAGGCCTTCCATTCCTGACAATTTGGATAATTGGAAAGTCTTTTCTGATGATCAAGACATATTTAGATTTCTCCATTGTGAATCTCACTTTGGTGATAAAGAAATGGGTTTTAGCTCTTATATTAATATAGTAAATGGCAAGGATGTTATTTTTGGGAAAGAAGTGTTACAGCTGAAATCAAATAGAGTTCCTAAAGGATTGGTTGCTCTTGAAAAAGCATTTGACAACAAGGATAAGACCTTCCCTGCTAATACTAGTAAGACTAGTGAGCTGGAGGAAATAAATTTGGGCACAAGGATAGTCCCTAAGAAAGTTTACATAGGCAGGTCTTTATCCCAAAAAATGAGAAAAAATTTGATTGATCTCCTCAGGAGATTTAGGCATGTTTTTCCCTGGTCTTATGAAGATCTTAAAGCCTATAGGGAGGACCTTTTTCAACATGAGATTCCACTAATGGAAGGCACAAAACCTTTTAGGCAGAAATTGAGACCTGTTAATCCAACCTTGGCACCTAAAATGTAGGATGAACTTAGGAGGATGATGGATGCTGGAATTATCAAACCTATTAGGCATTCCACTTGGGTTTTGAATCTGGTGCCAGTTAGAAAGAAAAATGGTGATATCAGGTTATGTGTGGATTTTAGGAATCTCAACATAAATTCTTTGAAGGATAATTATGGATTACCAAATATGGAGAACATGTTGCAAAGGGTCACTGGGTCAGAAATGATGTCCATGATGGACGGTTTTTCTGGGTATAATCAAGTCATGGTCAAAGACACAGAGCAGTTCAAGACTGCATTTACAACTCCATGGGGACATATGTTTATGTAAGAATGCCTTTTGGATTGACAAATGCTGGTGCCACTTTTCAAAGAGCCATGGATGTAGCTTTTGCAGAGTTTATTGACAGATTTATGGTGGTTTATCAGGATGATTTGATAGCTTTCTCAATAAAGGAAGAAAAACACTGCCAACACCTTGAGAAGATTTTTATCAGAGCATTAGAATATGGAGTATCTCTAAATCCAAAGAAGTGTGCTTTTGGTGTGACGGAAGGAAAGTTGCTTGGGCACATTGTTTCAAAAGATGGTGTGAGGATAGATCCTGAAAGAGTTGAAGCAATTGACAAACTAACTCTACCAAAGAACATAAAAGGAATTCAATCTTTTTTAGGACAAGTTAACTTCTTGAGGAGATTTATAACTAACTTTGCAGAGATTAGTATTCCTATATCAAGAATGTTAAAGAAAGGAGCAAAGGTGGAATGGAATACTGAGGTAGTTCAAGCTTTCAATGACATTAAAAAGGCCATAAAGCATGCTCCAGTCTTGAAAACACCAGATTATAGCAAGCCAATGTAGATTTTCTCTTTTGCATCTGCCCATACTATTGCTGCAGTACTATTACAAAAGAATAATGAGGGTTTTGAATAGCCCATCTCCTTTTTCAGCAAGACTTTGTAGGCAGCAGAATTGAATTATGATATTATTGAAAAGAAAGCTTATGCTTTGGTCAAAGCTATAAAGGCATTCAGATGTTATTTGGTGGGAACCATAGTTGTTGCCTATGTACCAAGTGCTGTAGTCAAAGATATCTTAGTCCAACAGGAGGTTTCAGGAAGAAGATGTAGGTGGATTAATAGGATTCAAGAGTTTAACATTGATATCCACATTACAAAATTGGTAAGAGGATTGGGCCTAGCAAAGTTGATGGCCCAGAGTAATCTAAATGCAAACCAAATAAACATGTTGGAAGAGGATCAGAGGCCTTATATATGCAACATGGACTGTTGTGAATGGTACAAAGACATTGCCCAATATTTACAAAAGATGATCTTACCCCTTGGGATTGAAGATAATAAGAAGAGAACTATTAAACTCCAATCAATAAGGTATGCAATTATAAAGGGTGAGCTTTGGTGGAGGAGTAATGAGGGTATTTTACTCAGGTGTGTAAATCAAGGAAGAGCCACACTTCTAATGAAGGAAATGCATAGTGGAGTTTGTGGAGGGCATTATATGGCTAAGACTACTACTCACAAGATCATTAGAGCAGGCTTTTGGTGGCCTACACTTTTTAAAGATGCCCATCAGTTTGTCAAGAAATGTGATCCTTGCCAAAGATTTGCAAGAAAGTTAAAATTTAGTGGAAATGTTCCACTCAAACCTGTTTCTGTTCAGGCTCCTTTCCAGAAATGGGGTGTAGATTTCATTGGAGAAATTCCTACTAAATCCAGTGGTGGACATTTTTATATCTTGGTGGCAACTGACTATTTCACTAAATGGGTTGAGGCAATCCCTACAAGAAGGGCGACTAGCAAAGTAGTGACAGATTTCATGATGCAGAATATTTTGACAAGATTTGGTTGCCCAGAAACCATGGTGGTTGATAATGCATTATGTTTCAGATCAGAAGAGTTTGTTGATTTTTGCAGACATAATGGTATTATAATTTCATACTCATCTGATTATCACCCACAGGGCAATGGTCAGGCAGAATCTAGCAATAAAAATTTGGTTAAAATCCTGAAAAGAATCTTGGATCAAAATAAGAAGGCTTGGGATTCTAAGTTGCTACAAGCCTTATGGGCTGACAGGGTTACAGTCAAGAAAGCAATAGGGTGTGCCCCTTTTGACTTGGTATATAGGATTCATGCCAGATTGCCACAAAATAATTTGCTACAGATGTACCAGTTCATCCAAACTTATGATGACGATGTGGAAGAAGACATGACAATCAGGATAAATGACTTGATTCAACTCAATGAGTTAAGGGTTGATGCACATGATAAAAATGAAAAGTTACAAGCCAAGTGTAAAGTCTTATATGACAAGAAGATGACTAAAATTTTTTTCACAGAAGGAGATATGGTTTTGATGTGGAATGCAAGGCTTGAAAACAAAGGCAAGCATGACAAGTTTGACCCCATTTGGTTAGGACCATTTATTATTGAAGAAAAATGGGCAGAAAATTCTTACTTTCTAAAAAACTTGGTGGGAGAATTCCTTGAATTACCTGTTCATGGTCAATTCTTAAAACCTTATTTCTCCTAAAAGGTTTTTGTAATCTTTGTTACCAGATTTTTAGTTTAGGTTTTTGTGTGCATTCCCCTTTTTTCTAGTCATTTTTGCTCTGGTTTGCTATACCAAGAGATTCTAAATTATCATTGTACCTATGGGAGTTATATGTCCCCGATCAGAGCCACTGTTATCACTATTAAGTTTTTCAGCTCCATTCAGGTATTTTTTGGGGAATATTCAAGTATTGTTCTGTTGAAATTTTTTCATGAAAATCTTATGTTTGGAAAACCCTAGTTTCAAGACTGGTAGTCCTGTTATAATCTCTCGTTACCTTTTTGAACTTACTAAACGCTCAAATAAGCATGTGCTTTTATTTGACCCCTTTGCCTTTCACTTTATGTGTCAAGCGGTTAGGTTTCATTTTCAGCTTTACCCCTTTTAGACATTAACCTTTTCTTCAAAGCCTAGGTTTCGGGTTAATCTTCCAAACATTTTAGGCCTTTAAATGAGTGTTTGTCGTTGCACCGTAAGACTCCCAGTTGTCAAATTTTTTGGCATGCAAAATAGCGACACAGCGCCGCCTGTCCTAGCGGGCCTGTTGTTATTGAAAAGCACTGACCTTTAACAAGTGATTTAGATCTACAGTTGTCGTTATGCTGTTGGCCTAAGATGCATATCTTTTAACATCGTGAAATAGTGACAATCATCAGATCTCCCTTCTTTGAAATAATGCTCAGTAGGTCCTCGGTTGTCAGAGCTTCAATCGATGTGTTTCCTCCTGATTGGCCCGCGATGCTCATGATCATATATGATTGCCAGTTGTTCCTGACACTGCATATGACATGGGTTTTTTTGACTTGTTGCCCCTCGTCTATGGTGTCATCTTTTGATTGGTTGGAGGATTTTTAATGAATAGTGGGGCCTCATTTTCAGAAATGATTAACATGCAGTAAGATCTCACGGCTATCGTAATACCGCTGGGATGAGATGCGCATCTTTTAACATCGTAAAATAGCGACAGCCGTTGATTTAGATAAAGAGACAAGGACTGTTCAGTGGGACCAGAAACTTGCTTAAGGAAAGTGATCGTCCGATCAAAGATACATCGACGATTGTCATTATATCTTAAGATGATTTTTCTGACAGTTTTGGGATAGTGCTTTAGCGACAGGGTGACACCTGGCTTATCTGGACAAAGGTCAAGCTAAGTTATTTCTTTTCCCCACATGCCAAATTTTGAAATGTTCTCATTGGTCGAAAACTAACCTAGGGAAAAGTATTGAAGAGTTCTGCTGTCAAGTTTCTCAGTCGTCTGATGCGCCAAAATAAAAAGATATCAATGGCTAGAATTTAAATTTCCTTCTGTGATGTTTCTCACGTCCTACGAACGCTGAGGCTGCCAACCTCCAATAATGGTGAAGTTAATTTGCTATGTGCGGATCAATTGCAAGCAGTTGGTGAAAGTTATGTATTGGATTCTAATCGTTGTGTCCCTTCACTACTCTCACAAGTTTCTTTGGCGATAAATTTTTTGCGAGAAGCATTTTTCAAGCGAAAGATTTCTCAGGTGCCTGGTAGGTCTTTTCTGATTTTGAACTTGTTTAAATCTTTGGGAAGGTGTCGTGAGAAGGATTTCTATCATAATTTGATAAGGTTTAGGGTTTTCTTCATAAGTTCATTATCTTTAGTAAGAAAACCTAGTCTCAGAATACCACCAAAGAGGAATTTGTCTGGACAAACAAAGTATAGTAAAAGGGGGATTTTTGAGGATTTAATGCAGTTGCTCCCACATTCTGATAATGGGGTGCAAAGAGTGAAAGAACTTACTCCGAGATATCCTAGGGATTCAATAGCAGAGGCACTTTATGACAGAGGGAATTGGATGAGAGATGCCAATGTGGGTGAGAAGGACAATGGTCTCACTCTGTTAAGGGAAGCTTTTTCACAAAGGAATGCATGTGCCCCCTTGAGTAACGTATGGATATTTGACATTGGGAAGTTGGTGTGCCCTCATGTTTTCATGGATGCTGAACTGCTAATACAAGTTGCGAAATGTTATGATCCTGTGACGAGATGTGTCAAGGATATAAATGGAAGAAACCTGATTAGCATCACAGAGGATGAAATTAGGGAGGTTTTGTCATTAAATGACCCATCTGTGGGATTGGGAAAAATAGACTTCGTAGAGTTCACAGAGATTTATGCAGCATAGAAGGACTATTTGAGGTCTGGACCTCTGAGACAGTTTTTGGAACAGATTGGATCCATGTGTGTTATTAGTCCAAGCACACCCGAACCTTTCAGATTAGATCTTTTTAGTAAGAAAGCTCAGGAGGTTTACAGGTCATTGACCTTAATTATGGGACATGATGTGGCAACCCATATGCCCATCCCATATATGTTCATGATGGTACAATCATTACATCCTCAACTAGCACTAATTTTTAATTTTGCATCCCACCTAGCTAATTTGATTCATGAAGGATTGATGGGAATCAAGAATATGAAGGTTTCTAGACCTTTTGGATGGTATTCTATGCTCATGCATATGTTTTTGTATAAGGGTGAGAATTTCTTCAACACAACGGTGAATATTATGAAGGAAAGATATGGAGAGACCCTCCCTGTACAGTTATGGACTACGACCCTGTCATGGGATAGAGTTGATGCTAGTTACATCTCTTTTGACAGAGATTTTACATCAAGCCTTAGGTCTATTTTTTTTTTTGATAATCCAAGGATTCCAACAGAGTTACTAAGATTAATCAGGCCAATGGAGTACTGCCAGGACATTACCATTGTCCACAATTTCGGTGAGATAATTTTATACCCTGTTTCTATAGTATTTAGAGTATATGGTTGCAAGGTGGCACCCTATATCCTTTCTTACCAGGTTTCATTGAAGTTAGGCTATGCTGAGATCCTAAGACAGATTGGTAATTTACAGAAAACCACACTTACTGGTAAGGGTAGAGGAACTTTCTTTCCTGATGTGACTTTAGCTCATCAATATGTAATAACAAAGGGAGGATGGGTGCACTTGCATAAGGTTCTGCAACCTTATAGGATGTCAAAGGTAGAGGTGAGGTGTGCAGACACTGAGGGTTTCCTCTCTGGTGTTTTTAAAGATAAGGTGAGGTGTGCTCTTATTGAGCATCAATTCAATTTCCCAGAGGATATAGTTAGAAATGAGTTTGATCTCCAAGCTCAAGAGGTGAAAAAGGAAAAATGGGTCATTTACAAAAATTCTATAGACTTTATTCAGAATTTAGACAAAACTTATGACCCATTGATTGGTTTTGAGCCATGGGCTAGAAAAGTTGATGCCCTTGTGGAACATTTTGAGGGAATCATGCATGCTGTGAATGAAAAAAGAGCAGCTGTGAGCAAGATAGATCCTGAGATGGCCAAGCAATTTTTAAGCCATCCAAGATACATAAAGCTAACCCCAAAGGGAACTTATACAATGCAGAGAAGAAGTGGGTACATTGTTCTCCTGCCCTCACAATAAAAGGGTGAAGATGTCCCTTCCACTTCAAAAGGGAAGAGACCAATTGATGATTCAGTAATGCAGGCACCTTCCCCAAAGAGGAAAAGACAAGAAGAAGAGAGACCAAAGGGTGTGACCTACTCCCCCTCTCAATCCCCTATCCAATTAGATGAACATGGGATAACAGAGCAATTGGTGCAACTGAGGAATGAGGGAAACTTCTTTGTTTCCAATGATGATTTACAGGAGGGAATGCCTAAGGCACCCAAAGAAGTGGCCATGGATCTTGCAATTGAAGAAATTGAGGGTAAACTATTGGACCCTATTTTGAAGCAGGCAAGTGACTCTTTCCTTGCTGATGATGATTTTGTTAAAACTAGGGCCTTCTCACAATTCTTGTGGAGAATGAAAATCAATCAGTTTAAAGAGATTTGTGAAAAGAAGAAGGAAGAAGCTCCTGACAAAGATGTGAAAGAAATAGAGGAGGAGACCAAGGCACAAATGGCCAAGCAATTTGAGAAGATTACTCCTGAGGAAGGGAGGGCCATGATTCACACAGCAGGGATTCTAATTTTACTAGAATGGGACATTGCTGATGCAATTATTTTTGATCAAGTTAGAAAAAGCAAGGTAAAGACTATTGCTACAGTAGAACAAGCAAAGAAAGCTGCAAGGGGAATTAATTTCTCTGAGGATCATGCTGCCTTGGTGATGTGGTCATTAAATCAGACTGAGGATAAAGGAAAAAGAAAAGTTTTCTCTCTAGGATATACAGGGAGTTTGATGGTGCAGAGAGTGGGAGAAACATCAGGTGTTGAAGCATCAAACTTGATTTTAGAAATTGCTAAGTTTAATGTCAGTGTGGCTGAAAGAGAGGCAAAGGAGAAAGAAGAACTCAGACTCAAGTTTGAGATGGTCTTAAAATCCTATAATGAGCTCAAAATTGAGCTGATTCAAAAAGACAATTTGATTACACAATTGTCAGGACCTGTGAGCCATAGATCTCCTCAATTGGTGATTTCTGATAAACCTGCAGAAGCGTCATCTTCAAGCCCAATTGTTGAGTTTCCACCCTCACCGTTCCCAGAAACAAACATTGATGCAAGAGTTGTTTGGGAAAAGCAGAGGCTAACAGAAGAAACAAATAAGTTGAGGGAGATAATCGTACAGCTGGAAAAAGAAAAGGATGAGAATGTGAAGGCTATAGCTTTAGCAAGTCAAAAATATGAAGAAAAAATAGTAGGGGCAATTATGGAGTTTGTTGTTAACCTGAAGCCTTCCATTGTACATAATCATATAGAAAAACTGATTTCTTTGCTTAAAGTTTTAAATAAGGAAAAGGATGGAATGGCTCCAGTTTTGGATAAATGGATTAAAAGGTCTCCTAGTGTGAAGTTATTCCATATGCTATCTAAGGGACAGGAGGACCCAGATCCTCTGATAAAGCCAATGCATCAAATTGTGAAGAAGATGGTGCAGTTTGGCATCTTTTTAGATGGTTTTATCAAAAGATCAAATATGTTGAAAGCTGAATTGATGCTTTCAAATTATGAACTGGTGCCTCCTATTTTCACAGATAATGGATAATTCAAAGAGGCTTATCAATGGAGGGAGGAGTTAGATGGACTCCTCACAGAAAGAATAACAAATTTTTTGAGTGACAAATCTTCTTTCAGTGGCACTATTAAAATGTTAATAAATGCCAAGTCAATGTTTGACACCATTCAGCAGAAGGTCACTCAAGTCATGAGTGAATGGGAATAGTTGTCAATCAAAAAAGCTGAATTTGTCAGTTTTAATTTCCCAAATGAAGAAGTGTACAAAAAATGGAGATATCAGTACATACTAGCTGTAGAGAGCCCAGATTCACCACCAACTTCATAAAACAGATCAGGGTGGTCATTTCAAGTCACAAAAGGTGGTTGAAAATATAGGGGAGCATTCATTGCAGAATGAACAATGAGTATTGCAGATCAGATTTGAAGAAGGAAAGCCAAGGACAACATTAAAGACATGAAAAGAGGTCGGCTCAACTGTAATTTGCTCGCATACTTGCCCAACTATATTTATTATAAGTTTTGTAGTTGTTGTAATTTTTAGGGTTAGTATTTTTGTAAACCCTAGAATGACCAGAAGCTTTTTACATTTCCTGATATAAAAGGATTTCCCAAGGTCATTCAGGGTATTGAGAGTTTAGGTGTAAAAATAACAATAGGAGAAAAGTTCTGAAACCCTAACCCTTAGTCGAGGATTGTAAGTTTTGTAATTTTATCAAAGATAATATAAAGAAGAGATACAAGTTGCTGCTATATTTTGCAAGCTTGTTACTCAGGATGTTCATGTGTTCAAATGGTGAAAGGTTATACTTAGCATAAATTTTCAAATCTTTTCCTCTCCTTTGTTCTATTCTGTGAATTTGTAAATCTATCATAGGTTTCTGCAAATATACTCAGGCTTTGGGTTTCCAACCGAGGGTTAGATTAAAGTTGCTTGAAGTTGAGTATATGTTCATGAAGTTCATATGAAGGATTCTCATAAGTAGGAAAGATTTGATATATTTGTGTTTATGCTCAGAGACCATCTTTTTATAGACACCTTTGTACTCATCTTGTTTCTTGAGATCTTGCCCAATGAATAAGGCTCTGGTCTATATTTTCTTATTTGCATCTTGTATAGAATGATTGGAATCTTGTAATCCTGAAATCATTAAAATCATTACCAGTATTTACTTTTATTTACTTTTATGTTGTCCTACCCAGTGATGGAGGATCAATGAACAATAGGTTGTTGTTTAGTATTCTCTCGCTATTTTTATCTGTTGAAAGATCCAATAAAGAAATAAGGGGCAGAGTTCAAGTTATTAGTTAGAGTTACAACTATTGGATCAGGTGTACCCACCTTGGTTTGACAGAGCCAAAAGAAAAAGAGGGAAAATCCATCCCTATAGTTGGTCCAGTTGCCTATAGATTGCCCACATTTGGAACTAACCAGTCCTTAATATCCATCATAGGCATATTGGCAGCCCTAGTTGGCATAAGCATTTTCAAACACCAATAGGGTGGAGCTTGAAAGAGGAGCAATCCATGTGCACAAATATCCTCCAATGAGAAAATAAGAGTTGACTTTTGTGTCCATATGAGACAAAAAAGTGTTTTTTCTTTTATTTATTAAATAAGAATAATGCTTTATGTGTGCAACTTAGGATAAGAGGAAAGTGGGGGCTTTTTATTTAATAAAAGGGGAGGAAATTACTTTTAATCAAATAAAGACTTAGGATAAAATGGTTAGCCCATAGAAAATAATCGAATGAATGATAGAACTAGGCTTTGATCAAGAATAAACAACTGATGAATTTAGCAAATAATGCTAGCAGGGGCTAATAGTCTAGGTGACCATTTTTAGATGATTACACCTGGTAAATAGGCACCTTGATAATAATAAAAAAAATTGAAAAAATTCAATACAAAAAAATGAAAAATTTAGAAAATACAAAAAAAGAAAGAAAAAAAAAGAAAAGTACAAAAAAATTGAGAAAGATAAAATGTGCCATTGATGAAAACCTGGCAAACAGGCATCATGGTAGCAAAAATAGAATCTCTACCAAGATGGTGAAAACCTGGTAAATAGGTGCCTTTTGTTTCCCCAATGCTATACCTATTGTAGCACCGCTTGGCTCTTGGTTTCCTACTTTAGTTTGTTTTCCTGCTTTCCTGCTTTAGTTCATTTCCTGCTTTAGTTTGGTAGCTCACACACTTCCTCTTAGTTACCTTCAAGATTATGCTCAATTTTACATGGATTGAAACTGGTCATACTTGGGGGCACCTTCCTAGTCTAGGGGGCATTGTCCTATCACTTTTAGAGTATTTACCTTGCATTAGTCACCAATGGTTCTCACTGTGTCTGCCTACTGATGCCTAGCTATTATTGAGATTTCTCTGCTTGAAGATCTCTTGTGTATCAGTCACCAGTGGTTCTCACTATGTTTTCCTATTGATACCTAGCTATTGCTCAGATCTCTCTCCTTGAGGATCCTTCATACATCATTCACTAATGGTTCTCACTGCATCTACCTACTTATGTTTTGTTTGTTCTCAGATCTCTCTCCTTGAGGGTCTCTTGTATCAATCACCAGTGGTTCTCACTGCGTCTTCCTGCTGATACTTCATTAGTACTCTGATTTCTCCTTTAGATTATCTCTTGCATCAGTCACCAGAGGTTCTCATTGTGTCTACCTATTGTCATTGTCTTGTTGAGGCTTCTCGCGCTATATCTTCCGATTTGACATCAATCTACCGAAACTAGATTTGTAACTCTTTGAATCATGTTGAGATTTTCTTTTTGTGTGTTTGTCTTTTTCTTTATCATTTCCTCCTCGAGAATCTCTAAGATGTCTATCTTGACCGAGAGAAGTGAGGACTGGGGGTAAAATCTTTTCTTTGCTTTCTGTTTGCTGGTTTAGTTCCAATGATCCAAGGGATCCATATAAGAGGGGTGTCCACTATGAGAGCCTTCATCTTGTGTTAGATGGCCATGTGTACCTCGACTCCTTTTATATGAAAACCTTGGTGAGGTTGGTTCTTCTCCTTTTCTATTTGAGTGACTTCTTTCTGCTACAAGTGAAATTTATGAGGCTCGTCCTGTGAAGTGAATGTATGGATCACTGCGAGCACCTTTGATATGCTTATCATTCACTTAGAAAAAGGAAGAAAATCTCTCGTGTCTGGCATGTTTTTTTGCAAGAAACATTCAGGTCATTCTAGCAACTATGCTTTGATGCTTATGTTAACTTGCTAAATCAAAAGGAATAGGTGTTCAGGTCATTCTGACAAATCTAAGAATAATGTCATATTCATATTCTCATGATTGCAATGTTAGTGAAGGTTGTATGACATCTAATGACTGTCCGTTACTAAAAACTCTATGATGATAATAAAATGGGTCCAACAACCAAGTCCTAGGGATTGCATTTAGTTTAGGCTTGCATTTTCATTCTAGGCTTGCATTGAGACAGTGTTTCAGTGCTCACTTCATTAGATTCTCTTGGATTTGTACATTGAGGGTTCTCATCTCATGTCCTGGCTTCATCACAACTATACAAATGCTCTGTTTTGCATGAAAATTTCATCCTTGGCTAAATTGACCGCTTTGAATCCATTTTTGGGATTGAAATCAAAATCTGACATCTCCAGATAGCTCAAAATTGTGTTTTAAATTTTTGGGTCCACCATGACCGGACACTTGTGCTGTCTCTATCTACAACCTATTGCTACCAATCATCTTTATGACATGTCATCTTTCAATTTCTCTCCCGAGGGGGTAGGATGATTGCATCATTGAATCTTATCAAATCAATTCTTGAATCAGTCTGATTTGAATCAAAGTTCTCATCATTAGGGGCATCTTTGTGCCTCGTATATTGTTATCTTGTCATCTATCTGCTAGGTATCTGAGCAATCTAACTTGGATCCTCGAGGATCAAGCTTCATTCTGGAGATGGTTCGCAAAATCTCATTAGGTATTAGGGCAATCTAACCCTAATTCTTGAAAGTCAAGCTTCATTCTGGAGATGGCTTTCAAAAGCTCTTTCTAACCGGTATCTAGGTGATCTAACCTGGGTCTCAGAGGACTAAGCTTCATTCTGGAGATAGTTCTGAAATCTACATCAGTTATCATTTAATCAATGGGTATTGGGGCAATCTAATCCTGACTCCTAAATATTGAGCCTTGTTCTGGGGACGGTCTTCCTTCGAAGTGGTAATCCGACCGTTGTCTTCATAATCTAATTTAGACTTCAGAGAATCAAGCTTTGTTCTGAAGATGGTTTTGCAACTTGATCTAATCAGTTTCTTAGCATTCTAACCTCGACTTCTGAGGGTTAAGCTCTGTTCTAGAGATAATCTTGAAAATCTCATCATCTATCACATTAGACTACTCTTTGAATCAATGCACTGCTCACACATCAATTCAAAGAGGGGCAAACTGTAATACCCCAAAATTGGCACCTTGCAATCCTAATCAATTTTGGTGCATTCCTTCAAATTTCTACATCATCAAAGTCCTATTGTACTAGGCAATTCAGTCTCCTAATTGACTTTATTTGACTTGGTGTCAAATGCAAAAAACCCTAAATTTGCATTAATTATACACTATATTTAATTCCTAAATATTCAACATTTATTGGCTAAATAATCCCTATGATTAATTAATTTAATTCTAAAGTCCTAGTACTTTTAATTAAATTAATTCCACCCCCTTTAGCTAATACACATCAAAGGAATTAAATAATTATTTAGTTCTTTGAATGGAATATCCCAATTTGAATTTTATTATTCAAGAAATTGGAAAAGCCACCCATGTGGCAATATTTCATTTAATTTATTAAATAATATCTCCAATTTGTCTCACCTTCCTCCATGGAGGTGAAGAGTCAGCCATTTGTTTCCAAGAGACTCTTCATCCTTCACCCAGGTTCTTCTATATTATGAACCTCTTTTTCCTCATTTGAGGAGGCAATTTTGAGAGCACTAAAACTATAGCGAATTTTTGTCTCACTTTCATACTTTCTCAAGCTTTGATAATATTGCATTTTAGAATAACCTCATTTTAGCATAATCTTGCACTCTCATATTAATTAGTTTTCTTACTATGTTTTAGATTAATTCTCATTTTTCTTTCACGTTTATTAGCTTAATTTGCACTCTCATGCTTAGATTAATTTCAATTGCATCCTCATGCTGGATTAATCTCATTTGCAATTCTCTTTCTAGTATTAAAAAATCTTCCATTTTAGAATTGGTCTATGGTTGTTATACTCTCGTTCTGAGAGTAAATTCAAAAACCCCATCTAAATAGGAGGTAAAAGGCCACTTCATTTATATTTGTGAAATGAGTAATTCATACTCATCTTTGTAATTTGGCTTATGAGAAATGACCATGTTGAGTCTATGGCTAAATTAGAGATCAACATTCAGACATAAACAGATACAAGCTCGCAGCTTTCATAATCCTCTTTTACATTCCATCCATGTCATATTTCTTTCTAAAGAAAAGATCTTACATATATGACCTATTACATTCTACATGATCAAGTTGGCCAGTTAGGCTTTCCTAATATGTAATTAATTATATAAATCCTTGCTAAGATACACACTATATCTAAAACAAGTATACAAAAATTATATCTCAACAATTAAGGACCGACATTCTTAATCCATGCTCTCCATTCATGATATATGCTACAACTTTGAAGTCAATTTCCAAATAGGTCTTCTCTAGAACACACGCCACAACTGACGTCATCCTTCTTTCCATACCTTTCTAAGATCAGTGAACATTCTTCAGTCTACTATCTATCATACCTTAAGCTCGCATACACTGAATCCTCATCACTTATAAGATATACTCAAAACATAGAGACTTACTCTGTCAACTTCCAGTGTCATATTCTAGTAACCAGTCTTCCCTAAATCTTCTGTAACTTGACCAAAATGCAATATTACATCATGTGATCTTAGATATAAGATCACAACACCTTCCTATACACACAATTGTCTTCACACATTCTGAAACATCTGTACAGTATCTATACACTGTAATAACCAGTCTATTTTCCTCATAGAAACATATGTTGACATCAGTGACAAAACACAAATGGAAAAAACATTGATAATGTGATTAAACATATTAAATGCATTAGAAATATCCAACAATCTCCCCCTTTGGCATTGATGGAAACATATGGGAAAATCCATCAACCCAAAATTTGTTAACCAAGAATACTTTCTCATAGTATCTTTCCTTATATAGTCTCCCCATATAGTAGGGATTTTATCATAGTATCTCTCCCCCTTTGACAAAAATGCCAAAGGGTGCCATAAGTCACCAACTATTTTCCATTTAGCCTTCATCAACAAGGTTCCAAATCACCCAAATGTAGTTTGTAATCTTCCAACGATCACTCCCCCTGAGGAGTGGATCTATACATCAAGGCCAAAAAATTATAGGGTGATGAATACCTCTGGACTGATGCATCCCTGGATAATTTAATTCTCACTAGGAGGGGCTTGTACCCCAAGCATACCTTTGAGATACTCAAAGGAATCTTTTGTCAATAGCTTTGTAAAGATGTCTGCTATCTGTTCTTTTATGCTAATGTATTCCAACCTTATTTCTTTCTCTACCACCTTGTCTCTCAAAAAGTGATACTTAATAGAAATATGATTAGTTTTATAATGCATCATAGGATTCTTTGACATATTTACTGTATTGGTATTATTAAAATGGATAACCACTAGTTCAATAAATGTTATTCCAATATCTTTCACCATTTGTTTCATCCAAATAATTTGAGTGCAGTTAATAGTAGTAGTAACATACTCTGATTCAACATTAGATTGAGCTATACAATCTTACTTTTTACTTAACCATGAAACCAACCTTTTCCCAAGGAAAAATGCACCTCCACTAGTAATCTTTCTTTCATCAATGTTCCCTGCCCAATCAGTATCAGTATAAGCATGTAGTTCAAAGTCATTATTTTTATCATAGCACAATCCATATTCCATTGTTCCTTTTAGATATCTGAATATCCTTTTTACTGTAGCCATGTCTGTCTCTTTAGGATCTGGTTGATATCTAGCTACAATTCCAACAACATTAGTAATATCTGGTCTAGAATGAGTTAGATATTGTAATCCTCCAATCATTGATCTATACTTGGTCTAAAAAACACTTTTGGTCTCATTAGTTTTTGTCAATTTATGACCAGTTACCATGGGTGTACCAACATGTTTACAATCTTCCATTCCAAAAATTTTCAACATCTCTTTAAGATACTTAGTTTGAGAAATGAAAAAACCATTCTTACTTTGATTTATTTGCAATCCAAGAAAGAATTTCATTTCACCTATCATGGACATCTCAAATTCATTCTCCATTTCTTTAGAAAACTTCTTACACATATCATCATTGCCTCCAAAAATAATATCATCAACAAAACCTTCTATTATCAAAATTCCATCTTGACTAGTTCTTAAATATAGGTTACTGTTAGTATTAGCTTTTCTGAATCCAAGGTGAAGTAAGTACTTGTCTAACCTTGCATACCAAGCCCTTGGTGCTTGCTTCAGTCCATACAGTGTCTTCTTAAATTTTCATACCATGTCTTCATCTTCTGTTAGAGGAAATCCATCAGGTTGTTCTATATATACCTCTTCTTCAAGATCCTCATTGAAAAATGCAGATTTTACATCCATCTAATATACTTTAAAGTCTTTATGTGCAACATATGCCAAGAATAGTCTCATAGATTCTATCTTAGCAACATAAGAAAATGTCTCTTCAAAATCTATGCCTTCTTGTTGTGAATAGCCTTTGCATACCAATCTTTCTTTGTTCCTTACAACAATTCCTTCTTCATTCATTTTGTTTCTGAAAACCCACTTAGTTCCTATTACATTTTTGTCTTTAGGTCTAGGAACCAATTCCCAAGTGTTATTTTTCTTTATCTGATCTAATTCTTTTTGCATGGCTTTGATCCATGATTCATCTCTACAAGCTTCATCAGTAGTCTTTGGTTCAACTTGAGAAATCAAACAAATTTATTCTCTTATCTTTGATCTAGTCATTATTCCTTGACTTGTATTACCAATAATTCAATTTTTAGGATGGTTTTTCTTTACATACTTCAAAGTTTTAGGAGTCTCAGTACTTTCATTTGTGTCATCATCAAAAATCTCATTTCCACAGTTAGTGTAATACCCCAAAAATGGGCTATAGGTTCATTAACCTCTTACATCTTCAAAATTGAATGAAATCGACATCAAAGTCCTAACCTAAGGCACATCTGCACATTATCGAATCCTAATTGATTTTATCCTAATTCTGCATTGGGGAATATTCCTAGCAATATTCCTATTTATCATAATTATCTTTAATTAAATAATTATTTGGCAATAAATCTTATTTATCCTAAAGTTTGATTAATTGAATATTTTGAATATTTAATTAATTAGATTTAATTTTTCCACTTAATTATTTAATTGAATTTAATTACATTTATTCCTAAATTGCATTATTTAATTTTGACAATAAATCAAAATATCCTATAACTAATTGATTAAATTCTTTTAATTAATTAATGTCAATTGTCAAATTTAATGATATAGTTTTCGAATAAAAGTTTGATTTAATAATTGATTAACCCATAAATCCATTATTCTTAAGTTCAAAATTAGTTAAGTTGAGGATAAATCACTTTATTTATTTAATTAATTGTGCACATTCAAAGAGCAGTTAAACTTTGAATCAGAAAAATTAATTCAAGTTGTTCTAAAATTAAATTCAACTCACTTTTGAGTTGAAAGCTAATCTCAACTTTTGATTTGAGTTAAAAAGCTGTTCTTGCATGATTTTGCATGATTATGTGAGTTAATTATCTCTGATTCCTTGTTGACTTGAAAATTAACTTGAGTTCATCAAGAGTGATTTATGACTTTTCTCATGCACCCTCAAAGCCCTAGATTTCTATAAAATCAAGGCTTTAGCTCCTCTAAAAGGATCCACGAAATTGCATCCCCACGCTGGTGAATTTGCGACTGAAGAATCTATCTTTTGTGAATCCAAGCTATTGTGAGATTTTCATTTGTTTTTGAGCATTCATATCATTTAGCATATCATTCTTAGATCAATTGCATATCATTTTGATTTTATCTAGATTAGATTCATATCCTATTTTTCATCTAATTCCATAGAAAATCCAAAAAGATAGATTAATCTGCATACATAGTCTTTCAGTCTTTTGCATTCAAATCCTTCATTTAGGTGTTGCATTGTCACTGGTCTCGGTCTGATATGAGAATACCATACTCGCATCTACTAGAAAGCAGTAAATCACCTGGTTAGCATAGTTTCAATTACTTGTAGATTTCAATTTTTGCTAACATCTAATGTTTTACTGAAGTGTTGTGTCCCTAGCTAGGTACAAAATTCACACACACATTTCTGGCGCCCATCGTGGGGCCCTGAAATGGGTTTCCATTTCACTTCTATCAATTTCTTGTTATTTTCTAATTAAAATTGTGATCTTTATTTTCTGTCTGTACATTTTTCGTATGACTTTTGTCAGAAAGTCATACCAGGAAGTACCCACTATTGTAAAACAGTTGATTCTATCGAGGCTCATATCAGAGGCTACCCTATGTCATTTGAGAGCTTGATTGTCATATGAAAGGATACCCATTGTCGTACGAGTTTCCTGATTGTCATATGGGAGGTAACCCATTGTCGTACGAGTTTGATTGTCATTTCATATTTTTAGGCAGTTTTTCAGATTTGATTTTCAGATTTGGACTGACAGCTAACCCTAACAATTGAGATCTTCTATTTCTGATTGGTATCTGCTGGTTCTGATTGGGAAAAGTGCAAGAAACATTGCTAAAATAGGTAAAAATCTACTAAGAGTGTTGCGAGGAATTCAGGTATTCTTCTCAATCTGATAACATTTCAATTTGGATTAAAATGAACTCTCACGTGTCAAGCTTGTGTGACTTTTCTTGCTTTCCTATCACAAACTTCATTTTGGGCTATAAAATGAACATAGATTTGCTTTTTGCATCTGTTACACATAGTAAATAGGCCTTATGAACATTATTTGTCGATGATCTTGAGAGATTGAGCTTCTTTCACTTGTTCATGCATGAAAAGCTCTTCTTGATGAAGGATCCCCTTGTAGGTAGGGAGGTTACTGAGATTGTCTTGCATTCCACTAGATTTGTGTGTCTTCAAATTTTGATAGATACATTCTTTCTCTGGAGAGGTTGATAGATCATAAGCAGTTGACATCATAGATCTTTGTGAGATAATTTTGTCTTAGCATGTCAGATTAATTTGTCTACTTTGTTTTGGTTAAAAGTGAAAAGGCTAGAGGACTATGCTCTACTCCCTTTTTGGGTGGTATCAGAAACTCAGATCCTTGAATCTAGAACTAGTCTCCATGTGGTATCTTTTGTGAGTCACCTTTAGAGAGGGTTAACCATAGTGGACATTCCCTTAATTGGGACAACCACGTGGACGGAACCTCAAGCGGTAATAGCCATTTTCACCATGGTAGCAATAGCCGCTATATAAATGTCCTTGTGGAGGAAATCTTCACAGGTGTGATCTCTTGTTGGGTTGTCGGATCTCCCTAGCAGATCCTGATGTATTAAATTCTCAAACTATGTCAAAACCCTGGTGCACCTGGATTGGAGTTCACCCTCTTGAGATCAAAAAAGTTGCAAAGTCAGACCATTACTACAAACCCTAGCGAGGCCAAATTTCTATTTTCTATGAATATGTGCGTTATTGAATTTTTTTTTGGGACATACACAATTAGCACTCCTAGGGATTAGCACATTAAGTCACTATTGCTTATTCATGTGCAAGGTTGCTTTGTCCCCTGTTCATTGTTTTCAGACGTGCTTGAAATCACTTGCTTTCTTTTTTGCATGCTTGTTTATCTATTTGGTTACTGAAAAATGAACGAATCTGGTACAATCTTCAAATCTGGATAGTAAAATTGGCAAACAATCTGAATCTAAAAACCTAAAATTTGCAAAATCTGAAGCAAAATACCTTTCTAGAGTTAAAAGTCATCCCACAAGGTCAGAAAGTCATATGAGTTTTGGCTATTGTCATTTTAGAACTCCTGTATTGTCGTATGACAACTTGTATAATGTCGTACGAGTTTTCATACCAGTCAAAAGCAAAAAGTCAAAATTCGGCTATCAACTATCATGCGAGCTTTGCAATTGTCATATGAGTTTTGTCAATTGTCATTTTAGAGCATACCCATTTTCGTATGAGTCTATAGAAAGTCGTTTGAGAAATTTTGAAAAATTGCCAGAAAGTTGTCAAAATTGTCAGAGACCCAGCTTTTACAGCCTATTTCCAGAATCTGTCAAACAAATCACTGTGTCAGGAACAGAGCAGAAACTAGAACAAATCCAATCATTTTTCTAAGGTGGTCTCTTGAGTCTGATTTAGCCTTTTGATTTATCGATCTAAGTCTTTTTCATCTTGTGTCAAAACCTTGTCAAAATTATCTTCAATTCAATCTTTGTCTAAAAATGGCTAAGTGTTGTGAGCTCGTGCCTGCCATCTTTTGGGCGTCTACCCACACTAATGTGGCATAGTATCCTTTATTTACATCCGATCTAATCTTCAATCAATCCAATCTTGACAAGGTTGCATCATTCAATTTTCTTGAATCAAGTCATTCTTCAACTGTCTTCATCTTTCTCTGTTTCTTCACTTAAGGTTAATGGTGGAAACTAGAGCTTCATCACATAAGAAATCTAGAGAAGCATCTCATACTTTTCCTTTATCTACTCACGTGGGTCCAACTCTCAAACAACTCTACAATTTAGGTCTTTACGAAGATGATGGTCTTGGAAATTTTTGATTGAAAACTGGTTACATACCCCCTCCCTCAACTCACGGAGGTAATCAACAATCTCTACATCAATCTATTCCAGGGAGTCCTAAAAATCCTAACATGTCTCACAAAGGGACACATCATGGGTCTCAAGGACCTCACTCTCAACATGGTTCAAATCAAGAACCCACACCTTTTGAAATTGCTCGATATCAAAATGATGATGACTTCAAGAAAATGATGAGGCATTTCTTGAAAGAAGATAGAGAAACATACTTTCTAGAATTATCTCATCAAGGTGCTAAACTTCCTCCCAACTTTAATTTTTAAAATATCATTACGCATGAGGAAGAAACTCCAATCACCTCTATGATGAAACAAATTCATGCCATGCAAGTCAAACTTAACAAACTTGAAAAAGAGAAGGAACCTAAGGAGTTCTCCATGGAGGCTCTATGTCCTTTTCCCTTTGATAAAGACTTGTACATGCCATCATTCCCTAAAAGAGTGGAAATGCCTTAATATGATAAGTACGATGGAAACTCTGATCCTTAAGATCATGTCAGGGAATTATGTACTCAATCTATGGAGTTCATGCACGAACCAACTTACTTAATGCGTCTCTTCCCTTGATCTCTGGGAGGAGCGGCCATTCATTGGTTCTCAAGAATGCCTCCTACAATCAAGACTTTTGAGGAGTTGATCAAACTATTTTATCAACAGTACTCCTACAACATACAACATCTTGTCACCATGATTGATATCTATAATTTGAAATAGAACTCAGGAGAACCATTCCTGACTTTTCTCAAAAGATGGAGGAATAAATTCTCTCTATATGCTAGACCTATTCTAGAAACTAAGAAACTGGAAATCTTTATCAACAATCTCATTCCAAAACTTAACTACCATTTCCAAATGCAAAATCATACATCCTTTGATAAAATGGTAGAAAATGCTATCAAAATTGAGAAAGTACTTGTACAAAAAGGAGACATATCACTTCAAAAGGACAAGTATGACTCTGGATCTAGTTCTAAAGACAAAGGCAAAAACTAGAACAAGAATAAAGGCGTTGTCACATATGGTATTTTTGATAATATCTATGCCCCATCCAAGGCACCCGCTTTCAATATCACTGTTGGTACCGAGGCCATCAAAGCTTCTAAAGCTAAAACATCAGACTCTAACAAAAAGCCATCTACTTACAAACCTTGGGCTACAAATCCTAACTGTAAATTCACTCCTCTTAGAGAGTCCTTGGAATTTTCCATGAAAAATTTATTGGCTAACAAAGTCATCTACTTGCCTGAGATAAAGGTCTTTGATCTTGAACCTAAACCGAAATGGTCGAGAGAGAACAATTTCTGTGACTTCCATCGTAATAAGGGTCATAAAACTAATAACTGCATTCATTTGAAACACATCATACAAGACAATATTGGTAATAGAGAAATAGTAATTGACAATCATAAGAGCAATAATGATCATATGGCATTTACATAACCATTTCCCAAACATAATCAAGGAGATTCATCTTCTCAACCAAATGTGGGTGCCAAGGTCAATTATGCTTACTCTGGAAACAATGCTGTCATCAATATGGTTGGACCATGTCTATCTGAGAGTTGCAATGTCATCACAATTGTAAGAAGAGATAGAGAAAATCAATCAGTGAATGAAGTTACTCCATCACAAGCTCAGGCACATCTGAAAGGACAAGTCTTTGATTCATCAAATGTCCCCAAGATGCCTTTTAATCTTTCATCTACTTCTAAATAGAAGGTTGTCTCAAAAAATTCAAATCCTAAAGACACGAGACCGACATCTTACAGTACTGTCCAACAACTCCAGCATACCAATGCTAAAATCTCCATTTTTGAGTTGCTTCAGATATCTCTAGCTCATAGAACCATTCTAGACAAATCTCTGCTTGGATCCAATGTTCTTGATGACCTTGATTCAGACAGGTTCCAAACTATGGTTGGTCATCTTATGTCTCTACAATATATCTCCTTTTTAAAGGAAGATGATAACTCCTTGAGTCATCTGCACAACCAGCCCTTGCATATTGAAGTCCTAATCCAAAACCATCATGTCAAATGTGTGTTGATAGATGGGGGAATTGTTTTAAACATTTATTCTTTCAGCTTGATCACACAATTGGGATTTTCGGAAATGGCTATTGATCCTAGAGAGAAGATAACTATCAAAGCATATGATGAGCAAGAGAGATCTTCTAAAGGCACCATTTTCCTACCCATTAGAACAGGTCTAGTAATCAAAGATGTCACGTGCCAAGTTCTTGATCTACCTCTATCTTACAACATACTTCTAGGAAGACCATGGATACATGAAATGAGAGCTATTCCTTCTATGTACCATCAGTGTTTTAAATTTCCTTATGAAGGAGTAGAAGTAACAATTCTAGCAGACATATCCACCACTTGCAATGCATTGAAGGAAAGTGCAGATAAACTTGTTCCTAATAACAGAGAATCTTCCACTATGAAAATAGAAGTAGCATCCACATCCAAGATGGAAGACATTGTAAAAGATGTCACAATCAAAGAAAATGGTATGGAAGAATATACTATAGAGCTAGTCTTATCTTTGACATCTATCCCTATCTTGCCTAAGGCTTATGGAAAAACTTTAAAATAGTCCGAACTAGAATCTAAAGGACCTCTTGAAGCATATAAGGGAAATTTTGTGGTAGAACAAGTGTCCAAACAAGAGTTTGAAGAGGATGAAGCTATACTTTCTTGGCTATACAAAGATGAACCTGAATCCCAAATTTTTCAAGCATGTGACTCTAGAACACCAAAGATCCCTTCTAAGTCATATGGTCCAGGAGATAAGTTGATAGCTAAAATGGGATATCTATGTAAATGACCTCTAGGAGTGAGAGGAAAAGGTCTCATGGCACCTATTTCACATACTAGTAGGCTAAACAAGGATATTGTTGGCTTAGGCTTTAAGAAGAAACCCTTTTACCTAAAAGGTAACTGCTCTCATGTCATAGAACAAATCGCACTAGGAGAAGCCCTTCTTAAGAAGGAAGAAACTGAACCATCAGATAGTGATTTAGAAAGCTCATAACTTATCCCTTATGAGTGTTTGCCTAAAGAAATCAAAGATCTCCTTGAAGCTGAAGATGATCCAATCAAAAGGATTAATATAGTCAACACACAAGAACCTGCTATAGAACAAAAGACAGTTGCACCACAAGAACCAGCTGATCTTGAAGAAAATCACATAGACAAGGAGGAAGGTGGTAGCTATTCTAAGATAGATTCTCATGAATATGAATTCAAATTAGAATATGAAGGTAACCCTTCTTGGGGTATTCACCCTGACTTTACACATGTTCTGAGATTTTCTAGAGGTCCTGAATCAAAAGATGAATCCAATGACTATGAATGGGGTGTCATTCCAGAGGAAAATGAACTTATTAAAGAGAAACATGTTGATGTTATTGACCAATATGCACCTACACCCAACATAAGTTTAGAGCAAAATAACGAACTAGATGAGTCTGATCCACTTATTCCCGAGGTGGAATCCAATAATGACATTGAAACTCTTAATGAACTTACCATCTCGAGTCATAGTATCACCTATGATTTCATGAGTTAGATCAATGCCAATGATACTAATACCATGTGCGTTAATATGATTAGCCAATCTTTTCCCGAACTTACTATCCAATGCCTCGAGCTTATTGACCAACTATCCAAAGATAAAAAATGAGACATCTATACTTTCAAATTGGACTATGCCCTTGCATGCTATCTCAGTGCCGTTGAACCCATGATGAATTCCATTAGTGAACCTAGCGTTAGTATGATGGAGTCGGATATCAAGTATCTTAGTCAAAAGAATAAAAATAAAAAGACTTATGAGGGTGAAAACCACTTTGTGGCAGTCTCAGAACCTACAAAAGTAAAAATAAAAGATGTATCCAAAGGTGAAAACCTCTCTAAGGTGCCTAAGGATGAGATATTTGATGTCCTTCCAAGTCATTTATAGGACATATCTCCAGTTCTAATTGAGCCCACTCAATCTATCAACTTGGGTAAAACAGAAGAACCACAATTGATTCATGTAGCATAATCTCTATCAGAAGAAGAAAAGAAAGCATTCACCACTTTCTTGATAGAAAATAAGATCAACTTTGCATGGAAGTATTCAGATATGCCAGGACTTGATCCTGATCTCATAATGCATCATTTACCTATTGCACCTAGAGTAAAACCTGTTAAACATAAGTTAAGAAAGATGCATCCTCATGTTGCACTCTTAGTCAAAGCTGAATTAGAAAAACTACTAAAAGCAAGATTTATCCAAGTTATTGACTATGCTGAATGGATCTCAAATATTGTACCTATTTCTAAACCAGACAAATCTATAAGAGTATGCATAGATTTCAAAGATGTGAATAAAGCATTCCCTAAGGATGATTTTCCATTACCTAACATTGATATGATAGTGGACATGACTGTGGGTTTTGAGATGTATTCCTTGATGGATGGTTTCTCCGGATACAATCAAATAAAAATTTCTCCCAAGGATCAAGAGAAAATTTCTTTCACATGTGCTTGGGGTACCTTCTGTTGGAATGTCATGCCATTTGGGCTTAAGAATGCTAGTGCTACATATCAGAGAGCTATGACATCTATCTTTCATGACATGATGGATCAAACTATGGAGGATTATGTTGATGACACTTTAGAAAAATCTATGATAAGATCTGAACATCTAAATGACTTCAGCAAGATACTAGATCAGATGGAAAAGTTTAGTCTTATACTGAACCCTAAGAAGTGTGCTTTTGGCGTCACTTCTGAAAAGCTCTTAGGATACATTGTTTCAAAGAAAGGCATTGAAGTTGATCCAGCTAAAGTCAAGGCTATCATGGAGATGCAACCTCCTAAGAATATTAGTCAAATGAGAACATTGCAAGGGAGAGTACAATCTATTACACACTTCATATCTCAACTAGCTAACATATCACAACCTTTTACAAAGACATTGCATAAAGGTGTGACCTTTGCAAGGAATGAAGAATGTGAAAAGAAGTTTTCTCATATGGAATAATATCTACCAAATCCTCCTATCTTGATGCCTCGTATACAAGGGAAGCCATTGATCTTATGTCTCCACAACAGATACATCACTGGGGGCATTGCTAGCACAACATGATGAGAATAAGAAAGAAAGAGCTATATACTATATCAGTAGAACATTGGTAGCATATGAGAAGAACTATTCAATGATTGAGAAAGCTTGTCTAGCTATGAACTTTGCATCACAGAAACTGAGACATTATATGTTAGCTCATACTACACACTTGGTAGCTAAGATAGATCCATTGAACTACCTACTAAGCAAAGCTACCCTCACAAGTAGACTAGATAAATGGGTGATGCTCTTAAGTGAATTTGACATTGAATATGTTGAAAGGAAACCTATTAAAGGCCAAGTCATTGCTGATCAATTGGCAGATGCACCTATGTTTGATGATAAACCAATGCAAATGGAATTTCCAGATTCCTCTATCATGTATCTCTCTTCTAGAGAATGGAAACTGTTCTTTGATGGATCCTATACACAGAATGGATCAGGAGCAGGCATATTGTTCATTATGCTACAAGGATACTCAATCCCTAAAGCATTTAGAATCAAGTTTCCTTGCACAAATAATATTGCTAAATATGAAGCCCTTCTTAATTGCATGGAGATAGAAATTGAGTGGCGGGTAATAGAATTACATATTCATGGGGATTCCTAGCTAGTTATCCATCAAGTCAATGATGTATACTAGACGAAGGATGAAAAGCTAGTTCCCTACAAAAGAATGGTAGATGATCTAAAGAAATATTTAATATCTATCACCTTTGAACAAATTCCTAGATTGGAGAATAAAGCTACTAATGCTATGGCAACATTATCATCTTTACTATAGTAGCCAAAACACGAGCTACATTACGAACTCCTGGTGGAAGCACTGTCATTCCCAGCCTATGATTGCCCATAAATCTAAATGATTTGCAGTATTGTAGGTCACGACTCTTCCCGATACAAAAATCTTTTCTCTTATCTTCAAGACCAAATTATTCTCGATTCCTTTAACTGGTATGAGAAATGAAACCTTATTCGAAATGCATCTCGATATGTTATCATTGGAAATGATCTATACAAATGGAGTCTAGATGGTACTCTTCTTAGGTGTCTATAACATGATGAATCTCAACGTGCATTAGAGGAAGTCCATGATGGAATATGTGGATCACACTCAAATGGCTTAGCACTAGCTCAAAAACTTATTAGGGCTGGGTACTATTGGCCTGAAATGGAAAAAGAGGCTATCAAATATGCTAAGAATTGTCAAAAGTGTCAAGTCCATGGAAACTTGATTCATGCACCAAGGAGAGATCTTATTCCCTTTACTACACAATGGCCTTTTCAAAAATGGGCATTTGATCTTATAGGATCCATACATCCTCATTCTTCTAATGGACATACCCATATTATAACAACTACATACTATTTTACAAAATGGGTAGAAGCAGTTCCCTTGACTCAAGCAACCGGCAAGCAAATTTCTATGTTTATTCTGAACTACATCATATGTCAGTATGGTATTCCACACTCTATAGTCATAGATAATTGCAGACAATTCAAGAACAAAGACTTAGATGATCTATGTGCCAAATTCAACATTACACAACATTGGTCATCTATCTACCATCCTCAAGGGAATGGACAAGTAGAGGCTTCTAACAAGAATCTATTGAAAATCTTGCACCAAACAGTTAATAAAATAGGAAGAGACTAGCATCTCATGATCAATCCATCTTTTTGGGCCTACATAACAAGTATTAGAACACCTACTGGGGCTACACCATTCGCTTTAGTTTATGGGTCTGAAGTGGTATTGCCTATTAAGGTTGAAATCCCATCACTAAGAATCAGAATGCATGGTCTAGTAACTGATGATGACTACAGAGTGTCTAGGTTGCAAGAACTTGAACTACTAGATGAGCCTAGACAAGCAGCGTATGATCATCTTAGAGTATATTAGAAGAGAATGTCTAGAGGCTACAACAAGAAAGTCAGACACAAAGAATTTCAGGTTGGTGATCTAGTCTTGAGAGAGAATCCTAAAAATCAATCACATAGAGAACATAAGGCGAAGTTTGAATCCAACTGGTTGGGTCCCTTTTTTATCACTGCTACTTTGGGCTCTAGATCCTATCAACTCTCAACGACTGAAGGAGAATAGCTCTGAGAACCAATCAACATTCTCCATCTGAAGAAATTCTACGCCTAAAGCATTCAGTCTTTGCAAAATGTCCTGAAAAAATCATAAAAATTAGAAAAAGTCTTGAAAAAAATGAACATCTTGGTAAAAACCTAGCAATGGATGCCTTGATGATTCACCAAAAAAGTAAAAAATATCAAAAGTACAAAAAAAATTGAAAAAATGAAAAATACAAAAAAATAAGAAAAAGAAAAAGTGCCTTGGTGAAAACTTGGAAACAGGTGCCTTGGTAGCAAAAATAGAATCTCTGTCAAGATGGTGAAAACCTGGCAAACAGGTGCCACTTGTTAAAAAATGCTCCATCTATTAGCACAACCTTGGTCTTTCCTAGCTTTCAATTTTCTTTAGTCTGTATATATTCATGTTTTCAATAAAGTCGGTCTGTACACCAATCAGCTCAAGCGTTTGTATCCTATCAATGCTTAACACTTGGGGGCAATCAAAGTCATATCCTATGGTCTCCAATATACTGTAGATGTGTCATATCCAGTTAGAGTCCTTTGAAGCTTCATCTGAGTCAGATAAGTCTATCTCCTCTCTAGAAAGGATTTTGCATCTACAACAATGCAATCAAACACAAACTGAAAATGATCTATGATTTTACATGCTTTTATCTCCTTGTATGCTTACTGATTCGCATTGAGATTTTTGCATATTATGTCCTTTGAGCTCTTCGATGATGTCCTTTACATGATTAAGAGAGTGATGAATGGGGACATAATCTTTTCTTTGTCTTTTGCTTGTATGTGAAAATCTAACAACTTTGGAAATTCTGGATTGAAATGATGTTCGTCTATAAGAGCCTCTATCTCAAATTGGATGGCCATGAGTACCTTGACCATTGATACCCATAAAATTAAAGGAAGTTTGATCTAACTATTGTCTTTCGAGTGAGTTATTTCTCCTACTATGAAACATGATCTTACCTAAGGATGTGAACGATAAAGGGTCACTATGGGTAATTCACACTGGATTTAGAATGATCTCTTGACTGTTTGATGTGTTTGCAATGCAAGGCATATTCTAGTCATCACAACGTCTATGTTTTGATGCTTATACAAATTTCTATATAAAATGGACATGATATTCAGGTCATCCTGGCATTTGTGCCTTGGTGCTTATATTTAATCCGACATTCTGACAACACAATCAATATTCATATGTCCATGGTTGTCTAAACTAGTGGGTGTTGTATTAATTCTTGCGCATACAAATCGATATTCATATGTCTATGGTTTTATAACTAGTGGGAATTGTATTGATTTATCCAGTCACCTAAAAATTCAATGATGAAAATGACCGAAACATGATCAGTGACTAGGTCCTAGGTCTTAAGTTGCATTTCATTCTACATGTCTTTTTACATTTTGCATGTTTGCATGATCTCATAATGGCTGAATAACCTTCAATGCTTAAAAGATTCTTCAATCGCATCTTCAAATCAAACAAACGCTGAAACCTAACATGAAGGTCTCTTCACAGAACACAAGAAGTCACTATCCTGGGTTAGACATCCTTTTTGACATAAGACTGAGTACTTCTCTTCATCAATACCTACAACACATATCATGTGTATCATTACATTTACATTTCATATCATAATCATTCCATCTGGTGCATTACATTACATCCATGTGCATAATCAAAAACATACATACATCTTTCCATAATCAATTACATTTACCTAACATTCATACATATGAAAGAAATCATTGCATTGCATAAATCCATACACACATTCTACACTCATAGCATATAAACATCACATGATATCATTATAAATCGAAACATGACAAGTACAAATGAAGTCATAACCAAAATCTTGATCTCATATATATCATATAACTCGGACATAGTCAAGGGTGCACTACTGGCACAATGAACAAAAAGAATGAGCTCATGTGAGCTATCAGAGTCAGAACAATGTATCTATGGACAAAAAGATAAAAAATATCAGCATAAGAAGACAGGTCAGCTGTCAGCCTAATCCTCTGCATCTAGTGGAGGTGGCGGGGGTGCGTTTGGCACTGCCTCTGCTCGGGGTGCTCTAGCTCCCTCTGATGCTATCATGTACTGTGAATAGGTAGGGACTCTTTGTGTAGAAGGAACAATAGCATAGTACGCAAAAACATAATAGGTAGATCGTGAGGTCTGATGTGTCACCTCCATCTGTAATCTCCTATTCTCCTCTTGGAGCTCAGAATGTTGTCTATCTGCCTCAAGAAATATCTCCTCCCAGTGAGCACTGCATACCTTTAGGTCCCTGACTTGTAATTAGAGTCATCTGATAACATCCTGTGTAGTCTTTGGTACACTCAGATCTGCATCTACTACCGGCATATCTATATCCTTAGCTGGCTACTCACTAGCCTCTGCTCTCTGCGCCTTATGGCGTCTCACCTCAGCACCTAAATCAAAGTCAGTGTCACCTTGTAATGGATCAGGACCATAGCTGCCTACACACTGCTTAGCTCCAAGTACCTCCTTGGTAGTACCAACACTACCTAACGTACCACCCTCTCCCCTAGTCTATCTCTATAAAACTTTAGGCCTACCTATTGTAGTAGTGGGATGAGGGGGCCTCATCTATCCTGCTAGTCTCTTAGGATGAGTCATCACTCTAGGCCTTAGAGGTGTGGGCTACACAATCGGAGCCTGTACGGGTCTCAGACCTTGTCTCATCGGAGCCCCAATAACATCCATAGCCTCCTCCATGGAAGGTATCAGCTCTGTAGGATTGAAAAACATGTGGATCAGGTGCTCTGCAAGCCATGCAATATAACCATCTATAACCCCAGCATCAGCAACCTATGGTCGATAGTCCTAGTCTCTACCAATAATACTGCTGTACTTCTATGAACACAAGGCATAAGAAAGCCTCGCGGTCCATCCAAGTCTGATCTCATGAACTATCTGAGCATAAGTGGCATACTCTTATGGTGCATCTTGCACTATTCCATACTGTTGCCACACTCTGGTAATAATGAATCACTCTAGTGTAGAGGGTGATCGTCCAATCGACACACGACTCTGACAGAAGAAATTGAACTGCTCTCGTGTAGTAGGCTAAGGCTCAATCTCTAAATAAGGTCTCCATCATACAAATGTCATGTCATTAAGGCATCACCTCCAATACTCTACATGGCCCATACGAACCTGTGTGACATATCCAGAGTAAACATATATGACAGGCTCCTACGGCTGCCATTGACTCTGACAAACTGGTCTCAAAATTGGGATATGCTCCCACGTCCAGATCTATAGAACTAAAACACCAGAAGCAATATATTTTCTCTCCTAATACACTATCTCATGCATCTCAGAGAACATATGTGCAAGTAAACATTGACCCCAACCCAACTCAAAGGGAGAAGCCATCAGTCGTGCCACCATCGGGGCCCAGGCCATCAATAGACCATTTTGCTGATCGTTAGACATAATGATGCCTCCTATCATCCCAACAATAATGCACTCTAGTCTATGGGTCTCACCATAGAGTTGTACCAATGTCTCCCAAGAAATGGATCCAGTCAGTTGTGTATCATCTCCAAAAAGATGTCTAAATGCTAGTAAACTTGAGTTCCCTAAACTCACATACTCTGGATGCTGACTGTGGAAGGGAATGCACAGTATACGGTACACATCCTCCAGTGTGATAGTGATCTCACTAGTTGGCAAGTGAAAAGTATGGGTCTCAAAATGAAACCTCTCTATCAGGGTAGTCAACAGTCCATGGTTTACCCTAATCTCAGGTAACCAAATCAGATACTCAAATCCACAAGAAGCAAGATGTACCCTAATAGGGTCAGGCAGTGATACACAAAGTCTCTGGGTCACAGGATGAGAAATGCGCACATGAACATCAGGATATGTGACCTACATGGCACAAAAATAGGGAACCCTATCAAAAATTTGGTTGAAAAATAAGCTACAAGTACAAAAATTGCAAAGTTCACTATCTCAGAATCTATATTAAATACCCCACAATCAGCTTAAGAAGTCAGAAATTCAGAAAACTTGACCTAAGCATGTATTTTTGGCTCATTATTTTCCAAATGAAAAATCAGACTGGCATCAAAACTAGTAAGAGTTTTCACCAGTTACCATACGACAAAGAATGATGATACAACATTGTATATCTCCTTGTACGAGTTATGAGGGATCCGACGAAATGTCGTATGACACTTGGATCCCTCTCATACAAGTCTTCAGGGGTATTGAAATGAAAATCTAACTATAGTTGAAAAGTTGTACAAGTCCTAGAGGATAGTCATACGAGTTTTCTTGCATACAAAAATTCAAACTTAAAAACGTATGAAAAACATGCTAAAAATGCTACAAACATGGAAAAATTAACTTTTCAGAGAGGCACAGAGGTCCACCTACTGGATGTCCATACTGTCGAGGTCTTTGATGCCTCCGACTGTGCTCAAAATGGTGAGAAGACACAGGTACCTTCATTTTTGCCATTTTCTCACTCAAAGGGTTCCACAAGGTTTCAAAAGTCAAATGTGAATAATGAATTGAAAAAGACCCTTTTGGCTTTTATATAGCTTTTGACCTAATTTTCAAAAGTGCTTCGTTTTTCATGAAAATTGCACCCCTGGCTAATTTCGATGTTCTGAACCTATTTTTGGGATCAAAATCAAAATCTGAGATTGTTTACTATGTCAAAATTGTGATTTAAATTTTTTCAGACCCAGGACAAAAATTGCTTGCATAATCAACCTTCAATCATCACAGAAATCTAGAATTCAACTTAACTGATTATCTTACATCAAACTATCAAAATTTCAACTTGGTCAACCATGGTCAACTCATGGTCAGACCTAGTAAAACTTGGTCTCCAAGACCTCTAAACGATGCAGAACACGTTCCCGAATGTGCATAACCACTTCTCAGATCAATTAACATGCTTCTAAACTATAATGCTGACTTTTCTTGTCATATTTTGATTTTAATCCCGAAGGGGGCATGGTATTGCACATCAATCAAATCTGTAATAAAAAATCTTTCTCTAAGTAATCAAGACAACAACCACGTCTAGTTATTGATTCATCTAAAGTCCTCATTGCTTGGGGAAAATCTATCATCTCTTGGGGCATATCTGATTCATCAAGATCCATATTAATATGGTATCCTAAATCTATCTTGTAAACCGTACCAGTTTTTTGTAACCAACGGTTCATTAGCATCATTTCCTTGGTTCTTCGTAACTGATGGGTTCAGGATGTGATACCAATATGATTCTCTTTGGACAATCAGGTCTAGAATCGGTTACTCACTTCTTCACAATCATAAGGTTCAGAATCAAGCATTTTGGCACTTTTTCGTAATCACCAGTTCATTGTTGATATAGCTAGCATCATCTCAATTCCTGGTCATTCTGGATCTGGGTCAGCATCTTTTTCCAATTTTTCAATTGGTTTTTGTTTCAAAATCGGTTCATCTTTCAAATCAATCTCAAATTCTTTATCATACATAGATTATTCTTTGAACCACTGCGCTTTGCACAGTAATTCAAAGAGGGGCAAAATGTAATACCCCAAAAATGGGCTATAGGTTCATTAACCGTAATTGATTTTATCCTAATTCTACATTGGGGAATATTCCTAGCAATATTCCTATTTATCATAATTATCTTTAATTTAATAATGATTTGGCGATAAATCTTATTTATCCTAAAGTTTGATTAATTGAATATTCTGAATATTTAATTAATTAGATTTAATTTTGCCACATAATTATTTAATTGAATTTAATTACATTTATTCCTAAATTGTATTATTTAATTTTGACAATAAATCAAAATATCCTATGACTAATTGATTAAATTCTTATTTAATTAATTAATGTCAATTGTCAAATTTAATGATATAGTTTTTGGATAAAAGTTTTATTTAATAATTGATTAACCCATAAATTCATTATTCTTAAGTTCAAAATTAGTTAAGTTGAGGATAAATCACTTTATTTACTTAATTAATTTATAATTAATTGTGCACATTCAAAGAGCAGTTAAACTTTGAATCAAAAAATCAATTCAAGTTGTTCTAAAATTAAACTCAACTCTCTTTTGATTTTAAAGCTAATCTCAACTTCTGATTTGAGTTAAAAAGCTGTTCTTGCATGATTTTGCATGATTATGTGAGTTAATTATCTCTAATTCCTTGTTGACTCAAAAATCAACCTGAGTTCATCAAGAGTGATTTATGACTTTTCTCAAGCACCCTCAAAGCCCTGGATTTCTATAAAAACAAGGCTTCAGCTCCTCTAAAAGGATCCATGAAATTGCCTCCTCACACTGGTGAATTTACGACTGAAGAATCCATCTTTTGCGAATCCAAGCTATTGTGAGATTTTCATCTATTTTTTAGCATTCTTATCATTTAGCATATCATTCTTAGATCAATTGCATATCATTTCAATTTCATCTAGATTATATTCATATCCAATTTTTCATCTAATTGCATAGAAAATCCAAAAAGATAGATTAATTTGCATACATTGTCTTTCATTCTTTTGCATTCAAATCCTTCATTTAGGTGTTGCATTGTCACTGGTCTTGGTTTGATCTGAGAATACCATGCTCGCATCTACTAGAAGGCAGTAAATCACCTAGTTACAATAGTTGCAATTACTTGCAGATTTTGATTTTTGCTAACCTCTAATGTTTTACTGAAGTGTTGTGTCCCCAGCTAGGTACAAAATTCACACACATAGTTAGTCTCAACATGTTCTTCCTCATCTATAGTAGCAACTTCCTCAACTTCTGTATTCTGATTGCAATCATACATCCTCTCTTGTATTTGAAACTTTTCATCTATCCTCACATTGTTACTTTCAATCATCTTTCTCAATCTCAGATCAAAATGCTTGGTTCTACTGTGATGTATCAGATACTTTGCCAGCTTGATATCACTTATATTGTCACAAAAAATCACAGTAGACTAAAATTTCTTTTCTCCAATTTCTTCAAGAAACTTTCAAATCCAAAGAACTTGTGCTATTAAAGTGATTGCCACATATTTTGCTTATGTGGATGAGAGAGCCACAATACTTTATTTTTTTGAACTCCATGGTATCAAACTAGAACCAAAAGAAAAAAATGGTTCTCGGATGTAAACTTATGGTCATCCAAACTACCTCCCCAATCCAAATCACTAAAGACAACATGATTAAAACTATTAGAATAGTAGTAATGAATGCCAAAATTTAGAGTTCCTTTTTGATGTAGAGGGTATCAAGGTACACTTCTAGAATTCTTAGGGTGTTCTTTCAAGGGGCTTCAACAAGGCACCATCCAATGGTCCTCCTATAACATTCCCAATGCTATGCCCTACTTCTTGAACTTTCTCTTGGTCATCTCCTTGTGACCAATCCACTCAAAGAAATTCAACACACAAAGGAGATACAACTCCTCACAACAAGCTCTTAACCCCTAAGACCTTCCAAGCAATCTATACCCCTAGCATATCAAAACCTTATCACCATGCTTGTAGAGATCACATGTGGATGTTTTTCTATGATTCCAAACTTCAAATTGTCCAACTTACCCCTTTGGAAGCACAGGAAAAGACCCACAATATGATTTTTCCTTATTAGGCCTATTAGATGACCTAATACAAGTAACCTCTCAAAATGACTATTAAGCCCCTTACTTTCAAAATTCCTTAACAAGACCCAAATAAACTCTATATTCAAACACCCTTTTGGACATACTCTAGAATATCAAAGAAATGGATTTGGGTTTTGGGTTTGACCTAGTCAACCAAATCTGAGAAAACTAGGGCTAATACATGAGGGTTTGGTTGAAACTCTTCAACAGTTGATTTGTCATGATAAAATGCTATTGTTTTCTTATTTTCCTATGTCTATGGACTTTGAAACATGTAATGGTTAACACCCACACCACTTCTGGTCTTCTCTGCAACTCAAACTCTCCACTTTCCTGGCTAGTCACATCCACATGCCAAGTCTAGGGCATCATGAAAAAATTCATAGATTGCTTTGCTAGGTTTGAAATCAACTATAACATATAGTACAAATAGGGTCCTAAAATTCCTCAAAGCATTGGTCAGATCTTACGGTAGAATGTTAGGTTAAGGCCATGAGAATCCAAACCCTTAAGTTCTGTGAATCGGTCTTCATAAAACTTGTTAGATCTTCTATCTACCTACACCAAATGACTTAAAATAAATTTCACAGTGAAGATAACTCATCAGAATATAGTTCCATGGTCAAGGATCAAATGGCCCACTATGTAGATGTCATTACAATAACTAAGAATAAGGGAAAATATAGGAAAACATAAAGTTTTAGCAAGGAAATCATTCTCATTCACCACCAAAATTCATCATTACATGCCAAATCATTCATAAGAACTTTAAAAACCCTTATTAACATTATCCAGCTGATTACAACATAATTTTTAACCCACTAGCCGTTGGTAGCAACTAATCCACCAAGTTGTCAAAGTTGTAAAGCAACATTTGAGCAACTTTTTACAAAATGAAGCATTTTTTTTGCATTTGTCACATGAAAGTGACCATATAACCTTATAAATCCCAAATTAGGACCTTTAATACCTTTAAACCCATCTAAACCTCATTTGACATGTTTGAGAGGGTTGACAATCTTTGACCAACTATGGTCCTTCAAGGACATTGGTGATGATATTGACCTTATGGACTTATTACAAGAATCAAGGGCCTATTTAAGGCCTTATAATAAAAGAGAGATCACAACTAAAATAAATAAATACAAAACAAAGTTGATCCTAATAGATCATCCTTGGTGCACAAAGACACATCCTTGGTGCTCCTATACCATAGTCCCCTAGACATAAATAATTCAAGTCCCTTGAGTTGCCAGCTATTGCAAAATAGTTCCATGTTTCAAGTTATCTACCTTAGACATCCAAGTAGCCTATGAATAAGGTAGTCCTACCTATTTCACTAGATACTCCTTGTAGGTGCCCCTTCATGTGTATTTAACCACCTTGGAATCCAAATTTTTTTCCAATTGAACAGGCTTACTTGGAGGAAAGTCCTTAATCCATTCAACGTCATCTTTAATAACATTTGTTCCTACATTTTCATATGCAACCAAAGGTTCCTTGAAAGGAAAAAAAAATTGATACATTAAATATATGAGATTTACCTAGGCCTGGAGGTAATTTAATTTCATAGGCATTAGCCCCAAATGTGTGCACGATCTTGCATGGTCCTATATTTTTTATGAGAAACTTAGTGGGTTAGCCTTTAGGTAACCTTTCCTTCTTGAGGGAGGCCATGACCAATTAACCTACCTTGTACTGAACATCTCTTCTTTTTAAATCTACCTTGTCCTTATACTTTGTAACACTCTACTCTAAGGTAGCCTTCACCTAATCATGTATATCCTTCATGGTAGTAGAAAAACCTTCACTTTGGGAAATCCTTCTGTCTAACCCTTATAGGTCTTTGAGTTCCATCACACCCCTAAGGTGGAAACTATAAACAATTTCAAAAGGGCTTCTTCTTGTACTACTATTAACTAAATCATTGAAAACAAACTCTTCTTGAATTATTACGAAATCCCAATCCATTCCATGCTTCTTTGTGAGACATCTAAGGAGATTCCCTAGTGATATTTTGGCAACCTCAGTCTGACCATCAGTTTGCGGATAGTAGGCTAATGAGAAGGAAACTTTAGTGCCAAGTCCTTTCCATAATCTACTCCAAAACTACCCCACAAATTTGGAGTCCCTATTAGTCACAATGGTTTTTGGTAACCCGTGAATTCAAACAACCTCCTTGAAGAAAATCCCTACAATATGTGATGCATCATTTATGTATTTACATGGCACAAAATGTGTCATCTTACTAAATCTATGCATAATGAAAAATACACTATCAAAGCCTCTAGGAGTCTAGGAAGGCCTAATACAAAATCCATGCTAACACTTTCCCAAGGCCTATTAGGAATAGGCAATGGTTGATGCAAACCAACATTTGAAGAAACTCACTTTTCCCTTTGACATATAGGACAACTAGAAATAAAGTTCTTTACATCTAATTGCACCTTAGGCCAATAATAGAACATAGTTACCTGCTCCAATGTCTTATCTAGTTTGAAATTCCCTCCTAAGGTACTATTGTGTTTCTCCCTAATAGTGTTCTCCCTCACTAAACATTTAGGGACACATAGTGGACTTCCTTTAAACAAGAGCCCTTCCTACAACATATAATCAGAGAATTCAACATGAAAAATGCTAGAAAAACTCAAGAAAACATCATAGGCTTCTTTGAAATCAGGGTCATCCTTGTAAAGATATTTTAGGGATTGTATCCCCATACTATGCAATTGAACCTCCTGCATGGTGAGAAGTCTCTTGGTCAAAGCATATGCCACCTTGTTTGTAGCCCCTTTCTTATGTTTAATAATGAATGTATAAGGTTTTAACTGCTCCACCCAAACTCATTCCTCTTTTCCTACTCACGACCAAAAGAGAGTATTTAATTCATTCTTAGTGAGTTACAACCAAACTTGATCAACTTTCATGATTATTTGATCATGTTTAGACAACTATTAATGAAATGTTGCAAAGTTCTAAAGAAACTTTTGTAACGTTTTTACATCTTTTTGACATTTTAAATTGAAAGACTTTCAAATCACCTAATAATTTACCAACATGACAAATAGGACCTAAGAACATGATTCTTATCATTTTCCATCATCTTGACTAAATTGACCATATTTGATGATATGAGCCTATTTAGGATCTAATTGACATAATGATGACAAAATGGCCTTACAAACATGATTCAAATAAAATAGCCTAATAATAGAATTATTACATTCATTGACCAATAATGGTCATGATATCGTCAAATATTTCTATGCTCTTCCACCACTTTCACATATCTCAATATTTTCTTGTTGCTTTCATGTGTATTTATATACATTAAAACCAAATATCTCAATATACATTGAAACCAATAGAACTGAATATGCAATATCAACCTTTGTGTGGGTTAGAAACATCCAACTTCCAATCATACTTCTATAAGATGTCCCATCAACAATTTTAGCACCATCATCTCTACATAACACAACTCCATGAGGGCTTGGAGTGGGGTATGGATTCAAATCAACCATATCAAACTTATTCAACATATCCTTTGCATACTTTGTTTTACATATAAAATTTTTATCCTTACTTTGATAAACCTCCATTCTAAGAAAATATTTCATGAGACCTAGATCTTTCATCTCAAATTCATTCATCATAGCAACTTTGAATTCTATCTTTTATTTTAGAACTACTGTACCCAATATATTAGATTATCAACATTCATGCCTATGATTAGAATATCATGACCTGTCTTGTAATAAAGGGTAGGTTCACTGTTACTTCTCTTGAAATTAGCCATCAATTATTCCATACCACACCCTTGGTGCTTGCTTGAGTCCATACAAAGCCTTCTTCAACCTATAGACATGATCCTCTTTTACATCCACTTCAAAACTGTGTGGCTTCTCTACATATACTTCTTCTTCTAAGTATCTGTTCAAGAAGGCTCTTTTCACATCCATATGATGTATGCTCCAATTCTTTTGAGCTTCTAATAAAATCAACATTCTAATAGTCTATTGTCTTTCTATTGGCGCAAATTTCTCTTCATAATCAATGCCATACTTCTATGTGAAGTCTTTAACAACTAGTATTTCTTTATGTCTTTCAACACTCCCATCATAGTTAAACTTTATCTTATACACCCATTTGGTGTGAATCTTCTTCTTGTCATAAGGAATTTCTGTAAGATCCAAAGTTTCATTCCTGTAAATGGAATCCAACTCTTCTTGCATAGCTTGCATCCAAACCTCATTAGTACATGCCTCTTCTAAACATGATGGTTAAAAATCAGCCTTGGTGGATAAAGAAAAATTAATTGTCTCACCTCTTATATTTTCTTCATGACTTTTGTTTAACTTTTCCTTAGCCTTTAGGGCATATTGGCAAGCCTCTCCCACACTTTGAAACTTGACTAAAATGATCTCATCTTGTATAGATACTCTCAAGCCATTGAGATACCTTGCAACCCTCTCAACATCATTCTCGGTAGGACCAGATTTGATGTCCAACTTGTAGAATTCCTTGATGTACTCCTTCACACTAGATTAATTTTTTCTTTAGCTTCTACAACTTTCTAAATATGTTCATTTGGTAATTAGTAGGTAAGAAATTTGCCTTCAAATCATTCATCATCATATCCCATGATTTGATATTTTCTTTGTCTCTTCTTTGTCTATTAGTCTGCAAATATACCCACCACAATGACGCATGTCTCTCAACTTTGTGCAAGGATATTTCACCTTCTTGTCTTTACTTGTACCTTCAATGTAAAAGTATTTCTCCATCCGTGTGATCCACTCAAGCAATTCATCTATATCCTTGGAACTTACCATCATCATTTTGTGGATTGAAATGTGGTCTTGCATTTACCCTAGTTAGGGCTCTTAGGAATTTTTTATCTCACTAATCGATCTCTAGTTGCTCTTCTTCCTCTATTTCTTCTTCTTCGTCATCACTCACATCTTCAATATGTTAACCTCTTCGTTGGTCCATTTTTATATCTTCTGATTGTGCTGCAATCTATCTTAACATAGCCAAAAACTAGTAGATTTGTATCTCTCCTTGCTTCACCTCTAGTGTTTCCTCTTTGAGCCATATTGCGCAAGTCCTCTACAATTGTGGGTTATATCCTTACCATGCCACTAGAGAAAAAATATTTCTATGGCTTCACAATCTCAAAAAATAGAATTCAGCTATCACGAGAATGAAACTTAGCTATGATACCACTTGATACAGTCACAACAAGAGGATCCTTAATGAGGATAGTCTAACCATACAAAAAGAATCACACAACGGAAACAATAACCAAAATAACAACATGAGATAAAGAGCATGCAATATTATATGTTCACATTAACAAAGATTCATGAAATCATAGATAATTGGCTTGAAACATGCATGCTTACATTCCAGGTATATAGACCTGATTACATAATGAAAAACCAGACTTATTTTCCCTTCGATCCTTCAAGAGTTATTCTTATAAGAACTACTTTTGTAAATATCAATTACATCAATTTATAGAGCCTTCACAAGAAACATATCAGCCAAGGAAGATCACATTTTTTGAGGTAAGGAAAATGTAACATGCAAAATAGGCCAGGACTCAAATAATAAGGAACTCAACCAACACACTAAGAAATCCAGCACACACCTATAGGTAGGTTGGCCACAAGCTCAGGAAAATCGAACAATGTGCCTTGAAGCTTTGTAAATCATAGAATTTCTTCGCATGATCAGAAACCTCTAGCTAGCCGTTAAACATGAAGACCACACATGTTCGAGTAAGAATCCAAGATATCTCTACTGTGAAATAATAGATTGAGGCGTGAACCAAAACACAGGTAAAACATGATGTATGTAACATGCGATGAGGTTTACAACAACAAACGAGCCAACTTGAAGGAACGCTACAGAGAAGACAGAAACTAACAAAACATGAAAAAACTAAAAAGGAATATTTTTGGTTAATGCAAGATTGCCATGAATGTAAGATACTCCTATATCAATTCCATGTGTAATACTTCATGTTTTGATGATTATATTTTTAGATGCCCAATATGATTATATATGACCTATGTTATGGAATGACTCTAAAAGTTGTGTTGAAGTAGATTGTGTGGTATTTTATAACATTGTTTAATAATATAGAAATATAAGCTTGTGCCTTGTGTGCATTAATAGGCATAGTTGCAAATATGGCATGGAATTGAAATATAGTTATCCATAAATAATTGTGGAATGATCCTTGATATTTCGCAAGTGATGCAAAATGTAAAAAGATATACAAGATTTAGATTATGTCTTATGAGTTGTGCAACATGGTTTAAATTTTTAAAAACATTGTGTATGAAGTAAGGAGCTACATGTGATGGTGTGATATGGTTCTCAATATAGCCTAGTGAGTGCATATTATAGGGAGTTATAAGTGTTGGTGAGACATGAATATTGATGCTATGTCCATGATGTATGGTGGTTCATGGAGTTGCATGAAAGGTTGTGTATTATTTTCTAGATTACTAATATTAATGCAAAATATTGTATAGTAGAACATGAATCAATTGGGTTGGTGTTTATAGACACCATTTAGGAACTTACTAAGCATAAACCATGTTCTCTTGAGTTAACCCACTAAGATCAAAGACATTAAGCAAGTATGTAGGATTTCTAGAATAATGGTGAAAGAAAAAATTACCTAAGTATAGGATTCTTGATGATGTTTATTTTATGCTTTAATGAGAATATTATTTTGATTTTTCCATAATAATTTAATTGAATCAAGATGTTCATCCTTAAATTAACTAACTTAGCTTGTAATTTGAAATAATTTATACTTTTAATTAAACTATAATGTCTAAAAGGGAGAAAAATAGAAACCAATTCAAAAGTGTTAGATTCGAATACGCATGCATACAAATGACCTACATCAATTATGTATTTGCGAATATAAATAAGGATGATGAATGCTGGAGCTTTAATACGATTAGTTTTGGTTTTAATCATGAATAGTTTTTAATTGATGTTTTGCATCACAATTAGTTAAAACATAAATGTCAATTGAAAATTAAATAGATTGTCAAAAACAAAAGAAATCATATCAATTCTCCATGGACTATGGACAACTAATGGTAGAGATTGTCAATCATGTTTAGGCCTTTTAGATGCATGAGAATTAAATGAGATTTGGATAAAATTATTTGAATTTCATGCTTAAAGTAAAAGGAAAGGAAAGATGGTTTTACATTCAATGGTACTAGCCATCCATTTTTGGGTCTACTTATGGTTATAGTAATATGTGCCTACCATGTACTTGGACTTGCTAGACGCACCTAACTAATATGTGACTACTATGTACTTGGACTTGCTACATGCACCTAACTATGCTACAAAGGATGCATACAAACCTTACCCCCCACGAGATTTGAACCCGTGACCTCTCTTTCAAGAATACAAGTTCTCTACTACTAGGGCAACTTAGTACACCAACACATGTACTAATCAATACATAGAAGCTAACCTAATTAAAGGAAACCTAAAGTCTATAAAAGGGGACAAGATGTTTTTTTTGTTTTTCATTACAATAAGGATGGATGTAAACATTAACACAATTAAATAGAAAACTAAAGCAAAAAAATTGTTTTAATATTTGAGATTACTAAAAACGAAAAATTATATTTATGTTGTTGAATTAAATTTGATCATTGTACATTCATATTTAGATATTTTTATCATACAATACAATTGAAATTTTAGTTAAAAATTTTTATATAAAAGAAAAGATTTTAGACAAACTATCAATATTTATTAAAAAATATTCTGAACTTTTTTTTATATTTTTATTTGTTTGGAATTTTTAATTTGATAAATAGCCATCAAAAAATGATAGACGTCCAACATAAATTTAAAAAATTGTTTTGCTTGACAAATCTAAGCCGGGAATTTAGTTTGTATCCAACGGTTTCTTTATTAATTTTGTTTCATGTGTGAGGCAGCGACGCATACTGCATGTTTTTCAGCGATCACAATTTTAAGTGAAAGCCTTTCGTGGATGTAATCTGAGTCACAATCTACATATTTAATTTTCTATTTTGACACGGCATTTTGTTGTTCAACGAGGACCGATGAATTTGGTTACCATCACACGACTTTTCCACTCACTGGAAAAATACACACCAAATGACCATCTTCCACGGCACCCCTCTTTCCTTCCCACTCTTCACGTAGCAATATTTGACCATGTGAAGGGATTTATTCATTATTCATTTCCCCCTATTTCTTATTATCTCTTGTCTGTTGAAGTAAAGATACTAAGAATTTTAGTGTCCAGAAAACATGGAAAGTAGTGCGCTTCCATTTCCATATTGCAGAGTTGCATTTGCAATCATCCAAATATTATGCTTCACCTCTTCACCTGCAATTGCGTGCCCCCTCCCTGAAAGAAATCTTCTTCTGGATTTCAAGAAAGCCGGTTTAGATGAGTATAACAGTCTAACTTCCTGGCACGGCTTCAATTGCTGCACTTGGACTGGAGTCACTTGTAACCTCCTCTCAGGCCATGTTTCTCGATTGGATTTGAACTTGCAGAGTTGGAACACCTCGATCTCAGTGACAACTCCTTCAACGGTAGTTTCGCTGCTTCCCATAACGGAAAGTTGAAATCTCTCACTTTTCTTGACTTGTCTGGTTATCTTGAGGTGAGGGAATTTTATCTTGAGGTGGGGGAATTTTATGTGAGTTTGGAAAGCTTATCTAATCTGCCGAGCTTGAAATACCTCTCTCTTTATAGAGTGAATATCTCTGTCAGCAAAAAGTGGGGTGAACATCCAGTCTTCAACAACTCAGCATTCCCAATTCCCTGCTCAACCTTACTTCTCTCCTCCATCTCGATCTTTCAGACAATTCTTTGTCAGCGCAGATACCAGCTTGGTTTGAAAATGTGACAGCCCACTTGCTCTCTCTTGGAATTACAATCTTGGAGGAGACCTTTCTTTCATTGCACAAAGAAAGTCTTTTTTGTCACTAACCAGATTTGATCTCTCAGGGACAGCCATGGAGGGGCAAATTCCATCTGCTATAGGCAATATGTCATCCTTGGAGCATCTTCGTCTGTCACAAACCAGAATTGAAGGTGAGATTCCAGCTGCTATAGGCAATTTGTTGTCCTTACAAAGTCTTGATCTGTCAAATACCAGAATTGAAGGTGAGATTCCAGCTGCTATAGGCAATTTGTTGTCCTTACAAAGTCTTGATCTGTCAAATATCACAATTGAAGGTGAGATTCCAGCTTCTGTATGGAATATGTCGTCGTTGAAGGATCTTGTTCTCTCGTATACCAGAATTGGAGGTGAGATTCCCTCTGCCATAGGGAATATGTCGTCCTTGAAGAGTCTTGATCTGTCTAATACCTCTATTGAAGGTGAGATTCCTCTCTCCATCGTCAATCTCTCTAAAATTGTTGAGTTGGACCTGTCCTACAACAAGTTAACTGGGATAATCCCACCTTCATTGGACTCACTTTCTTCCCTTGAAAGTCTTCAACTTTATGCCAACCAGTTGAATTGTACAATTCCATCTAGTATTTCAGGTTTTGTTAACTTAAGAAGCCTTTGGCTCGACTCCAACAGTTTAAGCGGCTCTATTTCCCTTTCTGTATTCGATAATCTCACTGGGCTTGAAGAGTTGTTTCTGTCTTACAACGACTTAACTGTGAACATTGATTCATCATGGATTCCACGGTTTGGGCTTGAATATTTAGGACTACGCTCTTGCAATTTAGGTAGAATTCCATCGTTTCTTGTCACCCAATATGACTTGCGATATTTGGACCTATCTGCTAATAGCATCCCAACAAATATTCCATCGTGGATATGGGACTCATCCTATCTTTATTATTTGAACCTGAGTTGTAATCAATTAACAGGGTCATTGCCATCTAGACTTACATCGACGCATTTTGAATTTCTAGATTTGCACAATAACAGCTTAGAAGGTGCTCTTCCTCTACTTCCTTGTTCTGGTTTGTGGGACCTATCGATGAATCAGTTTAATGGTTCCATTCCTACTGATATTGGTGCATATCTTCAAGATACAGAGTTCTTATCCCAGTCGAGGAATAATCTCAGTGGAGCCATTCCGGATTCCATTTGCACTTCAGATTTACAAATTCTTGACCTTTCAAAAAATATGCTAAGCAGTATGATTCCTCATTTAACCAGGAATTGTTCTTCTCTCAGTGTTCTAGATTTGGCGGAAAATCATATAAAAGGTGAAATGCCGGCAAAATGGGGAAACCTGAAAGAGATTCATACATTGAAGCTCAATGGTAATCATTTTACAGGAGTTATTCCCTCGTCCAATTCAAAATGCCGATCTCTGCAAGTGTTGGATTTGGGAAATAATGATTTGGAAGGCACCCTTCCCCACTGGATTGGAATGCTACGACAACTGCATGTGTTGGTGTTGAGGTCTAATCATTTTCATGGCAATGTCCCACACCAGGTAATTGGCCTTCCAAAGCTTCAGATTCTGGATCTTTCTGGCAACCACCTTTCAGGACCTATTCCAAGCAATCTTACGAACTTAATTGCAATGGTCAATACATCGCAGAGTAATCCAGACCATCTTGAAGAACACAGTCCAGTAGGTGTTACAGATACAAATCAGATTACAATTTCCTGGAAAGGTTGGGATGTTGAATTTGTGAAAGTTCTTTTCATTCTTAAATGCATTGATCTTTCAAACAACAACTTATCGGGGAGCATTCCTCCCAAAATGGGATCCCTTCAAGGTTTGATAGCACTTTACCTTTCAAGGAATCATCTCAGTGGCCAAATTCCAAAAACATTTGGACGCATGGAGCAGCTAGAGTCTCTGGACCTCTCGCTAAACAGGCTGAATGGCGACATTCCATTAGAACTTCAGTTGCTGAGTTATTTGCAGTTTTTGAATCTGTCTTTCAACATGCTCGATGGGAAGGTACCCCACGGAGGGCAGTTTCTAGCCTTTGGGGAGTTGTCCTACTTAGGCAATCCAAAGCTAAGTGGGATTTCATTCACCAATATAACAGTCTGCAACAACTCTTCTGGCTATGACAACTGCACAAGGTTTGAGACAAGTGGTGAAGCAGAGAATTCAGATGCTGAAATGATAGGATGGGCAGTTGGACTTGGGTTGAGTTATGGTTTGGGATTCTCTATTGTGATCGGAATATTGACTTTCAACAAGAGGACGAGAAAGAGAGCCTTCAATTTGTATGATGTTGTAATTTTAGCTGTTGATCGGTGTATAAAAGGGAATAGATGAAAGTCGATACATTGTATAGAGGGTTTAGTTTTTATTAGTATGTGCTTTTAATGTTGTAAACATTTTAAAGTGTAATATATGTAATTCTACATTTTCCTCTATTTTAGCACAAAATGTTAAGCAAGAGGTGAGCTTGAAGTTGTTTAAGTATTATATTTTCTTAATTTTATTAATTTTTGTAATGTGTAAATGTATATGTAAAAGGTAAAATTATATATTTTATTTTTTTATTATTTATTTTTAAATGTTTAATTATAGTATTCTATTTTTAAAGTATATTATTCGATTTTTAGTTGAAGGGTTACTAATTCTTTTTTTATTATAGAGAATTTAAATTTTCATTAATAATTGTCAAAAGATAGTTCAATCTAATTTATCTATTTTAAAATTAAATTTCTTATTTTCTAGTTGACTTTTCTACAATTAAAATTATGAAGATATAATGAACAAATCATTTGAATAGATAATGAAATCATTGCTTATCCTTAAAATGTGGTATACCAAAAGAAACAATATCATCTATCATAGAAATTCATTTTCAGTAAGAACAAAAATAACATTTCAAATTTACTATGATTCTTTACAATAGACTAAGATTTTTATAAAATATTCAAGAGATTATTTATTAAAATAATCTTGTATTTTAATGTATCCATAATCTATTTTATTTTATATTGTGAATATACTTACCTTTTCTTACTACTTAAAATCTGTTTCTCTCTCTCAGCAAGCTACATGATATCATATATCAATTTCTTATTTATAAAAGCAAAGTTATAAATTTCTAAAAACTAAGTTATAAGAATTTATTTTGTAATTATTTTTAATAGATTAAATAATATAAACATTTTAGATCATACATCATGATCTCATGTTAGTATGAGAAAAATAGCTTCAAAACTATTATGCACAATTTGATCTATAAAAATTACCATAAATTTGAATATGAATTATAATGATCATAGAGTATTTTAGTTTTACTATTTTGGAAACATAAATATAGTCACATGGATTCAATTATAATTAACATGCAATTATTGAATGGTGAGGACCTTTGCGCCCAAGCCAACAACCAATTTTCAAAGATAATGGAAGTTTTAATAGTCATTATAATTGACATCTATACGATCAGTCAGGAAAGAGGGTTAAATACAGATTCTCTCGATCAAACTAGTTACCCTTTCAGTGGAAGTAGAATGAATATTATAGAGCTATATTTACATGACGAGACACTGGGGCTGCAACTTGGATGACAACAGATAATGGGTTCCCCCACAAAGATTCAAATTGCCCATTTTTCCTCATTATCCTCATCCATATCTTTGTTGGTACCAGTATGATCAGGTCACAAGGTTAAATCTTCTAGGAAAGTTGTTGGGGCTATGAGATCAACTTGTAAGTCTCATCAAAATGCCTCTCATAAGTGTCTTCCATATCATTCAAAAGTAGATTTCCAACGGATTCATAAGGAAAATGAAAAGGGTATAGCCTCAGGACAAGATCTTGGGACTTCCCTCAATCCAAATACAACATCCCTGAAACATAATTTTGAGGTAAGAAGGGCTGTGCACCCCAAAATCCATTGTCACAATAAAAAGAATTTGCACAAATTCAAACTTACAAAGAAAGTTTCCAAGGGTTCCAATAAGGAAAATATGCAATAGAGGTGTAAAGTTACAAAGCAACACCCCAAACCCCTTCATATATAACACACAAGGCTCCAGTTATACAACAAGGCATCTATAATGTCACTTTCCCTCAGTAACTATTGCTTCCTCAAATTCAAGACTTTTGTCAAAGGGTGATTATATGTAAGTTCTGGAACCTTACTTTACAAATTGAAGCACTCAAACCATTTTTATTTGAGGCATGGAAAAACATTTCTTAGATCTTATACTTAGTTTCTTCCAAGGGTATATTCTTTGTACTATTTCATTTTGTAAAGCAACAAGATGTTATCTTTAAAAATAAACCCTGGGTTTTTGAGGGGTCGGGCTCACGCATGAATCCTTGGTCCCCAAACTTCAACTTGAATGACTTTGATGCTAGATTAGTTCCTTTCTAGGTTCAATTTCAGTAAATTGTTTTAGAATATAGAGAATTCAATCTTATTTAAATTGTGGCTAACCACATAGGAAACTTTAAATTAAACATGATTTGATTTTTTCCTTTGACCCAAGCAAACTAGTTAGGGTTTCTATCTTACTATATGTATCGAAAGCTCTTGCCTCTTAGATTCATTTTACATCTTCCAAAGGAAAATGGATACAAGGTATAACAATAGAGAACTTCCTCAATGATTGTACACCTTTTCATGCTTTGGGCCACATCAAAGACTCATGTCTTGTGCCCCCTCTAGATACTTTAGCAGTACCCTCTTTGCAAGGTAACTGCAAGAAGTTTAGACTACTTATGGGGAAAATTTTACACTTAGGGCCATTTTCATGAAAATGAGCTCCACGAAATGGGATCCTGCAAAAATAAAATGGGGTAATGTTATGGTTTAGGGTCTTGAGCCAAAAAATAAGTTGGGATCCTATTTGCTATGGGAGCTTGAACCTAGATTTAATAAAAAATACCCTGTGTGGAATGGCATCACATTTCATATGTTACCCCATTTTGGAATGGTGTCATGTTCCATACGTGACCACATTCTATGAATGTATTTTTTAATAGCTAAAATAAAAAATAAAATAAAATGTATTTTTTAAAACACATACACTGCAAGATCAAACAACATAAAAAAATAAAATAAAATGAATGAGAGACCTAGAATACAAACCTTCAAAAAATAGTAACTCTAAATGAATAACTCACAGTAGAAACCCTAAATGAATAACCTACAATATAGAAACTTTAAATGAATAAATTACAATAGAAACCCTAAACAAATTTAACACCTAGAATACGAATCTTATATACTTCAATTATACACAAAATAAACAAATAATCTCTAGAACAAAAACTTTAAAACCTAAACCCTCTTCATGTCAAGTATAAACCACTAGTCAAGACTCTTTACCCTCAAACATTAACCCTATCCATCTACCCTAGGTTTTAGATAATGTGCATTAAACCATCCATTAGATCTTAAAATAAAAAGTTATATCGTAGAGGCTCTAGGCTCTATATAGTTGAAATTAGGTATATGTGTACCTATATCCCTAATTACCATCCCTTAGGACCCATTATGTATTCTAGGACCCCTTAGGTCCCATTATGTATCCTAGGACTCCTTAGTGCCCTTTATGATACTTATGACCCCTTAGGACCCATTAACATATCCCATGACCCTTTAGGACCACTTAGCATACATCACTGTATCCTAGGGCCCATAATGTATTCTAGGATCCCTTAGCATCCATTAAATATCCTAGGACCATTTATGTCTTCTTAGGACCCATTAATGTATCCTAGGACTTCTTATGACACCAAGGACCCCTTAGGACCCATCAATTTGTCTTAGAACCACTTGGGACCCCTTATGACACATACAACCCATTATGTATCATAAAGGGGTTGTAAGGTGTTTTAAGGGGTTGTAGGAGACATCAATGGGTCCTAAGGTTCATAATTGGTCCTAGGACTCATTAATGTATCCTAGGTTCCCTTAGGATCCCTTAGGACACTTATGACCCCTTAGTATCCATTAATACATCCTTAGACCCTTTAGGACTCCTTATGACACCTACAAACCATTATGCATTGTAAAGGGGTCCCAAGGGATCATATGATACATTAATGGGTCCTAGGACCATTTATGACCCCTTAGGACTCATTAATTTATATTAGGACCCATTGAAGAACATAATAAATCTATAAGTATTATTATGGTTGAAAGACGAGATAAAAGTAATGCCTTATATTTATCCTATATAAAATTATCATACTGCCTAAACTTTACAAGCTACCAAGAAACTTGAACATCCAAATAACAATCATATACAAAAGGTTACATGTAAAATAAGATAAAATAATAACAAACTAATAATAAATAGAAAGTGTTACATAGTTCATTAACTATAAAATAACAAAATAAGGTTACATATAAAATAAGATAAAAAAATAACATAACATAAAGTGTTCAATAGTTCATTAAATATAACAAAATAAGATACTTGTTCAATAAAGCAATAGTTTAATAATATTAAATAAGTTTAATAGCTCATAAAATGATAAAATCAATTACAATTTGAGAAGATACTTGATCTTGTACTTTGTAGACCTATGATAATAAATGAATCATAGCTAACAACCTATTATAGTAAATAAATCTTTAGTAAGTAACTAAAAACTATAGTACATATGTAACTAAAAACATCTACAAATTAATATAACTAAGTACAAATGTAAGAGGATCATGCTTACCATATTAAAAATGGGTATTCATTACGTTCTTCACCACAACAGTGTCGAGGAGACCTACAATAAAAATAAAGAGACATGTACAGTAATTTAAAATCAGCTACATTAAAATTATAGGTGAGCTTAAGGGATGTCTAGCGGGAACTAAAATTAGAATGTCTTAAGGGGATCTATAATCATAATGTCATAAGGGGGTGCCTTGAGGGGATCTAAAATTAGAATGATTTAAGAGGATTTATTAAAATGATGTAATGCTATGACGGCTTAAGGGGATGCAATTATAGGATGTCTTAAGGGGATGTAGGATTAGGATATGTAATTTGAGGATATAATTCTATGATGGTTTAAGGGGATGGAATTACAGGATGTCTTAAGGGGATGTAGGATTAGGATATGTTAAAAGGTGATGTAAAAATAAAATAAATTTTATGTGAAGTTATCAAAATTTTTGAAAGTACACATATATACTTACATGTATTTACTTATTCCATTGTACCATCTATATCCTCTCTTTTTTACAATGCATCTATAATTATCTCCTGTTCTTCCATATAATCCACCACAACTCATTATTAGCATCTCTCCCATGATATCTGAGTAGCTTTATCTTTTTTTCCACAACCAAATGCAAGTAGTGTGTAATCTTCTTATGTGTTTCATAGTCTTCGAACATAGGAAAACCATTCTTAATTGATAGGTATTTTTATATCCATGTGCCAAGAACCACCACCAAACATGTTGGATAATGATAGCCATCATCATCTTCTTGAGGTTATACTAACTTATGTTTAGTCTCAACACATCTAGAAAAACAATACTTTATTTCCTCTTCATTGTCCTTAGATGCAACAACAACATACACATGTCCTACAAACAAAACTAAAATGATTAACTGACATGTGAAATAAACTTATAAAAAATTAAATTACCAAAATAAAATTTCATAAATAATTATATTAAAATATAAAGTGATAAAAAATAAATTACCTTCTTGTACAAGGTCTGAAACATGATCATAATACTTTGATGAAAATAGTTTATCACTTTCTTCAAATATTATTTTTATATTGTTGAATGTCTTTGAGAAAGTGTCAATGAGCTTTGCTTCCACTCTTTGACCCATTCTTTATTCTCACAGGCATCCCAATAATCTAAAATAAAAAATTGACAAAAACATGCAAGCTCTCTTGTCTACATAGTCCATGTGCTTGCATCTAAACTCTTAAATGAATGAAATTTCTCCGATCCTCTAATTATCTCACAATCAAGTCTAGGTGGAATGTTATTTTATTCAATTAACAAAAATAATCATTTAATTGTGGAGCTCTTGTTTGATCCTATAGATAATTTTGAATTGCACCAATCCACAATCGTGCATGCATCTTTAAATTTGACTATATCCTTAATATTTTAATTTTTGTATAGCCAAAATTATTTTAACACATGCACTAGCTCCATCATGTTTGCCATGTTTAGCTTTAAAAAAACTCCATATATGTTGTATATTGGTTTACTTGTGAGCGCTACAAAGATAATAAAACATTTGAGCATTCTTGAATTGTCCCGTACAATTATCTGACCATAAAAATGCTCTCTCGTCTAGATTTCTTGTTCTCTTTAATTAATACTAAATTTTTCATAACAATATTGAACAAACTCTGACGAGTGTATTTGATTATCACTCAAATAGAAATGATACTCTCTCTTTCTATCATCCATTGTACTATCATGTATATATCTATAAACAATATGAACAAACATAACTAGTTGCATTAAGTTGTAGTACATTGCTCTTGATTTTCTTCTTGTGTAGAAAGAGTATAAATTTTTGCAAATTCAACCACTAATAGTATAATAATAATTGAAAATGTATTTCTACATGTGAAAACTTGACCATCAATCCATCTAGCATATTGAGTGTTTCACGTATTTTGGAACAATCTTACTCTTGAATTTTGACATGAATGCATATACACTAAGTTTTTCTAAGATTAAATTGCACCACTTTCTAATTTTTCCATCTTTTAAAGGATACTCAACATTATTAAATCTTTTAACATCTACTAATTATTTTCCTAAACCATTTTCACTAATTTCATGTATACATTCTCTTAATAATAAAAACATTTCATAACTAGTGCATTGTCTAGAAATACATGAACTTATAAAAAAAGCCCATTAGATCTCTCACAAAAAAAACTCTCTATAAACTCTTTGATTATTTTAGGTGGCATATTAATACCACAATCCTACATAATCATGTTAGCATTTCAAGTACAACGTCTATATCGAAAAATATCATAGTAATAACAAAATTGAACATGTGTTTTACAACAACAAGATATTCATTTCTTATTGATTTTCACATACCAAGGTTTACATTTTTCAAATGATCTTTGACTAAGGGTAATATGTCTAGGTAACACAATCTCTATTGGTATAACTGATGAAGTAATGGTAAGTTCTTTTTGGTGTTGTAATGATACTTATTTAATTATGTTAGGATTAACAAGGCAGAAATAACAATTATGTGCAAATATAACTAATATCAGAAAATAATAAACCACACAGAATAGAACACAATGGCACACAGATTTAACGTGGTTCACCCAATCCCTGGGCTACGTCCACCAACAGCAAGTCCAATATTATTATTATCCAGTGATTACAACCTGATTACAATCCGTAATCCCTTACAGCCCAACTCTGCCGCAAGTACTAAAAATCATACATCGTAAAAAATCCCTAACCCTAAGCCATATTATACAATGTTTTTTCGCTTTAGGGTTAGAATGAGTTATAAGTAGTCGGCCCAAATAACCGAAAAAAAGTAGTCGGCCTCAAAAAAATTTTCCTCGGCGAGGTCGGGAGGAAAAGTGTACAGTACTTTCCTGGATAGTACTTTCCTGATTAGTCACCACAAGCTAACAATCTCCCACTTGGTGACTGATCAGTATCCACACTATACTAAAAAACCTCCCACTTGGAGACTGATCCTGTAGCAATACCGCTAGCCACATGAGGCTCCCACTGGATTGAACCACCTTGGACTCAGTTGTTCCTTTATTTTGTTCAGTCTAAAAGACCAACTGAAGCTGAACATGAGTTCAACTTCTCCCTTGTTACTACCTTGGTAAACATATCTGCTGGATTATCATCAGTATGAATCTTTTCCAGCCTTAACTGTCCATCATCCAAAACTGATCAAATGAAATGGTACCCCGGCGAGGTCGGGAGGAAAAGTGTACAGTACTTTCCTGGATAGTACTTTCCTGATTAGTCACCACAAGCTAACAAATTACATGATGATCAGTTATTGATTTGTTATTGATTTCTAGTATTGACTTAGTGTTTCTAGTATATTTCTAATTATAACTATGATGATCATGGTGTTGCAATAAGTTTCTGTTGTAGCGATTCTTACGAGAGACTTAAGGATGTCTCTGAATGTCAAATGCATGATTGTTACTATTGATGAAGATTGATAAGGAATTTTTTAACTGATGAAGGCTGACAGAGAAATTTCTAGAATAGTTAGTGAGAGGTGATTGGTGATTTGATTGGTTTTTCAAATCTTTGTCGTTTCTTGTGATGTGGTCACAAGATATGGTGTTCTATAATGTTTAGATGCTATTATTGCAATCATAACTTATTTGAGTGGCTGGTGTGAAATATAGGTGATCGGTGAGTAGAGTCAGAGTTGTTAACAGGTTGAAGTGTTTATGTTCTTGAGTGACATTCAATAAAATATTTGATCGTTGATTGGTGTAGAGGTTGTGGTGAATTCGGTTGAGTCATTCATGATATGGTGACATATTGTAAATATTGGAGGTGATGATATGGCATCACATTATTTGATGCTAGCATGTGGAGAAGATTCTAGAGGAAGATTATGTTTTGTCAAAAACCCCCCTGATGCAAAATTCTATGTAAATCATTGTATTGGCCAATGCTGTACATAGAAAATTTTCTTTATAAATTGAGATGTGTGTATTGATGCGTTGGATTTAAGTGAGAAGTCTGAAAGTTGAATTGTAAGCTGTTTAGGGCTAGCTTAAGGCAACGGAAAAATCAAGGGCTTGCTGAACAATATATAATGGATAAAGTTGAAAGCTTTTGTGTTGATCGTGTGGTGGATAAGTGTGGTTGAGAAGAACCAGTTGTGATCAAGATAGTGAAAATTTATGTGTGTTGAGAAGAGATTTTGTGCTCCAGTGGATTTGATCAAGTAGAGGTAGTTATATTCTGCAGATCATTCTCTATGTTGTTCCCTAACATTTACAATAGTCCAAATCTCTTAATTGGGTGGATCCTAGAAGGTCCCTATTGTAAATATTCTAACAAGGTGATACATTAGCTTGTGTTTGAAGTCCTCTGACAAGGCTACTCTTAACAGGGTAAAGTTTCTAATAGGCCTAAGGTAAATCCCTTAACTGGATAGCACCTAACAATGCTTTTGTAAACTCCTAACAGGATTAAGCTCCTCATATGACATACTTTAGAAGAGTATATCATTTAGTGGATACTAATCCCCATTGTGGTTTTTCCTAATTTAGCTTTCCACAATATAAATATGTGTGTCAAATGTTTTATTGTTTAAAATTTTTATTTTTATAAATAACTATAAAAAAAGTTAGACATGGACAACATAAATTTAAAAAATTATTTTGCTTGACAAATCTAACACGAGAAGTTAGTTTATTCATTTTTTTTCATGTGTGAGGCAGTGACACATACTATATGTTTTTCAACAATGACAATTTTAAGGACCCATTTGGTTGCTGGAATTAACCTAGAATTGGAAAACGGGAATTGGTTTTCCTTTACAAAATTAAATTCCCAATTCCAATTCCATGTCTCAATTCTAATTCCAGGTTCTGAGATGGATTGGCTGAATGCTCATTTTGGACCAAAATTATAACTAGCCTATACCGATTCACCAATTCATGTTTCCCAATTCTAGGTTAATTCCAACAACTAAACGGGCCTAAGTGAAAGCCTTTTGTGGTCCACATAGATATTTGTGGAAAAGAAGATATTTTTTAAGTCTACCAGTGATAATTCTTAGTCAATGGTGGAAATAATTGGATTGAAATGTAATCTGAGTCACAATATACATAGTCCATTTTCCATTTTGACATGGTATTTTTTTGTTCAATTAGAACCGATGAATTTGGTATGTGTTACCATCACATGACTCTTCCACTTATTGGAAAAATAAAAAGTAAATGACAAAATATTAGTGTGGGTGTCACACTCTTTCTTTGCATCCATGACACCCCTCTTTCCTTCCCTCCCTTCACGTAGCAATATTTAACCATGTGAAGGGATTTATTCATTATTTGTTTCCCCTTATTTCTTATTATCGCTTATTTTTTTAGGTAAAGATAGTAAGAGTTTTAGTGTCCATAAAATATGGAAAGTAGTGCGCTTCCGTATTGCAGAGTTAAATTTTCAATCATCCAAATATTATGCTCCACCTCTCCACCTCTTCACAAAAGTATGGTTTTATTTAAACTTCAACTTAAATTCTTCTTATATGATACCTTTACATAAGGCATTGAGGACGATGCACTTTCTAAGAGGGGAAGGATGTGACAACCATTTTTTTTCGACTCCTAAATCTGCGCCCAAAAATAGTAGATATTTATTGTTTTGATTGTTATGATAAATAACTTACCTCGTAATATGTTGTTGGAATAAAATTTAAAAAAATAAGTTTTATTGATTTTAATATTATAATTTGAATGTGTGAAGTACAATTTATCTACCTTGAAGAATTTTAAATTCATTTGAAATTGTTGGATGGGTTTGATTTGATAATTTGAAATTATTCTGAACAAATAGTAGTTTCTTTTATTTTAATTTGAAATTGTGAATATAGAATAAAACTATGTAAATATTGTTACTTTTCTTTGATAACTAAGTTCTTTTATTTAAACTCCATCATAGCAAGTCGGTTAACATCTATATCTAGATGTTAATGTGAATATTAGAGGATGACTACATAAATCATTTGATTTTGCAAAAGAATTATAAAAAGACAAAAAAAGAAAAAAAGGGAAGTGGAACTTGCGCAGGAGGAGGAAGTGCAATTGGAAAGCACATTCCCCTGCCATGCGCACCACAATAGTTAAGACAGTTTGAAAATAAATGTAACTATTAAACAAGGAACAACAAAAGGAGAATTCATACATGTGTGGGAGATTAGCTAACAAAACAGAGGAAATTCTGCCAGAACAATGAGATAACTTAAATGCTGGCACACATTCTCGGAACAAAACGCGAAAGGGAGGAAAATTCAGAGGAAAAAGTGGTACGAGAGGGAGATCTTCAAGGAACGTAAGGGGGATTAAAAAAAAGCATATAAGCATGTGCAGATGCTGAAGGAAGGAAGGGAGCAGTAGTTAAAAAGATTTAAAAGAAACAAATGTGCTAGGCTTTGCAAAAAGAAGAAGGAAAAATACCAGTATATCATCAGAGGGAGAGATACATTAGAGGGGGGTGCTGACATAGTTTTGATTAGAAGTAAGAGATTTTAAAAAAAAGTTGTAGAAAAATTTAGAGAGGAGCTCGTCAAGTAACGAAGGACACAACATCAAGAAGACGCAACAAAGAAAAGAACAGAGCACTGTTTTCACATCTGCCAAACTTTCTTCCAGAATTCTATAGGTTTTTATCTCTTTTTATATATTATTGTCATTCAATCCATGAATATAAAGTAGTGTGAGTGCATTAAAAGGTAGAAGTTTATACTTTTCCTTATAGTTGAATATATATATATATATATATATAACCAGTGGTATACGCCTGGCTGAGGTTAAATTTTCTTTTTATTAAACAAGATTAATTTTTAGAAGTGGGTAAACATTTGGGAAAATAAGTAGCAGAATAAGATTCATTTTTAGAATTGGGTAAACATTTGGGAAAATAAGTAGCGGAATAAGATTCATTTTCAAAATTGGGTAAACATTTGGGAAAATAAGTAGCAGAATAAGATTCATCTTCAGAATTGGGTAAACATTTAGGAAAATAAGTAGCAGACCGTTAACTTAAATCTAAGCCAGGTTATATGTGAATTTTATAAAGAAAACCAATTATCTGATTTCTAGTTTTTGTTTTTGTTTTTAAAATAATTTAAAAAGGCTAGAAAGAAATTGGAAATGTTTGCCTGAAGATGAAGTTAGATTTTCTTTTAAAAGCCCATACAAAGTTTGAATGACTGTGCTCATTTTAAAAATCTTTCAGACTATTGTTCTTTTAAACTCTTGTATAAAAAGTTAAACCATTCTGGTTGTCTCATTTTTAAAAATCTGACAGACTATGGTTCTTTTAAATTCTCAGTATAAAAATTTAAACCATTCTGGCTATCTTATTTTAAAAAAATCGAGACTAGAATTATGAGAACTTGTTGTAGCTTTGCATGTACCTTAAGAAGGATTTATGTTAGTAATTTATATCTGAGATTTAGTTTTTCTTTATATACTTATATATATTTTCAGTAAGAAGTTCTTACCTTTTGTTTTGTTAAAAGAAATTGATTACATTACCATAGAAGATAAACCATGCTGACTTTCTATTATGAATGAATAAACTTGGATTTATACTGTTTATATTTTTATTTATTTATTTAATTCTATTTATTTCTATTTGAAAAAGATATCTTAGGAAAGGGTGCCGAATATGGGAAAACAGAGAAGGGTAAAATTAATTTCTTTTACCTGCCAGTAGAAATCTGGTGTAAAATGCTTAGGCCTGAGCTATGTAAACAAATAATTGATTTTGTGTTGGTTTTTATATTATCTCTTCGCCATATCGGTGATAGTTAGAACTTTTGTAGTTGTTAAAAGTAGATAGTTCACAACACACACTAGATTCTTTTCCGATCCATCAGTGTCGAGTTGATAGATCACTCGTGTAGGGTCGGTGAGCTCTTCATTTTAGGATGAGCCCTGGGGGGAGATAACCACTCCGTGGTTGGGCAGAATAAATGTCTGGATCACATTTCTGTCTCAAGTTTTTGCAGATGGACAATAGACTATCTGATGGTATAGGAGACAGGGACATGCAAATAGACGACTGATAGTCCGATGGCATGTATTTGGATATCTTGTACTATTTCGACCTTAAGGTCATGTACTTTATTGTATGTGTATATATGTACTTGCTATTTATGTGCGAGAGTATGGTCAACATACTCTATGTATTATTTAACTCATGCAGTTCTATTTGATAGCTTGGTCGAATCTTTATCTATTATGTCAAGGATATTCTACTTTATCTCATATTGATGTAATCTCTTTAAATGGAAATGAAATTTACGTCATAAAAAATTCTTTATTATCTTTCAGACTTGCTATGTTCTCGACTTTTTGAATTTTTCTGATTTTCAGCTTACGTATCTGTTATGTTCAAATTTCGGTCTTTACACATTATGATTAAGATATCACAATCTATTTTATTCACAATGATGTAATTATACCTTGCACTCTCTAGGTATTCATCGAATTCAAGTGCATGTCAGTCATTTAGACTTTGGCCACCATAGACGTTTTAAGGAACTCAATCAGCGCAAATACCGGCTTGGTTACAAGATATGACTGCCCACTTGGTCTCACTTGACCTCTGTGGAATAAGAATCTTGGAGTGGATGTTTCATCTACTATATGGAATATGTCATCCTTACAGCATCTTGATCTGTCAGCATGGTGAGATTCCATCTGCTATAGGAAATTTGGTTTCCTTGCAAAGTATTTATCTATCAAAAACCGGAATACTGGGTCAGATTCCATCTGGTATTTGGAATTTGTTATTCTTGCGAATTCTTGATCTGTCAGATAACTGAATTGAAGGTGGGATTCCATCTGCTATAAAGAATTTGTCGTCCTTGCAAAGTCTTGATCTGTCAGATAACAGAATTGAAGGTGGGATTCCATCTGCTATAGGGAATTTAATGTTTTTGCAAAGTCTTGATATGTCTAATACCCGTATAGAAGGTGAGATTCCTCTTTCCATATACAATCTCTCTAAGCTTGTTCGTCTGGATCTGTCCTACAACAAGCTAACCGGGGTAATCCCATCTTCGTTACGGTCACTTTCTTCCCTTGTTTACCTTGACCTTAGTTACAACCAATTGAATGGTACAATTCCGTCCACAGTTTCAGATCTCGTTAGGTTAAAATACCTTTGGCTTAATTCCAACAATTTTAGCGGCTCCTTTTCCTTTTCTCTCTTCGAAAATCTCACTAGACTTGAAAATCTGTCTCTTTCCAATAATCATTTAATTGTTAAAACTAAGTCAGCATGGATTCCACAATTTAAAAAGCTCGTGTTTCTTGATCTGTGTTTCTGCAATTTAGATAGAATTCCACCGTTTCTTGTGACCCTGCAATATGATTTGGGTTATCTGGATTTATCCGCTAACAATATTGCAACAAATATTCCGTCGTGGATATGGGACTTATCCAGTCTTTATCATTTGAACTTAAGTAGAAATCAATTGACAGGTTCGTTGCCATCTCGACTGACATCCACAGCTCCTTGTTGGTCGATTTGCATGATAACAGCTTAGAAGGTGCTCTTCCTCTCCCACCTGCCGGTATTTATTTGCTGCAACTGTCGATGAATCAGTTCAATGGTTCTATTCCTGCAGATTTTGGTGAACATCTTCAGCATACATATTTCATATCCTTGTCGAGCAATAATCTCAGTGGACCCATTCCAAACACTATTTGCTCTATATATTTGAAGGTTCTTGACCTTTCAAATAATACGCTAAGCAGTATGATTCCTCCGCATTTAACCAAGAATTGTTCTTTTCTCGGTGTTCTAGATTTGGCTGAAAATCATCTGGAAGGTAAAATACCAGTAGATTGGGGAAACTTGAAAGAGCTCCACACATTGAAACTGAATGGTAATCATTTGAGTGGAGTTATTCCCTCATCCATTGTAAAATGCCAATCTCTCCAAGTATTGGATTTGGGAAATAATAATTTGGAAGGTACAATCCCCCACTGGATTGGAAACCTATCAGAACTGTACGTCTTGATGTTGAGGTCCAATAAATTTCAAGGTAATATTCCAGCGCAGTTAATTGACCTTCAAAATCTACAAATCCTGGACCTTTCTACCAACAACCTTTCAGGGCCTATTCCAATCAACATTGCAAACTTGCTTGCAATGGTCAATGCATCTCAGAGTAATCCAAACCATCTCGAAGAACATCTTTTTGATGGTATAGCACAACATATTTCAGGTATTTCACCATATAAAAATAAGATTACAATGACCTGGAAAGGTTGGGATGTTGAATTTGCGCAAGTTCTTTTCATCCTTAAAAGCATTGATCTTTCAGACAACAATTTATCGGGGATCATTCCTCCCAAAATGGGATCCCTTCAAGGCTTGATAGCCCTTAACCTCTCAGGGAATCATCTCAGTGGCCGAATTCCTAAAACATTGGGACATATGGAACAACTAGAGTCTCTGGACCTGTCGCTAAACAGGTTGAATGGCAAAATCCCATTAGAACTTCAGTTGTTGAGTTATTTGGACTTCTTGAATTTATCTTACAACATGCTTGATGAAAGAGTACCCCACGGAGGACAGTTTCTAACCTTTGGGGAATCGTCCTACTTGGGCAATCCTGCACTAGCTGAGATTCCATTTAGCAATACAACAACCTGCAGCGACTCTTCTGGCTATGACAGCTGCACAAGTATTGAGACAAGTGGTGAAGCAGAGAATTCAGATGCTGAAATGATAGGATTGGCAGTCGGACTTGGATTGAGTTATGGCTTGGGATTCTCTATTGTGATCAGAATATTGACTTTCAACAAGAGGGTGAGAAAGAGAGCCTTCAATTTGTATGATATAGTAATTTTAGCTGTTGATCAGTTTATAAGAGGTAATAGATGAAAAGTGGATACCATTGAATGGAGAGTTTTGTTAGTCTATGGCTACGACAAATTTACAAGAATAAGGCAAGCCAGAAATGATTCTGTTTCTCATGACGTAAACATTTCAATACTAGTGTTTTATTTCAATAAAAGTGAGCTTCGATTTTTATTTTTTCTGTGCCTTTGTTTTATTAATTAAACTAACGTGGAAAAATGTACATGTAAGGTGTTAAATTGTATATTGTGTATTTAAAAAAAATATATATTTATTGTAAATTGGTAATTATTGTATATTATTCAATTTTCTAATTATATTAATAGATTTTTTATTTTTTCAATTAGTAATTATTTGTTATTATAGATCATTTAAATTTTTATTAATAATTATCAATGGAGAGTTCAATCTAATTTGTCTATTTTAAATGTTAAATATCTTATTTTGTTGCTGAAGTTGTTATAATAAAAAATATTATGATATACACTTCCAATCAATTCAATAGTTTATAAAAATGCCACTTATCCTTTAAAATATGATATTTATGAAAAATATCATCCACTCTAGAAGTTCATTCTCAATAAGGCCAAACCAACAACCTCAAGTGTTATGATTCTTTGGATTTTTATTTAATATTCATTAGCTTATTTCTTAGAATAAATAGTTATCTTAATGTAATCTCATCTACTTCATTTTATATTGTGGATATACTCATTTTTTCACATTACATATAATGTCTATATAGTGTTCTATAACTATAAAACACATTCAATGTCATATATCAAAATTAAAAAAAAAAAGATAATTATGTATAAGAGTCTAAAATTTAAGTTTTAAGGATTGAAGAATACAATATCAACCACCTAACTCATTTTGTAAATTATGTAGAATTATTTTTGAGATCAATATTTTACATCATACATCATGATATCTTGTTAAGATAAGAAAAATAGCTCCAAAACTATTTTTCATAAGTTTACATCAACCGTGGTGCCATCATCAAGGCTAGGCTTCATGACTAGCTTAAAGTGAGCAATACTTCATCTAAAGAGTTTTTATTGACTCTTTAAGCACATCGTTCCTCACCTAAGATCACGCACATCAAGGATGATCAAATGGTGCACTCTGGGCTACTATATATTCCTTAGGCTTTTGTTAATCATTATGAGAAGGTATTCAATATATAGGCAAATTCTCTTGAGCAAGATGGTGATTTGAGGGATTATCAAGTGTTGTTGTCCTCTCTCGACTCTTTAAATCTCATGAGGTATTTTGTGAAAAATCCTCACCATTGAGGACCTCAAGTAATTCATTTTCTCTATGGCGAATCACGAGGCCCCTAGTTGTGATGGCTTTCCTTGTGTACTTTACAAAACTATGTGGCCTTGAATTGGTTTAAACCTGCATAAGGTCTATTTGGAGGTAGTGTAATCTTAGTCTTTTGGTTAGCTTATCAATAAAAGAAATATAAAAATCATACCCAAATTAGGGGACCTTGAGGATATTTGTAATTGGATACCAACTAATTTTCTTAATGTCTACTATAAGATCATCACCAAAGCACTAGTCCTGAAAAATTTGTCAATTGCTTCCTCAGCTTGCTTGTGTTGAGTCTAGAATGACCTAATTAAATATTCAATTTTATTATATAATATCCTTTTTTTTTGGGAGCGCGTGGAGTGAGCCCTATTTCTCCAAAAAAAAGCCATTTTTATGTTGAAACTATTTTTTTTTAAAGGGCTATGACTAAATTGAGTGGCTTTTCATCCTAGTTATGCTTAAGACTCTTGGGTTTCACTCTTGTTTTATCTAGTTATCACCAATGATTTTTGGGGAGACTTAAACCTATGTCACTCTCAATGGTCATCAATCCCCATCTTTTGGTTTGTTTTGATCTAGTCCTCAAGGTTTCCCATTGGCACCTTCCTTGTATGTGTTGGCCATCAAAGTTTCTCATTATCTTATCACGACTGCCATTTTTTCTAGCAGTTAAAGGCATTTTCTTACCCAAGCCACCTTCCCATCTTGTCAATGATGATTTATAGATGACTCTTTTCTCATCCTCATTGAAGATAAGCATTGTTGAAACGAGGAGTCCTCATCCTCACCATTTGTTGATGTATTGCGATTTGTATGGTTCTTCTTGTTATTTTTGTTGAAAGATTGATGATAATGTGGCTATTTCTGTATGGTTTTCATTGATGGAACAGATGAATTTTGCAGTTGGTATTGTACTCATTATTTTTGTTGTGTTGATGTAATTTTTATCTTTTGTTGCACGACATAGTATGGTGCCTCAAAACAATGATGTTGAACTGGAGATTTTTCATGCTACCATCAATCCTAAGAGAAAAAATAAGACCTAAGGCACAAATTCAGCACTATCTATAGATTGAAGACACAAAAATACCAATTAACAAGGTTTTCATACCTTCTTCACTTTGAGTTCCACAAGACTTAGGAGGGTATTCCTAATTCTAATTTTGTATGCATAATGAATCTTTGATTAACAAAACTTATACAAACACATGAATGAAAATTCTTAGACTCAAAATAATAGGTGTTACTATTATATCATTTCAACATGCAATCCTGACATCCATAATTTATAAGCTTTTTTGAGAATGAAAATAATTTACCACAACATTAATAATAAGATATAAAATGATTTCAAATTTTTTAAGATTGTTGTGCTTTCCAAAAAGTATTCTAACATGATTTAGACCAATGCTTGACCTAATAGGCTACAATATAAGAGACTCTGAAATACATCTAATTTTATGATCAACCTCATAGAACCACGCATAATTAAAATTATTGAATATGCCTTATATAGAATCACTAAAATTATCATCAAACTTATATAGAATCACTAAAAAGTGGGATATATGTTGAGAATTTTAAATGATGTAAACTAATGAAATGTTTAATTTTTAATATATTTTATGTTTATAGTTTTTCTTAAAAATTATTAAATTATAGAAATATAGTTTTTTAATAAAATAAAAACTAAAATTTAATTTCTAATAAAAATTTTAAAATTGGAGTTGCATCATATGTCAACCTTTATATAGTATTTTTTCATTTTTTATTCAATTTTTTTGTGTGTATAGATAACTTGAAACTTTAGCGCATGGATATATCTTTTCACTAAATTTTAAAATGTATATTTAAATATAAAATTAAAAATTGACATGTACGGACATGTATCTCTTCCCATTCGACGTCACCTTTTGTCTCAAGTACTCATCCACAATAAATTTATAAATTTTATCCTCTTGATATATATTATTTCCTCTACTAATCATATTTTCTCCAAAGTTTTCAAAGAAATTTTACTATTTTTCCATGACAAGATAATCAAACATATAATTTTGTGTTGATGACTACATCCAATAAAAGTAAATATAAAATATTAAAAAAACTTAAAATATTAAAAAAGATATATTTTTAGAGATGTTCACTTATAGATTTGCAAAATGGCATTTTTTTAATTTATTACAATATCGATAAAAGGAGTAGGGGTTGTTAACACATCAATTTTTTTTTTTTTTTTTGGTAATTAAACCTAGAGTTGTCTAAAATATGCATTCAATAGACACTTTCAATCAGAAAATTTGAGACATGTATCTAACTTAGAATGAATCTAGCTCTAGACCATATTTTTTACCAAAACTAATATTTAGTTAGAAATACTTAAATTTAGTTGTGCTAACAAGTTTGTCTAAAGTGTTACACACCATTATACTTTTAACCTTTAATCTTGAGGGACATTCAAAGGAACAATATAAGGTTGAGGTATAATTACATGCCAATAGATAGGTGTGCCAAAAGTTAATGAAGACCCTAAAACTAGTATTTTTTTTCAATATTGTAGAGTGATGTGATCTCTTGAGAAGAAACATATACATCTAAAGGCAATTTTCCCATGCCTCCAACATCTATTACTAGGTTTCCATTAAAACATAAGATAATGTCACTTTAGCAGAATAAAACCAATAACAACCACACATTCATGAGACAAATTTATGAGGAATTTGGCCAAATGTTTTTTGTTCCTTGTTTTTGCAATTCACCTCTTGCAAACATGTCTACTAGAGTGCATGTAGTTGCAAGATTTAAAGAAATACTTTTATGTCTCAATGGATTTCCATTACCTATTCAAAAGCTTCCATATTAGCATAGGGGAGGAAGAAGCTAGCAAAGATTGTGGAGTTTGGCTTTATACTAGCCAATTATATTTACTTGAAAATTATTTGAAAACATTATTTTGGAAAATTTGTACCCTATATTTTCTCTACAGTCATGCATTTCATGGGTTGCAATCTCTCACTAAAGACTTGAATAAGTATCACGTATGAGGAATATTCTATGAAGGGAAAACATTATTAATAGTTGCGGGGTTTTGATCACCCTTTATTTTGAACTTGTCAACACTCACAAGACTATGACTTTCATAAACCATCTAAGCATTTGAATTTTTATCCACTTGAGGGTGTAGTATCCTAGGACTATATATTTGTTCTTGAAAGTCCACAAATCATGCACATTCTCCTTGTCTATGGTTCACATTTTTGAATGTGTGTTCTTATTGGAGTATTCATGAGACTATATCTCTTTCAGAGACTCAAATAGGTCATGTGTCAAATCAATGCTCCCACACTTTGGTATAGGAAGAGAGAACTTGGTAAAGTTTGAAATTTTTGTCTTTATGGGTTTTCTGATTGCATTCTCTTCGAGGCAATTTAAAAGTGGTCACAAGATCTTGAAATGGATTTTTCAAAGCTAGGAATTTGAAACTATGGATGCGAAAGTTAAGGTTTTAAATTATAAAATGAAAAATTAAATATTTTGAGTCTAAATATGTAAAAATGAGGCATGGGGCTCTTTGTGATGTGGAAGTTAAAGTTTGGAGTAAAAAGATCTAAAATGTTAATGTTTCAAAAAAAAAAATGTGAAATTTGGTGTTTGAGGCTCCAAGCATATGAAATTTAAGGTTCGAGGTTGAAAAAACATGATAGTTGGTATTTTTTATACACTTTCACAAACAAAGGGAAATTAATTTGGAAATTTTGAATTTTGGGGTCATAAAAAATCAAGGCAACAACTGTCTCTAACTAGGGACAAGGATTGCAAAGTACATGGAATGAACCTAAGATCTCCAAAAAATGACTACATTATTTAATGGGCAATAGATTCATAAAGGGAGGCAAAAATGGGATTAAATGGGTAAAATCGATGCAAGACACAAATGAGACCAAAACAACTTAATTTGATCACAATTATATACATGGTAGGGGAAGCCTACCTCAAACAACTCCAAGTGGATTAGGCATACCCATTGAAGGGTAAAGGAAAATAAATTCCATGACCTGTAATCATAGGTGACAACTCTCAATTACCTGTTAAATCAATTGTAAATTCATTATTTGAATTTGGTCTTAATATTTATGGCATGTGCAACTGCTTTGGGTGAGGCCACATTTCCAAATAACCATTGGTCATTAGAACCATCTAAATCTAGAATCAAATAACCTTCATGTTGCATGTTATTGATGACTTCTTGTTGAATAAGTTGAAGTATTAGAATTTCAAGGCTTTGAATACCCTTTTGATGATCAATATGTAGAATTAGATGGTTTGTGTCCTCCTTTTTAATCAATAGATCAGTACAAAAGATATCACCAAAATAAGAAGATTCCTTACATAGTTTATCATGTATTTGAGTGAAAGTATCATGAGGAAAAACTTTTTCTTTTCTTTTCCTTTATTATTCAAATTTGATTATTTGATTCTTTCAAATAACCATTGGTCATCAGAACCATCTAAATCTAGAATCAAATAACCTTCATGTTGCATGTTATTGATGACTTCTTGTTGAATAAGTTGAAGTATTAAAATTTCAAGGCTTTGAATACCATTTTGATGATCAATATGTGGAATTAGATGGTTTGTGTCCTCCTTTTTAATCAACAGATCAGTACAAAAGATATCACCAAAATAAGAAGACTCCTTATGCAATTTATCATGTATTTGAGTGAAAGTATCACGAGGAAAAGCTTTTTCTTTTCTTTTCCTTTATTATTCAAATTTGATTATTTGATTCTTCCATGACACTTGACACTCATTTTCTTCCATTCTCATGATTCTAGTTTGACCTTCCAAATAATGTCTTGGACTTGAAAATATTATCTCATTGGACTTGACTTGCATAAGTTGGCCTTCTTCATATATCTCCTATTGATTATGTATTTTATTTGTGTCACTATAAGAACCTATAATGCCATCTTCATTTTTATGTTGAGCTGGCACCAGTACATGCATTCTCAAAAGAGGTTACATAATGAGGAGAATTAGCCCACAATTGACATTCATGCAAAGAAGGATGTTGCGAATAGTTATCATCATTAAATTTTTCATCATCTTTGAGTAGAAATTTCTTTTTTCTGATCTTCACTTTTGTCAGTTACTTTATCACAACACATTTTGTCAAACCTCATTTTCTTTGTAGGATAGGATTCTCCTATGAAAGATACAACATTATTGTTGTCCTTGTACAACTTTAACTACCTTAGGAATGAATATCTCTTTGGATATTGTTAGGAATAAGGTGTCTCAACCTTGGATAATTCCTATTCTTATTATTTGTTTTGTAAAATGTATTTCTTGCAAATAATGTTGATGTGTCAGCATCTTGAATTGTGTGTAAGGAGATCATGGCTAAAATGGTTATGATGGATTCCTATGACACGTAAGAGCTATGTTAAGAAGATTCAATGACAGGTGAAGACATGTGGCAACTGATAAATTTGAGTTTTTTGGGGTTCCTATTTTCTCAGAGAATGGTAAAACCCTAATACAGTTATCTTTGGGAGTAGCCCTAAAATGTGAAGCGCATGATATAAGCATTTTTAGGGTTGCGAAGAGAAGTGATGCGAGTGTATTGTTGGAACGCTTTATGCTGCCATGATTTGTCTTCAAGTTTTTGGAAATCTTCTGAAAGAACTTGCATTGCGAGTGTATTGTAAGCTGTAATAGTTTTGATCAATACATTGTGCAAGTTTTAGAGTGCTGGGGTTTTTACCAAAAGGTTTCCCCAGGGTATATCATTGTGTCATTCTCTATTTTTCTGTATGCATGGTATGTGGTTGCAATATCTTTGTTAAAGTAGTTAACAAATCTGAAATTGTAAGGGTTTAAAAGAATTTGCACAATACTTTCCTATAGAGATTAGCATAGGAAGCTGTTTCCACACCTGAGTTTCCTTACAAGTGGTATCAGAGCTTGATCAACTTTTGATCCTAGTTGTTGGGTAGGGTTTTTTGAGTTGATCTCAAGTTTGAGTGGGAGTTTTGTGCAGAGCATTCTGAATCTTATTTGCAGATTGAGATGGTGAGTTCATCATATGGAAGAATGGAGGTGGAGAAATTTAATGGCACTAATTTCGAGTTGTGGAAACTCAAAATGGAAGACATGTTGGAAGATCGTGACCTATGGGAAGTGACTTCAAGTGCTACAAGACCAGCAACTATAGCTCAAGCAGATTGGGCTATCAAAGACCGTAAAGCTAAGGGTCTCATAAGACTCTGTTTAATCAATGCAGTCCTTCTGAATGTTCTAGATGAGAAAAATGCAAATAGTTTGTGGGAAAGACTTGCGGCCGTGTATCAGGCCAAATATCTAGTGAACAAGTTGTTCCTAAGGAAGAAGTTGTACTCTCTATGAATGGAAGAAGGTGGATCCTTAATGGATCATTTAAATGCATTTAATCTGCTGGCTGTACAGTTGACGTCAGCTGGTGTCAAGTTAGAGGAGGAGGATCGTTGCTACACACTTTTGTGTTCTTTATCAGATTCATGGGACCATCTTGTGATGGCTCTCAGAAGCACGTTAGTCACCTTCAAAATTGATGATATGGTGTCTTCGCTGCTATCAGAGGAGATGCAGAGAAAGGCTTCCATTTCAGAAAAAGAAGCTCTTGCTGTTCGTGGGAGATCCACTGAAAGAGGGAAGAAAAATGACAATAAGTCTGACAATAAGGGTAGATCCAAATCCCGTGGGAAGTCAAAGACTTCCAATAAGTCCAAGGAAAAATCTTGGAACTATGATAAATCTAGGCACTTCTATAAAGATTGCAAAGAGCCGAAAAAGAAGAAGAAAGGTTCAGATTTAGCTTCAGAAAGATCTCAAGAAGATGGTGATGCATTCATTGTAGCTTTGGCAGCCCATACATCTGATGATGTGTGGTTGGTTGACTCGGGTGCTTCTTTTCACATGACCTCTCATCAAAACTAGTTCTCAAAATATGAAGAGTTTGATGGTGGAAAGGTGTATTTGGGTGATGATTCTCACCTAAAGATAGTTGGACGTGGAAGGGTCACTATCAAATTTCCTGATGGATGAGTAAAGGGAATCAATGGAGTTATGCACATTCCAGGGTTGGCACGAAACCTATTATCTGTAAGTATATTGAATGATGTAGGTGTGCAAGTTGTTTTTTCTAAAGAAGGATGCAAGATGATGAGAGGATCGATAGTGCTTGCAAGGGGTACTAGGAGAGGTACTTTATTTCAGCTAGATTCATGTATTCCTCTATGTAATAGTTCTTCATCCTCACCATCTGAACAAGCAGTGAAGAATTCTGTGGTTATTGGTTCCGATGGTAGTGCAAACACTTTGGAAGGTAAGCTTCCTGCAGAAAAGACAATGTTGTGGCATATGAGATTTGGCCACATTGGTGAAAAGGGTCTCAGAACCCTGAAAAATAAAAATCTCATTGAGGGGTTAAATGATTGCAATCTCGAGTTTGACTTCTGTGAACATTGTGTTTGTGGTAAACAAAATCATGTTCAGTTTTACTCTAGTTCTCACAAATCTTCTAATGTTTTGGATCTTATTCATTCTGATGTATTTGGTCCTGTAAAAGTTCCTTCAATCTCCAAGTCTGTATTTTTTGTATCTTTCATAGATGATTACAATAGAAGGACGTGGATTTATTTCCTTAAAATTAAGACACAAGTCTTTAGATAGTTCAAGGAATTTAAAGCTCTTGTAGAGAATCAGACTAGTAAGAAGATTAAGTGTGTGAGAACTGAGAATGGTGGTGAGTTTTGCTCAATAGAGTTTGAACAGTTCTGTAAAGAACAAGATATTGAGAGGCATAAGACAACTCCTTATACCCCATAGCAAAATGGAGTTGCAGAGAGAATGAACGGGACACTGATGGAGAAGGCTAGGAGTATGCTTAGTGGAGCTGGTTTAGAACAAAAGTTTTGGGCTGAAGTTGTGGCCACTGTTTGCTATCTAGTTAACAGATCTCCTACATCAGCCCTTGTTGGTAAGACACCCATGGAGGTGTGGTCTGGTAAGAAGCCTTCAATTAGACATCTTCATGTTTTTCATTGTGAAGCTTATGCGCATGTTCCAAAGGAGAAAAGATCTAAGTTGGAAAATAAAGCTATTAAATGTATTTTCATCGGATACAGTGTTGGTGTGAAAGGATACAAGCTTTGGGATCCTGTGACTAGTAAGGTGTTGTATGGTAGAAATGTTATTTTTAGAGAGCTAACATCTTCTCCTATTGTGCTACAACCAGTTGAGAAAGAAAAAGAAAAAGATGTTGTTTAGTTGCCTCCTACCCCTGAGAAGACTGAACAGAGAGACCATGTTGGGTCTAATGATGAGGAGAGCTCTAGTAGCTCTGATAGTTCAGAAGAAGAGGAAGAACAACCTCAACCTCAGCCCTTGAGGAGATCCATGAGAGAAAGAAAGCAACCAGAAAGGTTTGGTTATTCTATGTTAGATTCTAGTTGTTCTTTTGCTTTGATTACTAACACTGATGAGCCTAGATCTGTGAAAGAGGCTTTGGGCATGAAAGATGCAGGTTCTTGGATTGAGGCTATGGATGATGAGATGGCTTCATTGGAGAAAAACAAAACTTGGGACCTTGTACCTTTTCCTAAAGGGAGAAAATCTGTTGGCTGTAAATGGGTGTTCAAGAAGAAATTCTGTGTAGATGGCAGTGTTGAAAGGTACAAAGCTAGATTGGTTGCAAAGGGGTATTCACAGGTAGAGGGAATAGATTATGGTGAAATATTCTCTCCTGTTGCAAAGTTGACATCCATTAGATTTCTGTTATCTCTTGCCGCATCATATGATTTAGAGAGAACAGATGGATGTGAAGACAACTTTCCTTCATGGTGATTTGGAGGAAGAGATTTATATGTCACAGCCTGAGCACTGCATTGTTAAAGGTAAAGAATCCTTAGTTTGCAGATTAAAGAAATCTCTATATGGTTTGAAGCAATCTCCTAGGATGTGGTACCTTAAGTTTGATGCCTTTGTGTTGTCAATTGGATTTGTAAGATCGAAATCAGATCATTGTGTTTATTTCAGAGTTGAAAATGATCGCCTTCTTATTGTTGCATTATATGTTGATGATATGTTGCTATTTGGGAAGGGTAAGGGTATGATTTCTGATTTTAAATCTCAGTTGTTAGCACGGTTTGAGATGAAATATTTTGGGGCAGCAAGGTACATCTTGGGTATGGAAATCAGTAGAGACATGTCTAATAGAAAACTTTGGTTGAGTCAGAGTAAGTATGTGAAGTCTATGTTGGACAGGTTCAGTATGGCAGATTGTAGACCACTACGTGTTCCTATTTCTGTGGGAACAAAGTTATCTGTAGATGATTGTCCAAAATCTCTGAGTGAGGTGGAGGACATGAGTAGAGTACCTTATGCTAGTGCAGTTGGCAATCTTATGTATGCTATGGTCTATACTAGACCAGACATTGCCCAAGTAGTGGGAGTCCTGAGTCTGTTTATGGCTAATCCTGGACGGGTACATTGGGATGCAGTTAAGCGAGTATTTAGATATTTGAGGGGTACATCAGATTACTCCATATGTTATCATGGTAACTCTTCTAGATCTCCGCATTCAGTTTGTATTCATGGGTTTGTGGATTCAGATTGGGCAGGTGATATTGACAGTAGGAGATCCACTAGTGCTTATGTGTTCACTATGTTTGGTGGTGCCATCAGTTGGATGAGTAAGCGACAATTTGTGGTTTCTTTGTCCATTACAGAAGCTGAGTACATGGCTGCTACTCATGCTTGTAAGGAAGCCATTTGGCTTAGAAGATTGTGTTCTGATGTTGGTGTTGATGCAAAACAAATTACTATTTGGTGTGACAGTCATAGCGCTATTTGCCTTGTGAAGAATCCAACTTTCCATGCCAGAACGAAGCACATTGATGTGCAGTTTCACTTTGTGAGAGATATGGTGGAAGATGGAAAGGTAAATTTGGAGAAGGTAGATACTATGAAGAATGTTGCAGATGCATTAACAAAACTAGTGGGCACTGGGAAGTTCAGATGGTGTTCGGAGTCTATGGGCCTTTTGGCCTATAGCGGTTAGTTCCTATTATGTTCCTATTGCTCTTACAAGGTGTTCGACAAGTGGGAGAATGCTAGGAATAAGGTGTCTCAACCTTGGATAATTCCTATTCTTATTATTTGTTTTGTAAAATGTATTTCTTGCAAATAATGTTGATGTGTCAGCATCTTGAATTGTGTGTAAGGAGATCATGGCTAAAATAGTTATGACGGATTCCTATGACACGTAAGAGCTATGTTAAGAAGATTCAATGACAGGTGAAAACATGTGGCAACTGATAAATTTGAGTTTTTCAGGGTTCCTATTTTCTCGGAGAATGGTAAAACCCTAATACGGTTATCTTTGGGAGTAGCCCTAAAATGTGAAGTGCATGATATAAGCATTTTTAGGGTTGCGAAGAGAAGTGATGCGAGTGTATTGTTGGAATGTTTTATGCTACCGTGATTTGTCTTCAAGTTTTTGGAAATCTTCTGAAAGAACTTGCATTGCAAGTGTATTGTAAGCTGTAATAGTTTTGATCAATACATTGTGCAGGTTTTGGAGTGTTGGGGTTTTTATTGAAAGGTTTCCCCAGGGTATATCATTGCGTCATTCTCTATTTTTTTGTATGCATGGTATGTGGTTGCAATATCTTTGTTAAAGTAGTTAACGAATCTGAAATTGTAAGGGTTTAAAAGAATTTGTACAATACTTTCCTATAGAGATTAGCGTAGGAAGCTATTTTCGCACCTGAGTTTCCTTACAGATATGTGTACCTCTCCTAATGAAGGTTCATGGTCATGAATAATAAAATGAGAAGATAACATACCATAAAGAAAGCTACTTTCCAAAATATTCCTAGGGCACTAATCAAAAGTGAAGATTTCATAGGATTGATCATTCTTTTGAGTCTCTTCAAATTTATCAACACTCACACTTTGATGATCCAATTATTTGAGACAATATTAAATAGTCTTACTTATACAGAAATAATTTGTACCTTCTATAGATCATCTCCAAATTTATTTCTTTGTCTCATCCATGATATCACTATCATCATTATTCACTAGATGACTTTCAATGCTATGATCCATAAGTTATAGAATTTTTGAAGGAAAAATGTCTCTTAACACAGAATATAAGACCATTACACAAGTATTTTTCTTAGCATTATTTTTCACATCAATCTTAAGATTGGTTTTCAAATATAATACTGATTTTATTTTAATAAAATATACATAGGGATCTCATCACCTAGTGACATCATAGAAGAAGGAATGCATGATCTCATACCTTGAATTTCACCATTATGTATTTATTCTTTGATGATCAATGATGAATGAACATGAATTTCCTCTTTGCAAAGGAAATCATCTGAAGCCTCAAGGCACCAAGTGGGAATGAAAATTTTATGAGCCCCCCCGAAGTGATCTTTCCTCGCCTTTCTTCAATTGTTCAAGATGAACATGTTTCAAGAGAGCATCTAGTAATTTCTTCTCATATATTTAATTTTCTGAGATGTTTGTAACTTCTTTTGTAAACTTTGGGCATGCATCATTAAGAAAATATAGAAGAGCTTCATCTTCACTAGTACATACATGTTCTAGTGATGTCTCTTCAATACTCTTATTGCACAACATTTTGCAAAGAAAAATTTCACCTTGGGGAAAAATTTTCTCCTCTACATCATTGTCTTTATTGCATAATGATTCTCTTTTAATAGTGGATCTTATTGGAGGAACAATAGTTTCAATGGAACCAATCATCTTCACATCTCTTAATTTGATATTTTGTAATGTCTAAAGAATAGAAAGTTGTACTTTATTCTGGTTCAAACTTGGTCTCACCACAGAAGCTCTTCAAAAATTGAACTTGATTAGAACCATCAAGAGTATGATCATATTGAACAAAAGGTGCAAGAGATTGGTGACTGATGTTCTGCATTGTTGGTTTAGAATATTCTTTATCTTCACATACATATGACCTCTTTCTAGTGAGGATTCTTGATCATGAGTAATGAGTTGATTCTCTTCTCTATCTTTTTCCTCAATCTTTTGCAACGTTTAAAGAAAGGAAGTATGAATCTTAACAGAAGTAAGACACATATTACTATATAAGATTTTTAAAAACTAAACTCATTCAAGATCACCAAGAATCTAGTTTTTCTAACAAATGACTAAAAGAGGAGGATCATTTTCCTCTTCATTGTTGTTTCTTTTCATTAATTCAAGAACACAATCACAATCAATAAAATTATCCTTCTTTCCATCATTCTCATAAATTCTTTGTAAATTCTTTAGTAAACAAGGGCACACTTTATTAGGAACTAATTTCATGCCACCATGTAATATTTCCTCAAAGATTTCATTTTTTTTTGGGATTGCAAGGAACTTCATTTCTCTAGGAAAAGTAACTTAAAAAATATGTATATTCATCATCAGTATCACTTTCTGATTCCTTTCCTTTATACCAAATAATTATGTCAAGTATAATGCTTTAATCTTTCAAATAAAATTGGCACCCTTCATTCTAGGGAAGGTACCTTTACATTTTTGAGGAATAACATGAACCATCATTTCATTTCCCTAATAGAGTTGCCAAACTAAATAGATTTGTCATTGTGAATTCACCTTCAAAATTGTCCTTATTTTCCTAAGAACAGTGACAATTGTGCCAATAGTTGGAGAGATTACAACCAGACCACAATCAAATTGCAATCTTCCTCTATGTTTGAGAGGGGACAATCCCTTGTACATGATGGGGTTATTTAATAATTTTGTGTGCTTTTAACCTAAAAGTACATAAAGGAGAAAACATAAAACTAAATGTAAACTTAAAAATAGGAACCTTAGCAATAGATGTACGAATATCGACTGAGATTCTATAGTTGATAAGAAAATTACAAAGGGGCTTTTATCACATAATGCAATGATGATGAAAGAAATACAAGAGACCTTGACATATGAAGAGATAAACTATACTAGCACATAAAAATTAAGATACTAAGAAATGATTAATTTCATCAAATTAATTGCATAAATTGTCAATGATATGCATAGGTACGTAAAGGGATTTCTAACTTAGCATACAAAAATATTAGCAATAATAACACAAAAGACATTAGAACATATGAAAAAATGCTTCTTTTATTACCTTTGTGAGATTATACAATCTCAGAAACATTTCTATACATAATGTAAAATCAAATGTCACTACAAGTTTCATTTTGAATCTCTCCAAAGCTATCCCTTTTTCTGAAAGTTCCCTATTACATAGCCAAAGATTAGTATTGATGGACTCACATTGATAACTAACTACTTATAGGTTAGTAAACAACTAAATTAGAGCATGAATGTTATTCATGCTTTTACAACCAACTCTAACTATTCTAAAATAAAACCCCAAATCCTAACTTTAATAAAAAGGAAAGTCATAGTCTTAAACAAAACTAAAAAATTTAGAAAAGTTGTAATATTTAAATAAATATCAAGACCACAACTTTATCCAACTATTCTCATCATGATGGAATTGTTCTCTTGGCACTCTGAAATGCTTCTAGTGATGTTCCTTGTTTCTTAGAAATATGTTTAACTAAGACCTTATCTAAACTTTCATCATGCTTCTTATTATTATAGTGTTTCATTGCATTTGCTTCTTGATCACCTTCTATGGCATTATTCGTTTGACGATTGACCTTAATAGTATTAACATGAGCAAAAGGTAATCTAAAAGTGGAATTGGGTTTTTTTATATTCTCAAAATTGTTGACATTTTTTTAAGATTGATAATACCAAGATTGACCTTGTTTGTAGTGTGTATTCTGATTTGAAGCAGAACTTACATCTCTATTCTCCTATAATAAAATCTCTCATTAAAATGAAAAATCATCCTTCTTCAACATCTCTATGAAAATACTTGACTTGGTCCTTCGAGCCATTCTTGCTTTCTTGTTTCAAGGCTTCAATCCCAAAATTCCTTCTCTAAAAATATTCTAAAATAAACTCTTCTTCATGCCAATGATACTAATCAAGATAAGCCTCTTTGACTCTTTCTAGTCATTGAATAACCCTCTGCGTAGCATCATGTTGTTCAAATTCTCATAGACATATCGACATCCATTTCCTCCTTTACAAACTTGGCCATTCCTTTGCACACGACTACAAAGGTATTTCAAACAATGTACAAGGATTAGGCACATCATCCACATGAAGCGAATACATCTTGTTATTATGTATAAACTTGACTTTACGGTGAAGGGTGGAAGGAACATCATGCATCTCATGCAACCAAGGTCTACCCAAAAGAAGATTATAATTGAGAGGTCCAGGCATAACATGAATAGGTTTATTCAAGATGACCAGTCCTACTTTGATAGGTAAGGTAACGATTCCTAAAGTGTTATTAGAAATGTTATCAAAGCCACGTATAGGAACAGATGGAGTTGATGAAAAGTAACCCACAGCTCCCAAGAACACCTGCACACAAACACCTGTCACATAAAGAAAGAAGAAAATAGCTATGGAGGCTTGAATACATTGATCCATGAGAGAGGAGAAATCCTTGATGTCCAAAAAAAAAAGTTGCAATCAATAATTAAATGTCAGAAAAGGTTACAAAATAAGAGGAGATCAATCCTTATAAAAGGAGATCAAAAACCCTAAAAAGGTAAAACCCTAGGTTGCATAATAATAATTAATAAAAATAATTAATTATTATATGCCTAAAGTTTAGCTTAAGTCAAAAGAGGTAATAAGTGACTGAATAATTAAATCAATATGATTCAATTAATCAGTAAACACTTTATTACTCTAACACCCCCCCTTAAGATAAACTTTGGGAGAAGCTAAAAACCTAGAAAGAACTACTGAAAGCAAATGGGTCCCAACAACAATTGCCTGATCAGGTACCCAAGTACAAAAGAGAGTCTCTACAAAGCGGAGAAATAGAGAAAACCACACATGGGAAAAACTCTACTCCAAAAAGAGACAAATAACTAGTCTGAAAGACTGAAGAAGCCTCCAAAACCAAGAATGTTCCAGAAAATAGGAAAAAAGATGAACATGTACAACATCACTGAAGCATGAAACTGCAAACTCTATCAAGAATAAACTGATGATCTAAAGATCCTCCACAAAAATATGACCAGGTAGAAAAGACTGTAATCTGCATGAGTGCCCTCAAATAACACTACTCGAATCAGGAGGCAAACAAAGGCAAACACCTGAACTCGAAGATACATATGGCATAAACACCAAAAGCCTGAAGAGTTGATCAATCAAAGTTGGAAGAGTGCATCCAAAAATAGGAAAGAAAAGAGTGTCCATATGGTAAATGATCCATCTCACCGGAATGCATAGGTACCTAGCCACTGCAACCACCTAGTACATAGGATCAAATATTGAATACATAGCTCACACTATCAAACCAAGGAATTAATAGAACCAATAGTAGAAACCCCCCTCATACTGCTAACAAGGGAGTAATGACAGGTACACTAAAAAGATCATCCAATATGAACTACATGATGAAGATGAATTTGAAACATCGAATATGCAGAGAGAGTGAAAACACAAGTAAAGATACCTGAGGCTAATGTGTCATGACCCCCTTATTAGATAGAACCTAGTAAATAACGATCATACAAGTATTATAGTTATACATTATAGTATAGATGTTAATAAATTAATAATAGTAAATCTACTCTTAAAATATTAATATAATATTTAATAATATTGAAGATAATGATATTGTTAATTTAATGATAAACAATATACATTGATAATATTGATATATTGAACGTGGATAACGAATATATTGTATATTATGTAAATATTAAATATAAATCATTACATAATTAATATTATTAATATCATTATAATTTACTAAACGATATAATTAATTTATATACATCAATTAGATCAATAACCAATATTATATCAATTAAATCAATAATCAATGTGTTAAAATATACAATAGAAAATAATAATAATCAATTTGATAATGTTAATAATATACATTAATGAATAATCATATTATTATTAATTAATATTAATGTCATTAATATTAATAATATCATCAACAATATATATTGCTAAATAATAACACCATTATTAAACAAACAAAATGATACATTCTAAATTAACAACATTAACAAATAAATTATCATATACTAATTAAATTAGAAGACCTGTCGGCATCACAAGGTCGCGTCTGTACCCTTAGGACTGGTACTTAAGGACGTACCAACCACTGGCGAAATATAGATATCATATTTTACATAAGAGAAAATGCAATCACACGTAACTCAAGCAAAACAGAGTTGTGAAGTCCACGGTGTGGATAGTACCGTCTGATGTGAAGTACAGTCGACGGTCACATTAAGTTGGGGTACAGTCAACAAACCAATCGACCAGTCAAGGTACTAAGACTTGACTAATATAATACTTATCATATGTATGATTGATGTTATGGAAGTTTGGAAGTAATATATATATATATATACACATGTAAACTCAATATCTTTGTTATATATATTTGGATTTCTCATAATATAGGAGAATATAGCAATAAATAGAAACAAGAATTAATCTTGGTATTTAAACTATACAATATAGAGTTTACCTTTCTTTCCGCTACTACAATGCTTTGGGGTCGGAAGCCCGATGGAAGGGAGAGGCGGAGTAATTTCGGGCACATATCGGGTTGTCCCAATACTAGGGTTAGGCCTTGAGGGAAGCCACTTGTAGCCTGTTTCACGCGCCCGGAGCACGATAAGCCTTCCAACCCATAGTGATTGTAGTATACGAAGAAGGAAGAACCCTATATCCTAGGGATCTAAATACCCGTCTAAGTTTAATAGATATGTTTTTATTAAGGTTAACATAGAATTTGTTCACAATTGTAAGATGATTTCCTAATTTATGCCTAACTGATGGAATTTCAGTCTAGGGGTAAAAAGGGGTCATTACATAATGTCATTGGAGGAACGCTCACATGACAAAAGAAGATGTAAAACAAAGGCAAACATCAAAACCCCCTAGCACTTTATAAGGAGTGCGAGTACAAATAGCACGAACATGTGCAAGATCCCATCAAAGCAATAGAATGGAACTTTATCTCAGTGCATGTGCAAAAAAGAATGCTACAAAAAATGAAATATACATTGCTCAAAGAAGATCAAAGGTTTCTAAACCAAAAGAACAACCTAAGACGAGCCATCCCTCAAAGGGAAGAGATCCCAGGACCTGAAACAACCAAGATATCCACCAGACTGCAAAGAAGAAAGAATCTGAATAAAATAAACCTAGAGAAGAATTGAGAAAAATGACTCATAGCACTGAAAATATCTCTGAACAAGCTTTCCAATGATATATTGCTTTATGAAAATGGAGTTCGGATGTGCAAGATAAAGCTCCCAGAGTGCAGAAATGAAGATCTAGATTTGATAGAGAAAATCACCATCAGAAAAAATAACCTCTAGATCTGGAAAGAGCTTAGAATCAGCTTTTCAATGATATCTTGTTTGCCAAATTTTGACACCGTATGCTCAAGATATGAGCAAAAAACCAACAGCTGTGCTAGAGGGCCCAAAGAAGGTGTTTGCAAGGATTTGAGGATGGGTGACGTCATAAAAATGACAAAAAACCACATGAAACCATCAAATTTGATAAAATCTTAGAAAGCGCTTTCCAACAATATCTTGTTTGCCAAAAATAGAGCCTGGATGCCAGAGAAATAGATTCTGGAAGGCAGGAGGTCCGAAACGCCATGATCACATAGAATATCTGACTTTGATAGCAAAAAAAAGCATCAAGATGGAAAAATCACAAAACCATACTAGAACATTTAGATCGGGATCGAAACCAGCTTTCTGACGATATATTGCATGCCCAATTATGATCCCATATGCTCGAGATATCGCAAAAAAATGCCCATGTACCCTTAAAAAGCTTCAAAAAAGGGCAAAGACTTGCTAACATATGTTGACGTCAGTGTTCTGCGGAGTTAAAAATGACAGCCAAATGGCCATCACTACAAAAGAGCTCTAGGGGCTTAAAAATTTCCACCCTGGTCATGTGGGTGACCAGGGGGCTGGCTGGTGGCGACACGGCCTTGGCGGTGGAACTAGCGACAGGGGTTGCTGCGGGCAACGGGAACTGTTGTGGGTGGTAACTGTAGAGGCCGCGATGGTTGTTGGGTGGCCATCGGGTGGCACCTGGGTGGCCCCTCGGTAGTTTCTCCAAAAAATCAAAATTTTTTTTTTGACAATCATCGTATCCTGTACCTCGATGTGTGTACCAGGGCCATACAACCCTGGTACGTAAAAAAAATTGCGTCAGAGGCCAACTTGTCAGAAATGGAAAAGCTATATATGAATTTTGACTATCTCAGGCCTTTCGGACGCAACCGTGAGGTTCATTTGGGCCAAAAATGCTCCAAAAAATACTGATCACCTTGGAATCTATGCCAGGGTTGATTGCAAAAAAAATTTCTCACAGATTCCAACTATGTCCAAATTGGATAAACTTTATATGGATCTTGGGGTTCTTGGATGCTCTGAATGCAACCATGAGGTTCGTTTGAAGCCAAGATGACTAGAAAAATAAGTTCCCCCAGATCTGATAGGAAACCCTCTCTGAAAATATAGATTTGACAAACATGGCTGAATCTCTCAGAAGGAAGATAGGGGAAAGCAGATCTAAAGCTCTGATACCATGATGGAGTTGATGAAAAGCAACCCACAGCTCCCAAGAACACCTACACGAAAACACCTGTCACATAAAGAGAGAAGCAAATAGCTATGGAGGCCTGAATGCATTGATCCACGAGAGAGGAGAAATCCTTGATGTGCAAAAACAAAAGTTGCAATCAATAATTAAATGTCAGAAAAGGTTACAAAATAAGAGGAGATCAATCCTTATAAAAGGAGATCAAAAACCCTAAAAAGGTAAAACCCTAGGTTGCATGATAATAATTAATAAAGATAATTAATTATTATATGCCTAAAGTTTAGCTTAAGTTGAAAGAGGTAATAAGTGACTGAATAATTATATCAGTATGATTCAATTAATCAGTAAACACTTTATTACTCTAACAGGAACATTATCAGGTTGAATACTTGACAGATCGACATTAATCGCTTTAAGCATGTCCATGATACAAACATTAAGCTCAGATCCATTATCAATCAAGGTCCTACAAATAATACTTTTATTAATAGAAACAACAACTATAAGAGCATCATATTGATTCTAAACTTCTTTAGAAGGTAAATCCTTTTGAGTAAAAATAATGTCAAGAGGACCCGGGGTAGCATGCATGCATTGTAAGAAGTTATTGATGTTCTCTTGATTAGGAGGTGGAGTGGGAAGAGTTGCAAGAGATTTTTACAAGGCTTCATAGTAGGTAGGTGAAGTTTGAAGAAGCTCCCATAAAGAAATCTTGGCAGGAGTATTTTGCAATTGGTTTATCAAATCATACTCCTTGCTAGGAAGATGGGGTGGAGGAGGAAGAATGGGTTGAGAAGGTGGAAAAGAAGTAGAAACCATTGGATTAGGTTGAGGGTTATTCCTTGTACGATAAATGTGAGCTATCGAATCTTGATCATTGCAAGACTCCATAGGTTTACCTTTGATAGTAATGTGAGGACAACCTTTGACAGTCAACAAGGGTTTTGGAAAAACCATGTTAGTTGTCTCAACACTACAAACAGATTCATAAGAAGGAAGCAAAGAAGACATCCTAGGAGGAGATGAGGTAGGATCTTGATTCTCCATAGGATCATCACTAAAAGGGAGAGCATTAAGGGAATTCATATCATTCTCCACTAATGCCTCATCACTAGAAGGAATCCCAAATGGAGGTAAAGCATTTATAATATCATCTTCTTTCACTAAAATATTTTCATAAGGGAAGTGTGTTTTAGAAAGAGATTCATCATCATGTATGAATATGTCATCCATTTATAAATCACCCTCTTGTATCAAAGCTTCTTCATGAGGAGGGGATAAATCAATGTCTTTGTCCAAGGGATCATCCACAATGGTTTCATGAGGAAGAGAGCAATCAACATCCAAATCCAAAGGTTCATCCCAAATAGGAGGATTATCATCCCTACCAATAGAGCACATTGTAGGATCCCTAGAGGGGAAAGAAGGTAAATTATATTCTAAAGTAGGCTCGTAGAAAGGACATATTTTAGTAGAAGAATCAACATCAATCCTTAACTCATCTCCATAAAGAGAAATATGATGGAGAGATAGATTAAAATCATCTTCTTGCTCTAATATTTCCTTACAAGAAAATTCAAAAGAGGACAAAGCAATATCACACGCACTAGATAAAGTCTTTCTAGGTGTAACATCATGCAATGGTAAGGTAAGAGAAGGATGTTGTGTAATCCCAAAAGTTATAGAAGAACATTTGGAAAACATTTGAAACAACTTGTGCAACATGATAACAAATAAGGAAATGCATAGAACATATATCTAGATATATCCCAATGCATTCAAATGAGATTTATAAGTATGAAAATGAAATCAAACACAATAGGGCATCTAATTCCACAAAAGAAAGGGGTAAGTGTGTCGGGTTCACCAAAATGTAATAGATAAAATATGGATGGGGTCCTAGAACAATGGTTTGCACATAAAAGAGACCCAAAAACTAATATTTTAAACATACATTTGAATTGTATTGATATGGAAAGTAAATGTAGATGATTAATATTGAAATGATGAAATAAGAGTACTTAACTCCAGAAAAGAACTTGTTAGAAACCCTATCAAACAGTCTCTGAAACTATTGATTTCTGCAATCCCAAATCGAAACTGCAAGATCTAAAAAACCTAGAAATCTTTTTATGAGATGAGATCAAGTCATCCTTGACCCTCATAAAAGGTCAAAGATGAACTAGATATTTCAAAGGTCGACTTTGACTTTGTTCACGGATCTCAAAAGTTTGGCGGAAAAGGTATCTAGATCTATACTTTAATTCACCGTCCCGCACTTGTACCTACAAGAAAAATGGTTTTGTTTGTTGGGGGGGGAAGGGGTTTTCCTTAGTCAAACCTCAATTTAAGAATTAACCTTTAAGTTGAATTTAAATTGCAGTAGTAAACAAAGTAAATGGAATAATTCACCTTGCTTGAGTTGAAACCCTTGTGGAGGATTTGAATCCTTGAATCCACAAGAATGGATGAATGTAGAATCAAATGTAGGATGTCTCCAATCAATTGTCTTTAGATATTCAACACCAATCTTGAATGGATCTTGGAATAGGAAGAGGCTTGAATGGAAATGGAGGAATCTTCAACAAGAGGGTTCCATAGAGCTTGGATCTTTCAATGGCTTCTAATGGATCTCCTCACTAAATTGAATGCTTGAATGCTTGATCTTCTTGCTGAGAGCTTAAGAGATTGTGAGATGAGATGGAGAAAATGAGAGAGGAAGGCTCCCTTTTATAGTGATCCAAGGCACAAGAGGGGCCTTGTAGAAAATAATAATTAAGGTCCCATGGCACAAAACTCTAGAGAGATGCACATGAAGAGGAAATTAAATTAAAGTCTTGACACAAAACTCTAGAAGGGGACCACCCTTAATATAGAAATAAAATAATTATTTAAGAGCCTTGTTACAAAATTTGAGGTAAGGCCAACCCCAAAGTTAATTTGAGTATTAGGCACAAAAATTGAGAAAGGATAATCTCCAATAATAAATTAGGAATGCTATACAAATCTCGAGAAAGGTCCACCTCAAATATTAATTTGAGAATTTGACACTTAATCTGAGAAATAGTGGCCCTGAAGACGGAAAAGATAAGATTTTGATGAAATCCTAAAACCAGAAGCTAACCCCGAGGATCCCGGACCCTAGGATCAAAGATGAGGTCAACCTTGACCTAGGTGAGGGTTGAGGTCATCCCTAACCTAGGTCAGGGTCGAGGTCAACCCTGACTTAAGAGGTCAACCTTGACCCTGAGGTCAAGAATCTTAGGTTCATAGTCCAAAATGCTAGGAAGAAGTGGGAAATAGGGCAGAATAGGGGGAAAAGCCAGATCCAAGTCGAGTACCCATTCAAGGTGTTCAACATGACCCCAAACCACTTTCTCAGAGGGCTAAATGCTCTTATCATGGAAGTGCTTCCATTTTAAGATGATACAATCACAAATAATAACTAACTAATTAAGAAAACCCCAATTGTACATGTAAGAATTAAAATTTAAAAATCAAGTTAAACTAAATTTTTGACATTACAAAATTGTGATGGATAAAGCTAGATATCTTACCCAAAAATAAACTTTGAAATCTAGATAGATAGAAGTTACAATGGCTAAGGCTCTCACAAATTACAGTTTCAAAATCTTCAGCAACAATTCATCGATTCTTTTTAGCTCTACTGCTAGGTTTTTAAAAAGGAAATGTTAAAAACCTTTCGTTAAATGTAATGGTATATAATTATACTATAATAGTAACGTAATCTTTCTAAAACATACTACGTGTAACATAATCTTTCTAAAACATACTACGTGTAACATAATCTTTCTAAAACATACTACGTGTAACATGATCTTTCTAAAACATGCTACGTAATCTTTTTGACAAATTACAAATCAACATGTCATGTTTTCAGAGTGAGTGTTTAGAAAAGCTTTTTGAAACCCATAGTACTTCCAAAATACAACTTCAACCGTCCATCTCTCGTAATCCAATGATTGTCACGATTTTAAAATATTAATAATTTAATACACACTAATGAATATTAATCATTAACTATATTAACTTAGAATAGCTTATCCATGAAATTTGAACTAGTCACCATTAAATGATAAAGTTTAGAAACATTTAATTATTACATGAAACAAAAGTGCAACAGAAATTTTATATATTATATAAGGCAAAATTTCATTACAATTCAAATATTCCCATAGACCATATCTATTAATGATTCTTATAATAAAAAAAGAAAAGAAAAGCAGTAGCACTTCAAATTTCTTAAAACATTTTCATATTTTTTTTAACATATGTGATTACAATTTATATCGTTGCAAAAACCCTGGTAAGCTACTACCACTAGAGGGAGACACAGTAGAGGGACTAGAGACTAGGTAGACTTAGGGACTATCTAGCTAAGGCTCCCTTCATTTTGTGTGGAAGTATGAAGAGAGGATAATCTCAAAGAATTCTTCTAGCCACCGATAGTCCTGGGTTTCCTCCAATAGGCACCACTTCTGGAGGAAATCCCTCCCAATTTGTGCCCACTTCCGATGACGCGTGAGTTTCTCAGCATCAAGATTTAGTAGAAATGGTTGCCTGGGCACATTTACCCCTGGTTGTATAATCTTAGGCAAATCATTTGCTCAAGGAATTCCAAACCCAAAATTTGAAAATACAACAACATGCACATCATCGTCGAGGTACTCTTCTTTGAAAACTTTCCTCATAAGCACGATAATATCAACCTTTTCCCCCTAGGTCCAACAGAGATGCCAAGAACTAAGATGAAATGTTAGTGTTAACTCTATACCTATTTTCACTCTCCATAAATTCACATCTGAGAGCCATCCTTATAGCATCCTTGGTGAAGGCTCCCAATTTCATAGCAACAGATGCCAGGATTGGATCTGTGACCAGGCCCAAAAAGGCCTTCTGATCCTCCAAGGAAGTGCATCTCAAATGAATTGGAGTATCCATTGAAAATCAAACTAATATTAGTATTCTAATTTTTGAAAATATTAAAGAGAGCCTAGCATTCAGACTATTTTTACAAATATGCTTTCACAATTGTAAATTAATGAGCGTAGATCGATCTATTTATAAGTCCTAATTGAAATTCTTTCTCTTCCCTAAAGATCTAATTAATTTGTAAGATAAATGGTAACTGTCCAAAAATCTCCAAATCTTTCATATTTAATGCAATAGTGGGTGAAATTGGAAACAACACTTATGATCAGACATTTGCTATCTTGGGAATAATGAAGGCCGAAAGGATCATGCCACACAAGTGGACATAACAATTCTTTATTATAAAACAAACTTGAAACCCGTGCCCACTCAATAGAAATAATAAGCAAAGTACGTTAGGGGAGAAATGGCAGTAGGAAATAAAGCTTTACCATTGATGTAAGATCATCGAATGGTCAGAAAACAATGTGCTTAGATGACATGATGTTTTCATTCAAGCTTTAACTTTAAGGCATTATTCTATCGAGGTAATGAATAGTTATATGATGTCACACATATTTGTCAGTGAGAATTGAAAGGCGCCATCTAAGAAACCATTAATTCACATTAATTTAATTGATGTCATGACTCATCTACTCATCGCCATTAATTAATATTTCTATCTAATATTATCGAAGATTGCCAAAAGAATTCTACTTTTTTGGTTTTAGAAAATGAGGTCACAGACTCATAGTGTCACACGTTTGTTCGATTACAACATATCAACGACCAAAGGTGAATTTTGGGCCTATTGTTGGTCTTCATAATCTCTACGACAATTTTTAGCGGAATCATGACACGTGGTATGATTGATCGTGGGCTTATTGGTACGATCAATCATACCACGTGTCATGATTCCGCTGAGAGTTTTCCGTAAATATTATGAAGAGCTACAAGAGGCTCAAAATTCACCTTTGGCCATTGATATGTTGTAAATCTAGTGGACGTGTGTCGTGTGAGTCTGTGATGTCATAGTTGTATACACCTAAAAATGGTCACCTAGACTATTAGCCCCTTTTGCTAAATCATAAATTGCTTATTCTTGATCAAATCCTAGTTCTATCATTTATTCGATTATTTTCTATGGGCTAACCATCTTATCCTAAGTCTTTATTTATTAAAAGGAATATTTCCTCCCCTTTTAATAAATAAAAAGCCCCCACTTTTCCTCTTATCCTAAGTTGCACAAATAAAGTATTATTCTTATTTTATAAAAAGAGAAAAGTACTTTTTGTCTCATATGGACACAAAAGTCAACTCTTATTTTCCTATTGGAGGATACTTGTGCACATGGATTGCTCCTCTTTTAAGCTCCACCGTTGATTAAATCTTTTGCCTCTTAATCTCCATGGTCCATTCCTTCTCATTTCCTATAAAAGAAGAGCTCTCTTCTTCATTCTAGATCCCCAAATTTTTATGCTATTGTTATGCTACAGGTTTTCTAGGTCATCTTGGAGCTTTTGGAGACATTCTTGCATCTAGGGTTTGAAGATTTGGAGCATTGTTGGCATTCATCTTGGATCTTCATCAACACTCTATCTTCTTGTCTTTATTCTTGCATCATCATGGCTTTCTTGCTTCATAGTTAGATTTCATTTCTTGCATAGTAGCTTCATTTTCATGGCATTCTTAGCTTAGATTTCCTTTATGCTTTAGATTAATTCATCTAGTTTAACTAAGAGGCTTTGTAATACTTGCATCTTTCATTTCCATAGTTTAGCTTGCATTTCCATTCTAGCATAGCATTGCATTGCATTTTCATTCTTAATTCTTGAGGATATTGGCATTCTTGCCCTTGTCTTCATTGAATCTCCCATTGCATGGTTTACTAGCAAGGTTATTGGCTTAATAGCTCTAGCTGAGAGCATTCTTAAAAACCCTTGCACTCCATGCCTAGGGAGCTATGGATCGATTTGTGAGGGCTCATTCTTGAGTTTCCTTGCATGTAATGATCCATAGAAGTGTGACACATTTATAGCACACATTTTTGGCGCCCACCGTGGGGCAGAGTAGACTAGCTTTGTCCCTTCTTTTTCTGCATTTTCATCATTTTCCGTCAAATTTTCGGCAAGTTTTTAGCGTAATTTTTGTTCTCTGGTTTTTTGTCTCAGAATATCGCGCGATACTTCTCAGGTATATCGCGCGATATACCTTACTATACGCGTGCGATACTTCGCACCCGAGAAGAATCGCACGGAAGTATTGATTCCAACTCACTATAATCTCAAGGCTATCAAGGACACAAAACCTTGGTAGACATAGTACTTATCTTCGCTTGATGTGAGTAACTTGTGGGATTGTGACCATGAGGAAAGCATTAAGAAAGAATGCTTAAGGTACTCTTGAGGCCGCGAGGTCCTAGTCCTTTATGAGGAGCAAGAGGGGTGCTATGAACGGAAACCCTTACTATGAACCATTAGATAGAGGCCACCCTATTTTAGCCGCTTAGCTTCTTGGTGCAAGGATTGATCCAAGTGGACTTACCCGGATCACCCCAAGATACTCACCATATGTGCTCCTTTGGTTGTGTTTTTGACACCTCCATGACAATGCCAATATCTCTTGTGGGCAACCACTTGGTGTGAGGCAAGGGAGCATCAAGTTGTGGGCCACGTTGCTAAGTAATGAGCCTTGTCCTTCTAGGTAGTAATTTCTTGAATTGTCTTCGATTGTGCTATGCCCATGTAAAGGTTTTCAACATTCAAACAAACGGTAGCATTCATAAGGTTCTCTATTTTGATATCACAAGTGCTTGTCTTGGCAAGGTTGCTTTTGCCCTTGTTTCAAGTGTTCTATGACATGTTTGATCACCTACTGTTTGCAAACTTGTCTTTTATCTGCTGTTACTGCTTGTCAAACTGAAAAATTGCACTATCCAATCTTTGAACTTGATCAAAACACTTCAAAACTGAGATTTTTATGTTCATTGGTCAAGAGTCACACTGTTTGCCTGGGAACTATCACACAAAGTTATTTTGCTATCTCACTACTGCTTGCAATCTGAAGTTGATTTGTGTCACTTCCAGTCATCCTTGGTCAGTCCAGGTCAGATCTTAGAGGTTATTACATGTTTCTCAATATTCAAATGGACTTCAATGGTATCAATTTGCACAAAATGACTCTTGGTCTTCTTTTTTCCACATCTCCCATATCTTCCTAGTCTTCCATTTCTCTTCTTCCTTCATGCTTCTTTCTCTTCTTCCTAACCTCTTCATGTCTTCTTGATCCTTTTCCTCTTATTATCTAGTCTGCCTTCTTCTATCTCATCTCTTCTATTCATTTCTTTCATGCTTGATTCCTCCTCTTCTAGAATCATGAATTTCAACTATCTTGCTATAGAACCTCTCTTGAGAAGGGATGATCTCGAACTCATTGCTCAATTCGAACAGTATTATTTTTCCAAGCATCCTGCAAGTCATCAACTTAAGACAAGAGTAAACAAAAAGATGTTTGAGTCTGACGCCTTTGCTAGGATTATAGACATGATTCTCTCACAATCTCCTTCTTCCAAACACTCTTTTTCTTCTAGGTCTTCTCATCATTCTTCATCTTCCACATCCTACCATGCCTTTTCCAAACATCATTATCCTTCTTCATCTTACCATGACTCTTCTCAACATCATTCAAATTCTTCCTTAGCTAAGTTTTCTTCTTCCACTATGTCTTCATTTTCTCCTTCTTTAAGATCTTGTTCTTCTTCTACTTCCCCCAAGAGTCTTGCTTTTCTTCATGAGCCATACCATAATGAGCAACATGACAATCCTTGTAATACCTTTGATGACTATGATGATGGACAATGTAGTGATACTTATGACACCTCTACTCCTCAGAGTCCTCGCAGACTCATGCTTACTGAAAATGGGTCATCCTATTGGATAGATTGTGATGGTGATCCATATGATTCTGATTTTGAAAGAGAGTTTAGTGATGTTTGTAGACAATACCTTGATGATAATCCATCTACTACTGCTGAGGACTATAAAATACAACGCACTGATTATAAACGTTACTACTATGAGCATTTCTTCTCTAAGAATTCCACTGCTAAAAATCAAAATTGTACTTCTGAGCAAGATCATATTAATGTTGAACCTTTATCTTGTGATGGTCCCCTTCCATCCCCTACTTCCTCCAATACTCATACATCTCCTAAAGCTTCTGAGTCTTCCAAATCTTTCACAAATCCTTCACCCAACAAAGATCCTAATGCTTTTCATGCAGTTCCCTATAGTTATCCTCAAGAGCTACCTCTTCAAGAAACTCAAGCTAACCTTCACTTGGCTGAAAATAATTTCAATAATGCTAAACCTAAAGAGCCTAAGCCTTTATGCACTACAATGCCTACTTTAGCTAGTCCTTCACTATCTATTCCAAAGTCTTCCATACAATTTCAAAATGCTTCCTTGTCCTTAGAAGTGGCTTCATGTCAAGAGGACTCTAAAAATGATACAGAAAAGAATATAAAGAAAGATCAAGATCAAGAACCATCCATGTCATCCAATTATTTTCATGATGTCTCTGATCCATTTCATGGTTCTTTTGATCCTCTATGATCTTCTACATTCATTCCACCATGTCTTAAGTCTTCTCCTACGCAAGATCAAGCTACCACTTGCACTATTGAGCTTGTTGATAATCAAAATAACCTTACTACGCTTGCACTTTCCAAAGATGATACTTCCATTAAGGTTATTAAAAATAGTGTCGTTACTTCTGATGTTAAGCTTATTAAAAATCAAGAGAAAAATTCTACGCTTATGCTATCCAAAGATCCTTGTCAAGATCAAAGTCTTCCATCTTCTTGTTCTACCACTCCATGTTCACTTCCATTTTCTACTCTTCCTAAGTCTTTGCAAGCTTTGAACGATTCTATCAATGAATTTTCTCCTATTAAAGATGTTCATGATCCTATTGCAAATCCTAATGCTCACTCTAAAGATGCTGATGTCCTTGGTTGTCATATAGATGCTGATGAAATTATTGATTATCCTTTTGCATCTTCCACTTCCATCCTTGGACCTCTTCCACTGCTAAAGGCTTCACGCCTTCCTTCCATCTTGGGTCCTTATGTCCCTTCACTTTCCCCTCCTAACTCTCCTAATTCATCATCCATTTTGGGTCCTTACGTCCCTCCATCTCCTATCTTTCCTCAAGATCAACATAGATGCATACCCTTGAATCCTTTTCATCCACTCACCCATCTAAACCAGTCATATCTTCCTCCTTCTTCCACAAGTCCCAAGTCTTTTGGAAGTAACTTGAATGTTCAATACCAGAAAAAGAAACAATACAAGAATCCATCAAAAAAAGATCACCATGTCTCCTCTAATCGACATGGGCACATAAAGTCAAAAGAGATATCTAAGAAGAAAACTACAAGACAAGTATGGGTTCCAAAATCCATCATTACAGATATTCTCTCTAAATCATCAAAAAGAAATAAAAAGCCTAAGGCTATATGGATTCCAAAATCTCTCTTGAAAGAGTCTTATGTTGAACAAAAAGTGAAGTTGACATTCAAGCTTCCAAAGGCTTCCACTTCATCTTCTTCCAAAAATGATCTTTCATTCCATCTGCCTGAACCGCAACCTCTGCTAAACATTCATCATATTCCTTCACGTATTCCTTTATTCATATTTCCTCCATCCTCTCACCACCCTTCAAGGTGTGTGTTGATGTTGATCTTTCCTTCCTTCCCATCTACCCTTTCACAATCTTTCCATTCATTATCCTTCTACCTTCTATCCTTTTTCCTCATTTGCCTATTCCTCATATCTTCCAACCTCACTCGCTTTACATAAAGCCTTATCCTCCATTTTTCTCTTCCATCTTCCTTTCCCTATCAGCATCTTTGAGCATATCATTTTGAATCCTTGGCATGTCAGGGTTTATCCTTTCAAGGAGTACTATCTAAAAAGCTTGCCTTCTTCCAAAAATAGAAAAAAGAAAAAAAAAAAAGAATGAAAAAATTAAAAATGTGCCATGGTGAAAACCTGGAAACAGGCGCCTTGGTAGCAAAAGTAAAGAGAAATAAATTCATCCTATGGTGACAACCACTCCCTTGTGGCACCTTGGATAAGTACCATGATGAAAACCTGGCAATCAAGCATCATGCGTAGTTCTTCTACATGTTTCATCCATTCCATCTTCTCTCGTTGATCTTGGCAATGTTCAGCTATACACGAATATTTGGCTATCTTGTGAGCTATCTTACAATGATCTTGCTTTCATTCCATTCATATTCATTCCTTCATTTTCCTCCATTCATTCTAGCCTTTCTTTATCCTTTTCCCCTTTGGTCTTGATCTAATAAAAAAGAGTAAAAAATGATGCTATGAAGCCTCTTGACATGTCTACTCCTTTGGAATGCATCATTTTCTTCTTTTGCAGTGCGCTTTCATGACTTATCCTATGCTGGCCTTTCATTGCTTGTCCAATGCGCTTTACATGATAATTTTTCCCTAGCTTGGGTACTCTTGAGGAGTTTGACCTTGAGGATTTCTTCCCTCCATTCGCCTTCATTCTCCTTTCCTCCATCTCATTCATGAGCTTTCTCTCCCTCTTGTCCTCCACCTTGCTAGACTTTGGGACTACACGATGTGATCTTGCTCATGAGTTTGATGCCCGTTTCTATCTAGGGCATTCTTTGTACATACTTTATGATCCTGAAAAAATTCCAAAAAAAATCATATATGATGCTGAAAAAAAAACCTAAAAAGCATATAAAGTACTAAAAAATGAGCATCCTAGTGAAAACTTAGCAATAGGCACTTTGATGTCTCACCAAAAAAATTCAAAAAATTTAAAAAATCAAAAAAATTGAAAAAGTGCCTTGGTGAAAACTTGGAAACAGGCGCCTTGGTAGCAAAAATACAAAAAAATTATAAAAAAGTCCTGAAAAAATCTATCAAGTGGTGAAAACCTGGAAACAGGCGCTGCTTGAGACCCTCTGCACCTATGTCTATCAGTCTTGCGTGGCACTCTTTCGCTCCACTTCTCGCTTTGCCTCTCCTAGCCTGGAATTGATTCTTGTCTTAGTTTAGGGGGCATATGTTGCTTTAAGCTTATCTTGGGTCTCTTTGTGCGTCTGGGTTTCTTGGGCCACTTGGTTCCAACTGTGTTTTTCAACACTACCCTTGCGTCGAGTGTTTCTCAACACTTATCAGATGTCCTACCTGCAGTCTAGTATGATGCGATATTTCTCATTTGCAGATGCAATACTCAAAGTTTGACTCTATGACCTACACACACGCACTTGACTTGCTGAGATTTGTTTGAATTTATTTCTTTGCATGCTGTCTATGATGATTTCTTTGCTGAGTGGTCTCTCCCTGAGAAGTTTTCGATGATGCATAGCTAGAAGACTGAGGGTATGAGAACATGTTTTATTGCTTTTTCTTCTTGTGGGTATATTTTGTTGATCCTAACTGTCATGAGCATTTATGCTGGTCTTACTTGACACTATGGATTGACAGGGTATTATCCTTGACTGTTTTTGTGCAAGTGCATACTTGTAGCCATCTTGACTTTCTTGTGTCTCGATGCTAGCATAATCTTGCTATATCAAACTTAGGTAATCTCATTGCACTAGTCATCTTGACCTGCATGTCTTTGATGCCTAGGTGGGATTTCTACATCTCTATCTGATATAGATCATATTCAGATTCACATAGTTATGCTAGTGTGTATTGTATGATCTTGCGATGCTACCAATAACGCTCGATGATGAATATTAGATGTCTATTGGCTTTGTAACCTTGCAAGTAAACCACTTTTCATGTAGCTTGCATTTCTTAGGTTCATGTTAGTTTAGTTTTGCATCTTGCATATGGAGAGAGCTCTCCTTTCATCTTTCATGGACTTGTTAATCAACTGCGCTCACCTTTCCCTTCTTCCTAATCATGTCTTTCGCTTCTTATCTTTCATATCCCATCATTTTCCTTTCATTTCGGGATCGAAACCGAAATCCGAGTTCACCTTGATCATCCAAATCACCTTTTCTCCCTCTTTCATGCAGTTGGCTAACCTTTTGAGGCCTGATCCTTCGATCTTCGCTGGGGCATTCTTCACCTCTTCATCCCCATCTCTTTCAACCTTCTAGTCTTTCATTCATTTTCAAATCCCAAGTTCCAATTCTTCCCCTCTGTGGTGTTTTCGGGTTGAGGGACCGCTTGGTTCGTGCCCCGGGTCCCATGTGTGGGGCATCCCTTCACTGCTTGATGGTTATTCTATTCTCTTCATCTTCGATTATGATTTCTAGTGATTTGATCATGTCTCTCTTGCTTCTGCATTCCCTCTACCCGGATTTCGCTTTTGATCCCGAGGGGGCAGACACATCATATCTTATTGGCTATCTCTTTCCTAAGTGTTCAGTACTGTCGCTACCAGGCTGACCATGCAGGATTTTCTATTTTTCTGCACTTCATTCTTTGGAGTCAGAATGCTATTGCTTGCCTTCTTGGCTATCTCTTGCTTTCTTGGCTGATCTGAGTTGCTTTGTGATCCCAAATCGATCTTACATTTCAACTTCATTCTTTGACTACATGTGTTCCCAAATCGATCACACATTAGTCAAAGAGGGGCAAATGTATACACCTAAAAATGGTCACCTAGACTATTAGCCCCTTTTGCTAAATCATAAATTGCTTATTCTTGATCAAATCCTAGTTCTATCATTTATTCGATTATTTTCTATGGGCTAACCATCTTATCCTAAGTCTTTATTTATTAAAAGGAATATTTCCTCCCCTTTTAATAAATAAAAAGCCCCCACTTTTCCTCTTATCCTAAGTTGCACAAATAAAGCATTATTCTTATTTTATAAAAAGAGAAAAGTACTTTTTGTCTCATATGGACACAAAAGTCAACTCTTATTTTCCTATTGGAGGATACTTGTGCACATGGATTGCTCCTCTTTTAAGCTCCACCGTTGATTAAATCTTTTGCCTCTTAATCTCCATGGTCCATTCCTTCTCATTTCCTATAAAAGAAGAGCTCTCTTCTTCATTCTAGATCCCCAACTTTTTATGCTATTGTTATGCTACAGGTTTTCTAGGTCATCTTGGAGCTTTTGGAGACATTCTTGCATCTAGGGTTTGAAGATTTGGAGCATTGTTGGCATTCATCTTGGATCTTCATCAACACTCTATCTTCTTGTCTTTATTCTTGCATCATCATGGCTTTCTTGCTTCATAGTTAGATTTCATTTCTTGCATAGTAGCTTCATTTTCATGGCATTCTTAGCTTAGATTTCCTTTATGCTTTAGATTAATTCATCTAGTTTAACTAGGAGGCTTTGTAATACTTGCATCTTTCATTTCCATAGTTTAGCTTGCATTTCCATTCTAGCATAGCATTGCATTGCATTTTCATTCTTAATTCTTGAGGATATTGGCATTCTTGCCCTTGTCTTCATTGAATCTCCCATTGCATGGTTTACTAGCAAGGTTATTGGCTTAATAGCTCTAGCTGAGAGCATTCTTAAAAACCCTTGCACTCCATGCCTAGGGAGCTATGGATCGATTTGTGAGGGCTCATTCTTGAGTTTCCTTGCATGTAATGATCCATAGAAGTGTGACACATTTATAGCACACAATAGTGATGGGACCTGATGCAACTTCAACATCAAATCACAACCATTGGATTAAGAGAGATGAACGGTGGAAGGTGCATTTCAGATGGAATGAGGTGAGATAACTCCTTTTCTGAAAACTCTCTCCGGAATCATCACATGTGTCATTCTTCAATCGCCATGCCAACTATAAATATTTGAAAACCATTCGCCATGACAAATAAATTAATTCAAATATTTGGAAAATAGTTTCGCCATATTTTTATAAAAATGGTATCCGTTATTAAAAAATTCGCCATCAATATTAATAATTTTCCTAGAAAAAAAATTGTAGTCTCTATTTTTTTATAAAAATGGTATACACTGTTAAAAGATTCACCACCAAATATCCATATTTTGACACATAATTCGTCATGACTATTAAAATTTTTCCCTCCAAAATACATGTGATTCGCCACAATTTTATACTTTTCGGGAGGGGGGGTTTCTTAAAGTTATCCCTGGCATGCATACAGATGACCTACACCAATTATGCATTTGCAAATATAAATAAGGATGATGAATATTGGAGCTTTAATACGATTAGTTTTGGTTTTCATTGTGAATAGTTTTTAATTGATATTTTGCATCACAATTAGTTAAAACATAAATGTCAATTGAAAATTAAATAGATTGTCAAAAACAAAAGAAATCATATCAATTCTCCATGGACTATGGACAACTAATGGTAGAGATTGTCGATCATGTTTAGACCCTTTAGATGCGTTAGAATTAAATGAGATTTGGGTAAAATTATTTGAATTTCATGCTTAAAGTAAAAGGAAAGGAAAGGTGGTTTTACATTCAAGGGTACTAGCCATCTATTTTTGGGTCTACTTATGGTTATAGTAATATGTGAATACCATGTACTTGGATTTGCTAGATGCACCCAACTAATATGTGACTACCATGTACTTGGACTTGCTACGCGCACCTAACTGTGCTACAAGGGATGCATACATACCTTACCCCCCATGAGATTTGAACATGTGATCTCTCTTTCAAGAATATAAGTTCATGACTACTAGGGAGACTAAGTATGGTAACACGTATACTAATCAATACATAGAAGCTATAACCTAATTAAAAGAAATCTAAGGTCTATAAAAGGAGATGATTTTTTTTGTTTTTCATTACAATAAGGATGGATGTAAACATTAACACAATTAAATAGAAAACTAAAACAAAACAAGCTGTTTTAATATATGAGATTACTAAAAAGAAAAATTCTATATATGTTGTTGAATTAAATTTGATCATTGTACATTCATATTTAGATATTTTTATCATACAATACAATTGAAATTTTAACAATAAAATATTATATATATAAAAAAGATTTTGGACAAACTATCAATATTTATAAAATAATATTCTGAATTTTTAAAATATTTTTATTTGTTTAGAATTTTTATTTTTATAAATAACCAAAAAAAATGCTAGACGTCCAACATAAATTAAAAAAAATGTTTTGATTGACAAATCTAAGCCGAGAATTTAGTTTGTATTCAACGGTTTCTTTATTAATTTTGTTTCATGAGTGACATATACTGCATTGTTTTTCAGCGATCACAATTTTAAGTGAAAGCCTTTCGTGGTCCACACGGATATTTGTGGAAAAGAAAGACGATAAGATTTGTTTTGGTCAATGGTGTAAATAATTGGATTGAAATGTAATCTGAGTCACAATCTACATAGTTCATTTTCCATTTTGACACGGCATTTTGTTGTTCAACGAGGACCGATGAATTTGGTATGCGTTACCATCACACGACTTTTCCACTCATTGGAAAAATACACAGCAAAAGACAAAATGTTATTGTGTGGGTGTCACACTCTTTCTTTGCATCCACGGCACCCCTCTTTCCTTCCCACTCTTCACGTAGCAATATTTAACCATGGTAAGGGATTTATTCATTATTCATTTCCCCTTGTTTCTTATTATCTCGTCTGTGAAAGTAAAGATTTACTTAAGAGTTTTAGTGTCCAGAAAACATATATGGAAAGTAAAGATTTACTTAAGAGTTTTAGTGTCCAGAAAACATATATGGAAAGTAGTGCGCTTCCATTTCCATATTGCAGAGTTGCATTTGCAATCATCCAAATATTATGCTTCACCTCTTCACCTGCAATTGCGTGCTCCCTCCCTGAAAGAAATCTTCTTCTGGATTTCAAGAAAGCCGTTGTAGATGAGTATAACAGTCTAACTTCCTGGCACGGCTTCAATTTGTATGATGTTGTAATTTTAGCTGTTGATAGGTGTATAAGTGAGTGAAGGGAATATATGAAAGTAGATAGCATTGTAAACAGTGTTTTGCTAGCATATGGACTACATTTTCTATTAGTATATGTCCACTAGGAAATTTACAAACATAAGGTGAATAAAAAATTGTGGGGGGTTTCTCATGATGTAAATATTTGGAATTCTAAATATTTTCTTGATTTAATCCATTTTAGCAAGATTTTTTTATTTTTTTCCTTTTGTTTTCAATGGTGAGAGAGGTGATCTTAAGTTCTTTACGTGCAATAAATATAGTGTGTAAAATGTATAAGTGCAAAATTGTATATTTTGTAATTTAAAAAAATCTCATTATTTATTGTGAATGTGTAATTATAGCATTTTATTTTAGGTTTTTAGTATATTATTGGATTTTAATCTTAAAATTTATTTATTATTTGTTATTATAGATCATTTGAATCTTCATAAATAGTCATCAATAGATAGCTCAATCTAATTTGTTTATTTTAAAATTTAAGTCTCTTATTTTGTGACTAAAATTTTTACAATAAAAAAATTATTATGATATAATGATCCAACCAATTGAATTGTTAATGAAACTTTTACTTATCCTCAAAATTATGATATTTAGGAAAAAAGAATTGTCCACTACACAAATTTATTTTGAATAATGACAAATAAAACACAACAAATACTATGTTTTTTACATTAAATTTTCTTAAATTTGTATATAATATTCAAAAAATGATTTCTTAAAATATACTCTTATCTTAATGTATTCAAAGTCTATTTGATTTAATATTATCGATATACATATCTTTTTATATTACTTATCATATCTAGTTAATATAAAATATTTAACTTATCCTTTCCACAATTAGCTCTTTGATTCTTACAAATATAATTACCAATAATAAATTCATATACTAAACCAATAAAAATATCACAATACGTTGAAATGTATTAATGACTCAAGTTAAAATGTATAGAGAATAGTCTTTTCAAATACTATGAAAAATGTTGCAAGCTCATTTAACATGTACATAGTCAATATTCTCTTCGAAGGTATACCAAGTAAAAAATCACATTTTTTACGTGTTAACCTTTTTTCTCTAAATCTTACCTTGACTAATTTTGTATTCAAAGGAATATCAACCTAAAAAACTTTGATAATGAAGCATCTTCTAGAAATTCAAATCTTAAATAATACAAAATAATGACAATAGAGGTAAATTGAAAGCTTAAATTAGAAACTCTTTTCTTATTTAAGTTTTATACCTAATATTTTTCAACTCTATCCTTGTCCATCGCCTACAAGTAAGAACTCATCTCTTCTCTCCTCCATTTCTAGTTCTCCCCCTATTGTTCATGAAGATTCTATGCATTCCTTTGTAGATGTATTTATGTCTGATGAATAGAAAATGGTTAGGAAGAGGAAAGAGACACATATCCCTTCCCCTCTTTCCTTGCCTCATTCTATGTCCCAAGCCCATGCTCTTTCTCCCTCCCTCCCCATTTTAAAGTGCAAGATGCTTCTCCATCTCCTTTTCATTGATCCAAACTCACATTCTTAATTCCACATCCCCTTCAAGTATTTCTCCTGCTACCATTCAAGATCTCCTTTTCTACTTCCATATATTTTGAAGCCAATGTGAATCTCGATAAGAAGTTTAGTATATTGTTGTCCCAAGATGACCATTCTTCTCATGCTCATCATGTATTATAAAATCCTTTCTTGGAATGTACAAGGGTTTCTCTCCCTCTTTGTAAGAAAGAAATGGTTAAAGGTGGAAACCTAATTTACTTTTCCTCTATGTTCAGTCAAACTTCACAATATTGTGATTGAGGCCTTCTTATGCAATATTTCGAGAGATACCATTTGTTTTCACACATATCATTATTATGATAGAGTTAAAGGGATATTATTGAGCTTGCTCCATAGGTTACCAAATATGTCTCCAATAAATTTTATGAACCTTCTCACAATTGTGTTTGTTCCCTCACCTTTATCAATAACCAATTCATATGCTTTTTTGCTATCAATGTTGCTAACTTCACTAGAGAACACATTGACTTATGAAGCTAGATGACTAATAACCTTCCTACTATAGATTGGATGTTAATGAGAGATTTTAATATGGTTGAACATTCCTATCATCATATTTGGTCGAAATAATTTATTCTTAGTTGTAGAGAATTTGATACTTGGTTATTTCATTGAAACTCCTTAGGAGTGGTGGATCCAAATCAAGATAAATTTTAAATCAATCTAACAAATGGTTCACTTGGTCTAATTGGAAAGTAGGAGAGGACAATAAATTGAGTAGGTTAGATAGATTGTATGTATCTCATATCTTGCCTCTAGTCTTTTATTTGGTGGCTTACGTGTTCACATGCATTAATCCTATACTCTTTTTTACCTTCATCCCATTGTTTGCACCACATTTTTTTCTCAAAATGTAAAGATTAATAGTTCCATCCCCTTTAAACTTAATGTTTCTCATTTAAAATATTGTGTTTTCAAAGCCTTCCTTACAAGGATTTAGAATTCTCTTCCTAGACTCTAGATGAAGGGGCGTCTTGTGTTGATTGGTGATGTGTATCGATCACTTAATGCAGTAATTTCTTATGCTTATTTGAAAAAATAATGACTTGGAAACATGACTTCAACTTTATGTATTCCTCTTCGTACAATGTTATTAGTAGGGTTTATATATATATATATATATATATATATATATATATATATATATATATATATATATATATATATATATAAGGTGTTAAATTGTATGTTTTGTAATTTAAAAAATAAAATTTAATTATTTATTGTAAATGTATAATTATAATATATTATTTTATTTTCTAAATATATTTTTATTTTTACATTTAGTAATTATTTATTATTATGGACCATTTATAATTTTATTAATAATTATCAACGGAGAGTTCAATATAATTTGTCTATTTCAAATGTTAAATATCTTATTTTTTGTTGAAGTTGCCATAATAATTTTTTTTATTATGACATACAATTTCAATCAATTCAATAGTTAATAAAAATATTACTTATCATTCAAAATGTGGTATTTACCAAAAATATTATCCACTCCAAAAATTCATTTTTGATAAAGACATAAAGAACCTCTCAAATATTATGATTCTTTATAATAGATTTAGATTTTTATATAATATTCAATAGATCTTTTTTTAGAATAAATAAATATCTTAATGTAATCTCATCTATTTCATTTAAAATTTTCTTCACATTACATATAATTTCTATATAATGTTCTATAATTATAAACCACATATCAAAATTTAAAAAAATAATTATACATAAGAGTTTGAAATCTAAACTGTAGAAATTGAAAAATACAATATCGACCACCTAACTCATTTTGTAAATTATGTAAAACTATTTTTTAAATCATCATTTTGCATCATACATCATGATGTCTTGTTAGGATAAGAAAAATAGCTCCAAAGCTATTTTACATAAGTTTATATGACTGTGGTGTCCAGATCAAAGGCTAGGCCTACTTCACTGGCTTAAAGAGTTTGTTTTTATTGGCTCTTTTAAGCCCATCATTCCTCACCTAGGATCAAGCGCATCAAGGACGATCATATGGTGCTCTCTTAGCTACTATATATTCCTTAGGCTTTTGTCTGTCATTATTATTCAATGTACAGGCACATTCTCTTGAGCTCCCAGGATGGTGATTTGAGGGACTATCAAGTGTTGTTGTGCCTTCTTGGCTCTTGAAATCTCAAGAGGTATTTTGCGACAAATCCTTGTCGTTGAGGTCCTCAAGCAATTCATTTTCTCTATGGCTAATCTCCCTCAACAAACTTTGAAAATTTGACCGCGATCTGTAGCACAACATCTCTGTCATACAGAGTCTGCCCTTCGTCTTTGTATAGCGGCCAACAAATCCTGAAAGACGCTGTGATGTTGACCATTATGGCAGCTAAACAAATTTCTCAGCTAAACACGTCAGTCTGAAAACAATGAACGGTAGTACATTTCTTTTCTATCTATTTGAACTATTGATTGCATAATGTAGGTTTTGCATTTCAGATAGAAATGCCTACCGCACAATTAAATGAAACACTTTTATAGAAATTGTAATATCAATCTATTCACTCACACATTATTTATCATAAAACTTGTTTGGTCAACTTTACTGAGTTAAATTTCCCCATCTAAACTCTTGCAGTTAAGTCTCGTAAGGGAGTGGATCGACCACGATGTAACCTACTATAAAACAAAATTATTTGAAAAATTAGTAATATAAATTCAAAGGATCGCCGACGAATTTGGTATCGGTTTCTATCATTAGACTTCTCACTCGTTGAATGATACTTGGAAAATGACAAATGTTACTGGGTGGAAGGATACTCTTACTTTGCGTATACGCCACTCCCATTCCCTTCCAACATGACTCCATCCAACAATATTTAATCATAGAAAGCAATTTATTTATTCAACACCCATTTCCCCTGATTTCTGAGCACCTCTTCTCTTTGAAAGAGAATACGAATTTTAGTGTGTGGAAGACATGGAAAGTACGTTTTCATACGGCAGAGTTGCATTCGTAATCATGGCAATGTCATACTGCTTGTTTTGCTTCACCCTTCTTCCTGCCATTGCATGCCCCCTCCATGAAAGAAATCTTCTCTTGGATTTCAAGGCAGCAGTCGTAGATGAGGATAACACACTGAGTTCCTGGCACGGATTTGATTGCTGCACTTGGAGTGGAGTTGGTTGTAACTTCAGCACAGGCCATGTTTCTCTACTGGATTTGAGTGGATACAATTTGCAAGGTCACATCGGTTCATCTTTATTTGAACTTGCACAGTTGGAGCACCTCGATCTCAGTTACAACATCTTCCATTGTAATTTAACTCCCCATCTTGGAAAGTTGAAGCAACTCACCTTTCTTGACTTGTCAGTTCATTTCAGTGGATTGTCTCTGAGTTTGGAAAGTTTACCAAATCTGGTGAGATTGGAATATCTCTCTGTTTATGGAGTGGACATCTCTGTAAGCAAAGAGGGGGCTGAAGCTCTTGGAGGTCTATCTAATTTACAACTACTTCATATGTCTGGCTGTAGGCTTAAAGGACCGATTCCCAATTTCCTTGTCAACCTCACCTCTCTCCTTCATCTCAGTCTTTTCAGCAGTTGTTTGTCAGAACAAATACCAGCTTGGTTACAAGATATGACTGCCCACTTGGTCTCACTTGACCTCTCTTGGAATAAGAATCTTGGAGTAGATGTTTCATCTGCTATATGGAATATGTCATCCTTACAGCATCTTGATCTGTCAGCTACCAAAATTGAAGGTGAGATTCCATCTGCTGTAGGAAATTTGGTTTCCTTGCAAAGTCTTGATCTGTCAGATAACAGAATTGAAGGTGGGATTCCATCTGCTATAAAGAATTTGTCGTCCATGCAAAGTCTTGATCTGTCAAATACCAGAATTGAAGGTGGGATTCCATCTGCTATAGGGAATTTGATGTCTTTGCAAAGTCTTGATCTGTCAAATACCTCTATGGAAGGTGAGATTCCTCTCTCTATCTTCAATCTCTGTAAGCTCGTTCACTTGGATCTGTCCCACAACAAGTTAAAGGGGGTAATCCCACCTTCATTGGGCTCACTTTCTTCCCTGGTTTATCTTGACCTCAGCAATAACCATTTGAATGGTACAATTCCGTCTGAAGTTTCAGATCTTGTTAGCTTAAAATACCTTTGGCTTGATTCCAATAATTTTAGCGGTTCCATTTCCCTTTCTCTCTTTCACAACCTCACTAGACTTGAAAATATGTCTCTTTCCAATAATCACTTGATTGTGAGCACTGACTCAACATGGATTCCACAATTTAAAAAGCTTGTGTTTCTGCATCTGCGTTCCTGCAATTTAGATAGAATTCCATCGTTTCTTGTGACCCAATATGACTTAGGTTATCTGGACTTATCTGCTAACAATATTGCAACAAATATTCCATCGTGGATATGGGACTTGCCCAGTCTTTATCATTTTAACTTAAGTGGCAATCAATTAACAGGTCTGTTGCCATCTCGACTAAAATCCAGAACTCTCTTGTATCTGGATTTGCATAATAACAGCTTAGAAGGTTCTCTTCCTCTTCCTGCTGCTGGTGTTATGATTCTGGACCTGTCGATGAATCAGTTTAATGGCTCGATTCCTACTGATATTGGTCAACATCTTCAGTATACATATTTCTTATCTCTGTCGAGCAATAATTTCAGTGGACCCATTCCAAACTCTATTTGCACTTCATATTTGGAGGTTCTTGACCTTTCAAATAATACGTTCAGCAGTATAATTCCTCCTCATTTGACCAAATATTGTTCTTTTCTCGGTGTTCTAGATTTGGCTGAAAATCATCTGGAAGGTAAAATGCCAGCAGAGTGGGGAAACCTGGAAGAGCTCCATACATTGAAGCTGAATGGTAATCATTTGAAAGGAGTTATTCCCTCATCGATTGCAAAATGCCGATCTTTGCAAGTATTGGACTTAGGAAATAATAATTTGGAAGGCACCAACCCCCACTGGATTGGAAAGCTATCGCAACTGCACGTCTTGACGTTGAGGTCCAATGAAATTGAAGGTAATATTCCAACCCAGGTAATAGACCTTCCAAATCTTCAAATTCTGGATCTTTCTAGCAACCACCTTTCAGGGCCTATTCCAATGAAGCTTGCAAACTTGCGTGCAATGGTCAATGCATCTCAGAGTAATCCAAACCATCTGGAAGAACACATGCCAGGTGTTTCACCATATACAAATAAGATTACAATGACTTGGCAAGGTCGGGATGTTGAATTTACGCAAGTTCTTTTCATCCTTAAATGCATTGATCTTTCAAACAACAATTTATCGGGGAGCATTCCTCCCAAAATGGGATCCCTTAAGGGCTTAATAGCCCTTAACCTTTCCAGGAATCATCTCAGTAGCCGGATATCAAAAACACTGGGAGACATGGAGCAGCTAGAGTCTCTGGACCTCTCGCTAAATAGGTTGAATGGCAAAATTCCGTTAGAGCTTCAGTTTCTGAGTTATTTGGCGATCTTGAATCTCTCTTACAACATGTTAGAAGGAAAAGTACCCCTTGGAGGGCAGTTCCTAACCTTTGGGGAGTCATCCTACATTGGCAATCCGAAGCTAAGTGGGATTCCATTTAGCAATATAACAATCTGCAACAACTCTTCTGGCTATGAAAACTGTACAAGCATTGAGATAAGTGGTGGAGAAGGGAGTTCAGATGCTGAAATGATAGGATGGGCAGTCGGACTTGGATTGAGTTATGGATTGGGATTCTCTATTGTGATTGGAATATTAACTTTCAATAACAGGGTGAGAAAGAGAGCCTTCAATTTGTATGATATAGTAATTTTAGCTGTTGATCTTTTTATAAGAGGTAATAGATGAAAAGTAGATACTGGAGAATTTTGTTAGTATATGGCTACCACAAATTTACAAGAATAAGGCAAGCCAGAAAAGATTGGTAATCATTTCTGATGACGTAAACATTTGAACACTAGTCTTTTATTGCTTTTCTAAGAGTCGGGAAGAAGTGAACTTCCAAGTTTTTTTGTTTTTTTTTCTTGTGCCTTCATTTTATTAATTAAACTCATGTGGAAAGTGTACATGTAAGGTGTTAAATTGTATATTGTGTAATTTAAAAAAAAAAAAAAAAAGGTAAATGTGTAATTATAGTATATTATTTTATTTTCTAAATACATTAATAGATTTTTATTTTTACATTTAGTAATTATTTGTTATTATGGATCATTTAAATTTTTGTTAATAATTATTAACAAAGAGCTCAATTTAATTTGTCTATTTCAAATGTTAAATATCTTATTTTGTTGCTGAAGTTGTTATAATAAAAAATATTATGATATACAATTCCAATCAATTGAATAGTTTGTAAAAATATTACTTATCCTTTAAATATGGTATTAATGAAAAATATCACCCACTCTAGAAATTCATTCTCAATAAGGCCAAAATGGACATCTCAAGTATTATGATTCTTTATAATAGGCTTGAGATTTTATTTAATATTCAATAGAATATTTCTTAGAATAAATAGTTATCTTAATGTAATCACATCTATTTCATTTTATATTGTGGATATACTCATCTTTTCACATTACATATAATGTCTATACAGTGTTCTATAACTATAAAGCATGTGATATCATATATAAAAATTTAAAAATGATAATTATGTATAAGAGTCTGAAATCTAAGTTGTAAGAATTGAAGAATACAATATCAACCACCTAACTTATTTTGTAAATTATGTAGAATTATTATTGAGATCAACATTTGACATCATATATCATGATATCTTGTTAGGATAAGAAAAATAGCTCCAAAACTATTTTACATAATTTTACATCAACTATGGTGCCAAGATCAAGGCTAGGCTTCATGACTAGCTTAAAGTGGGGAATACTTCTTCTAAAGAGTTTTTATTTTCTCTTTAAGCACATCATTCCTCACCTAAGATCATGTGCATCAAGGATGATCACATGGTGCTCTCTTAGCTACTATATATTCCTTAGGATTTTGTTAATCATTATGAGAAGGTATTCAATATATAGGCAAATTCTCTTGAGTAAGATAGTGATTTGAGGGATTATCAAGTGTTGTTGTGACATCTTGGCTACTTAAATCTCAAGAGGTATTTTGTGACAAATCCTTGCCATCGAGGACCTCAAGTAATTCATTTTCTCTATGGCCAATGACAAGGCGCATAGTTGTGATGACTTTCCTTGTGAACTTTACAAAGCTATGTGGCCTTGTATTGGTTTAAACCTGCATAAGGTCTACCTGGAGGTAGTGCAATCTCAGTCTTTTGGTTTGATTATCAATAAAGGAAATATAAAATTCATACCCAAAGTAGGGGACCTTGAGGATATTTGTAATTGGATATAAATAATTTTCTTAACGTCTGCTATAAGATCATCACCAAAGCACTAGCCCTAAAGATTTTTCAATTGCTTCTTCAGATTGCTTGTGTTGAGTAGAATAACATAATTAAATATACAATTTGTTATATAATATCATTTTTGTTTGGGAGCACATGGAGTGGGCCCCATTTCTCTAAGAAAAATGCCATTTTTTGTTAAAACTATTTTTTTTGTTAAAGTCTATGACTAAATTGAGTGGCCTTTCATCGTGGTTATACTTAAGACTCTTGGGTTCAGCTCTTATTTTATCCAGTTATTGCTAGGATTAGGTAATACTGAGAGGGGGGGGGGGGGGGGGTGAATCAGTATTATAGAACTTTGATATTTTCAACTTTAAATAATTATAAACAATCCAAAGTAACATGCAAAAATGAAAAGAACATATAAGCATAACACATTACTCATTACACCATGATTTGTTCTTGAGGAAACCTTGGCCAAAGGGAAAACCCTAATGGGGATGGTACCCACAAATATGTACTAAAATATAATATCCTTGTTAGGAGATCTAGCCCTGTTAGGCGCTGATTGTTACATAGTACATTTCCATTTTAGAGGAATACAAAACCCTATTAGGGGTATACAAAATACCTGGTTAAAGGTGGTGAGCACACTACCCTTAGAATCAATACTTGTCTCAAAAGAGTTCTCAAAAGGGGAAAAATACAAGAACGTATCTTGCTTAGATAGTTCCAGTTATAGCTCGGCCTCTTACTGATCTCGCATCAGATCTCTTCTCTTACATTCACCAACTTAGTCCATCATTATAATCATAACATTTTTTCTCTTTCACAAAAGCAATCTATACTTATACAAAATCAGCCTTCGAGTCGGCTTCACAATTACCATACAAAACATAATGATAACTCATGAAAATGATATTTATGGAGTCGACACTCTTACATTACTAAAGATTTGGAAATATACTTTATTCACCTATCTTAGCACATTACCATATTCACTGTACTCTCCTTAATCTTTGCAACTATTCATATACCCTGTTACACTATTTTATTGTCTTTGCATACCTTCTTAACACTGTATCTCATAGATCCCATAACCAAAACTTATGCGCTCTTAACTGAAGAATGTATACATCCCAAAATACCTTCAGTTAACTTCACAAGCTCGCATACCTCATATATCTTCATTGCTGACCAAAATTATAGCACTGTACCATGTTATCCTGATTATGGACTTAGTCATTTTCATGACTGTGACTACAGTGGCAATCTCCACAACATGTGATCACTTCAACATAAGTGTTTTCATAAATGACAACCCTCAAGTGATTCCTAGTGCTCCAAAACATTACGTGCCAACAATCTCTCCCTTTGGCATTGATGGCAACACTTAGAAAAATGACTAAGTGTCACAATACAACTCTCTTTTTCTTTTTCTCTTTTCTACTTTTTTGTTTCTTTTTCTACATATTTTATTTACTTATTACTCCTTCATATTTATTTCTCTTCCTCATTTTTCCTTTCTCTTCCTCTCCCTTTGACATCATTGGAAAATGTACATTCAAAATTTTGTAAAACTTAAGCATAAATGGTTTAATGCTTACTCACCAGATTTACGACATCTTGGAAAGAGTTTTCCAATCTCTTAACTTCTTCAACCCATGAATTTATCAGAAGTTCCCTGACATGGATTAATCCATTCAATGCATATGGCATTGTCTTTACTGCCTTAAGCTCAGTAAGAGTAGGTACAGACATTGAGCTTTCAACTTTTATCATCTTTGAAAGATGAGTCTCCAACATTGTGAGCTTAGGAGTCAATAGGTTTCTTTATAAGCCAAATCTATCTACAACTCTCCCTTTCTTCATTTCCAGCACTCCTATCTTATCCAATAGCCTAGATATCTCCTTATCTATTTCTCTCATAGTTTGTGAAGATGATTCACAACTGTCCATTAGGCTATCAAGGGTAGCCCTGTCTTTGGCTATGATCTCCTCAATGTTCCTTAAATGTTTGCAAGGGTTTATGCAATACTTGTAAATTTTCCTACCTTGTACTACACAACTCTTGGCCTTAAGAGTAGTAGCCTAAGAATATTTAAGTCCCATGAAATGGACTTACAAACTTCACTGAACTTCTTCTCCAAAAAGTTATTTTTCAGCCCTTTCCTTTGCTGTCTTTAGCAATGAGTCAAAATGACTATCAAAGCTATCCAATATTATACCAAGGTTCTCAACTTCATCTTTGTCTTTGAAGATAACTAGTGAGGGGAGTAGCTTGTTCACTATTTCTACAGTCCTGACCATTACCTTAGATCTTTTGTCCCCTTTCTGAACTGGTCTCTCCTTAGCTTTAGCAAAAGCCATAAATGGTAGTCTCATCATCTCATCTTCATCCATGTTGTCCACATCAGAATTGACTAGTTTGGCTACACTATCCAACAATAGAGATGCAGTGTCCAATCTAACCTTAGTAACTTTTTCTGATTTTATTTGTTCTTGTTTCTTTTCTTCCTGCTTTATTTCCTTCTCCTATGCTTTTTCTTCTTGTTTCTGTTTTGATTTCCCTTCCTCTATTTTCTCTTGATCTTCCACCTCCATCACATTGTCCACATTATCCAAAAATGGATCATTTACATCCTGCGAAGTGTCAAGGCTAACAGGCACACCAGTGACAAAGAAATATGGTTGCATGCTAACTTGAGCATTTTCATTTACTGCCTTGGAACTCTCTCCTAAACCCAAAGATATAGGCTTAGAAGCCTTCGGAGGTGAAACCTTCTTAGGCATGTGATGAAGGGTGCTACCCTTAATACCACAAACACATAACAGAAATAGAGAAACAACAACAATATGTAAGAATAGAAAATTGGCTTCTTATTATCTCCACAAATGTGGAATTACAAACTTTCAGAATTACAATATGCAAAGCCACATGGGCATTCCCTTACAATATTCTGTAGGAAAAAACCTTGAATTATTGCCCAGATCTACTACCCAGAACTGCCTAAGACAACACTACGGGCCTTCTTTATATAGGCAATTTCCACCACCTGAGAAGGTTCCAAAAATTTAGCCCAAAGGGCCGACAAAACTTAGAAGTATTTTATTTTACAATTTATTACATCAAAGTTGGCTCAAAATAAGTTTTGAAACCCAAACAAAAATTTTGAAGGAAAATTATTTTCTGCCATTTCAGGTGACTCAAATTCCGAAGACCATAAGTCATCGCTAGTTGCTCCGATTGACTATTACAACCCCAATTTGGAAATGCAACGAAGTGCTCTACAGGCTTGACTCATGCAAGCGCCCATCATCCAAATTCTTGACCTCATCCAGAGCCTCTAAAGCCTTCAAAACTGAGTTCAAAGTTTCTGTACCCTGCTGCCAATACCAAAAATCTTCAATATCTACAAAGCTAGACTTGATTTGTCAATGAAACTTTACTGGCAGGCTGATACGACTGAGATGAACCTCCATATGTGAAATCAGAACATTCCAAGATTTATAACCAACTTACTAAAAATAGAAAGTTTCCATAAATAGAAGCTCTACACAAAATAACCCTTATTGAATACAAAAACATAAATATTTTTGGGTGATGTAAGATTTCTCTTACACCCAGGATGCTCCTACATCAGACACTCGGGGTAATTTGAGAAGTGACCCTGTCACAACTCAGGTGTGCAGAGGAAAACCAAGATGGCTAACCTCCTCCTTTGTCAGCCATGATGAATCTTCAATAGGTCATCCTTTCCACTTGACCAAATATTAATCATATGTCCTATTCCTTGTGCTTCTACCAACATGACTATCCAGTATATCTTCGATCTCCTTAGTATCTGAACTAGTTGCTGGAATACTCCACTGTGCTGCTGTGATCTCATCTTCAACACCTCCTTCATGATACTCTGTCAGATCTGAAATGTTAAACACTGGTGAAATATTTAGCTCAGTAGGCAATTCTACCTCATATGCGTTTCCTGAATCATGTTTCTTTAGTATCCGACATGGTCCAAACTTCTTCATTTTTAACTTGTTGTATGTACCAACTGGAAACCGCTCCTTCCGCAAATGAACCATGACTTCATCTCCAACCTAAAATTCCTTATGCCTCCTTTTCTCATCTACCTTAGCCTTATACTTTGCATTCATCTTGGTAATATGCTTCTTCACCTCCCCATGGATGTTCTTCAAGTGTTCTGCAAAATCCTCAGCTTCAGCACTACTTATTTCTCTTTTATCTATCTTCCTCAATTTAGATGCATTTCTGGGACTGCTACCATATACAATTTGGAATGGTGATCTACCGGTGCTCCTGTTAACAGAATTATTGTATGCAAATTCTGCCTGTGGTAAAATCAAATCCCATCCTATTGGCTTATCTCCAACCAAACATTTCAGCAAATTCCCCAGACTCCTATTCACCACCTTTGTCTGTCCATCAGTCTGTGGATGATGTGATGAACTAAACTTCAAATCTTTCTTCAACTTCTTCCACAATGTAGGCTAGAAATATCCAACAAACTTAGTGTCCCGATCTGAAACTATGGTCTTTGGCAAACCATGAAGTCTCACTACTTCTTTGAAAAACAATTCTGCTACATGAACAACATCATTAGTCTTCTTGCAGGGAATGAAATGTGCCATCTTTGAAAATCCGTCAACCACCACAAAAATTGAATCATGTCCCCGCCGAGTCCTCGGTAAACCAAGAACAAAGTCCATACTAATATCCTCCCAAGGCTTCTCTGGTACAGGTAATGGCTGATACAATCCTGTATTCTGCTTCACTCCTTTTTCCATCTGACATACTCTACAACTCTGTACAAACTTATTCACATCTTGCTACAGCTGTGGCCAATAATAATTCTCACTAACCAAAGAAAAGGTTTTATCATGAGAAAAATGTCCAGCCAATCCTCCGCTATGCTTCTCTTTGATGATATTCTCCCTCATAGAACTTCTTGGAATGCACAAATGACTCCCTCTGAATAGCATATCATCCTGAATGATAAAATCCAACCACTTCATTATGTCTAGAGTAATAGGTTCTTTACACGCTTTCCAAGCTTCTCCAAAATCAGGATCCTCTGGATACAAATTCTTGAGTTCCTTGAACCCAACCACCTCAATTTGCATCTCCATCAGCAATAGTTGCCTTCTGCTAGGAGCATCTGCAACCCTGTTAGACTTTCCACTCCTATGTTTCAAAACAAATGTATAACTCTACAAAAACTCAACCCATTTCAAATGTCTTTGATTCAATTTTCCTTGACTATTCAAATATTGCAAAGCTTGATGATCAGTATACAAAACAAACTCTTTAGGAAGTAGATAATGTCTCCACTTCTTTAATGCCTGAACTATATCATAAAATTCCTGATCATAAATAGAATATTTCCTCTTGGCATCATTTAACTTCTCACTGAAATAAGCAACAGGTTTACCTTCTTGGCTCATAACAGCTCCTAATGCAGTACCACTAGCATCATAATCTACTTGAAACACCTTATTAAAATATGGAAGTGCGAAAACAGGTTGTTCTGTAACTTTTTGTTTCAACAATTGAAAACTCTTTTCTACCCCATTAGTCCACTTAAACTCTTTTCTATCCCCTCTCATTGTTTCAGTCAAAGGTCCACAAATAGTGCTAAAATTTTTGATAAACTTTCTGTAAAAGCTAGCTAGACCATGAAAAGATCTTACCTCAGTAGCACTCCTTGGAGTAGGCCATTCAAAGATAGCCTATACCTTCTCTGGGTCCATTTTTAGACCTTCTCCTGAAACTACAAACCCCAGATACACTAACTCTTTCTTCACAAAATTGCATTTCTTCAAATATATCAATAATTTCTCTTCTCTCAGCTTCTCAAATGCTATATGAATATGCATCATATGCTCCTCCAATGTCTTACTAAAGATCAAAATATCATCTAGGTAAACAATGACAAACTTACCCAGAAATTCTTTCAGAACCTCGTTCATGAGCCGCATGAAAGTGCTTGGTGCATTGGTTAGCCCAAAAGGCATGACTAACCACTCATATAGTCCTTCCTTTGTCTTGGAGGCAGTCTTCCATTCATCTCCTTCTCTGATCCGAATCTAATGATATCCACTCTTCAGATCTATCTTTGAAAAAATACACAGCTCCACTCAAACAGTCCATAATATCATCCATTCATGGCAATGGAAATTTGTACTTGATTGTGATCTTATTTATTGCTCTAAAATCTATACACATCCTCCATTCTCCATTCTTCTTTGGTGATAATACCGCTGGTACAACACAGGGACTCAAACTCTCACAGATCAATCCTTTTTGTAACAGTTTATGTACTTGTCTGTTCAACTCCTCACTTTCTGCAGGTGTCATTCTGTGTGCTGCCTTAGTCGGCAAACTCGCTCTTGGGATCAAGTCCATTTGATGACTGATCTTCTCAACTGGTGGTAATCCATCAGGTATATTATCGGATACAATATCCTGACACTCATTCAACACTTCTACAACTTCTATAGGAACATCTTCTACTTCCTCTTTACCAGCTTTTGGAATTAAAGCAAAGCATACATGCTGATGCCTCATACCATCTAGAAAAATTCTTCCATCAACAAAAGTTATCCTTGCATTACCACATACCTTTTCTTCAGTCTCCTTTAATGGTTTTAGCTTGTGTCACACTCCATCCTTTCTCAGGGAATAGGTATTCGCACAACCATCATGTACAGCACATCTGTCAAACTACCATGGTCTACCCAACAACATATGACATGCATCCATAGATATGATATCACACAATACCTCATCTTGGTATCCGCCAATCTTGAACTTCACTAGGCATTTTTCATTGACCATGACCTTGTGGTCATCCTGTACCCAAGAAATTTGATATGGATGTGGGTGTTTCTGTCACTTGAGCTTCAACTTTGTCACCATCTCTTTTGACACCAAATTGTCAGTGCTTCCACTATCAATAATCACATCACAACATTTACCTTCACACTTGCACCTGGTGCAAAACATGCTCCTCCTAAATGCTTGGCCTTAACCCATTAAGGTATCGGGCAACTTTCTCCTTATCAGCTTCTGCATGGCCTGTTCTGATGAGAAGTCGATAGAACTCCTCTGTATACTCTTGAACAGATCTTCCTGCTTGCTTCAAACTCTACATTTTCTTCAGTAGGTCAAGCTCATAATCAACAGGAATGAACTGTTGCTTCAATTTATCCACCATCTGATCCCATCTCGTGATTTTCTCCTTTTCCCTTCTATTTTGCTCCAACTGAATCTCTTGCCACCATATCTTCGCATGACCTTTCAGTCTGGCCTTCGCAAATTTGACCCTATCAAGATCCTCAACATCTTCATACTCAAAATATTCCTCACATTCATTGATCCAGTCGATCAATTCTTCTGGGTTAAGATTTCTAGAAAATGTACGAACCTCAATCTTAGGTCTTTTCCCTATCTTAGAAATGGCCTGAAAAAGTCTTTCTTCCTCCTAGTTCACAATTTCAACTTCTCCTTCTTGATATTCTTCTTCAGCTTCATCCTCACTTTCATCTCTCACATTAAGATTCATTCCTCTACGAATCTCTTCTTGCAATGCCCGCACTTGTCTCTGCCATGCCCTAACCTCAGGTGTTACAACACCAGCTCTTCCATCACGTTCCCTTCGTGGAGGCATTTTTGTGATGCGCGTTGAAACCCTAAGCACGGTCCTAGTGCAAACTACCTCACAGTCGGTGATCTGTTCACACACTCAGGAACTCCTGCTCTGATACCACTTGATGAAGGGTGCTCCCCTTAATACCACAAACACATAACAGAAATAGAGAAACAACAACAATATGCAAGAACAGAAAATTGGCTTCTTATTATCTCCACAAATGTGAAATTACAAACTTTCAGAATTGTAATATGCAAAGCCACATGGGCATTCCCTTACAATATTCTGCAGGACAAAATGTCAAATTATTACCCAGATCTACTACCCAGAACTGCCTAAGACAACACTACGGGCCTTCTTTATATAGGCAATTTCCACCGCCTGAGAAGGTTCCAAAAATTTAGCCCAAAGGGCTGACGAAACTTAGAAGTATTTTATTTTACAATTTATTAGAACAAAGTGGGCTCAAAATAAGTTTTGAAACCCGAACAAAAATTTTGAAGGAAAATTATTTCTGCCATTTCAGGTGACTCAACTTCCGAAAACCATAAGTCATCGCCAGTTGCTCCGATTGACTATTACAACCCCAATTTGGAAATGCTATGAAGTGCTCTATAGGCTTGACTCGCGCAAGCGCCCGTCATCCAAATCCTCGACCTCATCCGGAGCCTCTAAAGCCTTCAAAACTGAGTCCAAAGTTTCTGTACCCAACTGCCAATACCAAAAATCTTCAATATCTACAAAGCTAGACTTGATCTGTCAATGAAACTTTACTGGCAGGCTGATATGACTGAGATGAACCTCCATATGTGAAATCAGAACATTCCAAGATTTATGACCAACTTACTAAAAATGGAAAGTTTCCATAAATAGAAACTCTACACAAGATAGCCCTTATTGAATACAAAAACATAAATATTTTTGGGTGATGCAAGATTACTTTTACACCCAGGATGCTCCTGCATCAGACACCCGGGGTAATTTTAGAAGTGACCCTGTCACGACTCAGGTGTGCAGAGGAAAACCAAGATGGCTAACCTCCTCCTTTGTCAGCCATGATGAATCTTCAATAGGTCATCCTTTCCACTTGACCAAATATTCTTCATATGTCCTGTTCCTTGTGCTTCTACCAACACGACTATCCAGTATATCTTTGATCTCCTTAGTGTCTGAACTAGTTGCTGGAATACTCCACTGTGCTGCTGTGATCTCATCTTCAACACCTCCTTCATGATACTCTGTCAGATCTGAAATGTTAAACACTGGTGAAATATTTAGCTCAGTAGGCAATTCTACCTCATATGCGTTTCCTGAATCATGTTTCTTTAGTATCCGACATGGTCCAAACTTCTTCATTTTCAGCTTGTTGTATGTACCAATTGGAAACCGCTCCTTTCGAAAATGAACCATGACTTCATCTCCAACCTGAAATTCTTTATGCCTCCTTTTCTCATCTGCCTTAGCCTTATACTACGCATTCATCTTGGTAATATGCTTCCTCACCTCCCCATGGATGTTCTTCAAGTGTTCTGCAAAATCCTCAGCTTCAGCACTACTTATTTCTCTTTTATCTATCTTCCTTAATTCAGATGCATTTCTGGGACTGCTACCATATACAATCTGGAATGGTGATCTACCAGTGCTCCTGTTAACAAAATTATTGTATGCAACTTCTGCATGTGGTAAAATCAAATCCCATCGTGTTGGCTTATCTCCAACCAAACATCTCAGAAAATTCCCCAGACTCCTATTCACCACCTCTGTCTATCCATCAGTCTGTGGATGATGTGATGAACTGAACTTCAAATCTATCTTCAACTTCTTCCACAATGTAGGCCAGAAATATCCAACAAACTTAGTGTCCCGATCTGAAACTATGGTCTTTGGCAAACCATGAAGTCTCACTACTTCTCTGAAAAATAATTCTGCTACATGAACAACATCATTAGTCTTCTTGCAGGGAATGAAATGTGGCATCTTTGAAAATCTGTCAACCACCACAAAAATTGAATCATGTCCCCGCTGAGTCCTCAGTAAACTGAGAACAAATTCCATACTGATATCCTCCCAAGGCTTCTCTGGTACATGTAATGGCGGATACAATCCTGTATTCTGCTTCACTCCTTTTGCCATCTGACATACTTTACAACTCTGTACAAACTTCTTCACATCTTGCTATAGCTGTGGCCAATAATAATTCTCACTAACCAAAGCAAGGGTTTTATCATGACCAAAATGTCCAGCCAATCCTCCGCTATGCTTCTCTTTGATGATATTCTCCTTCATAGAACTTCTTGGAATGCACAAATGACTCCCTCTGAATAGCATATCATCTTGAATGATAAAATCCAACCACTTCATTATGTCTAGAGTAACAGGTTCTTTACACGCTTTCCAAGCTTCTCCAAAATTAGGATCCTCTGGATACAAATTCTTGAGTTCCTTGAACCCAACCACCTCAATTTACATCTCTATCAGCAATAGTTGCTTTCTGCTAAGAGCATCTGCAACCCTGTTAGACTTTCCACTCCTATGTTTCAAAACAAATGTATAACTCTGCAAAAACTCAACCCATTTCAAATGCCTTTGATTCAATTTTCCTTGACTATTCAAATATTGCAAAGCTTGATGATCAGTATACAAAACAAACTCCTTAGGAAGTAGATAATGTCTCCACTTCTTTAATGCCTGAAGTATAGCATAAAATTCCTGTTCATAAACAAAATATTTCCTCTTGGCATCATTTAACTTCTCATTGAAATAAGCAACAGGTTTACCTTCTTGGCTCATAACAGCTCCTAATGTAGTACCACTAGCATCACAATATACTTGAAACACCTTATTAAAATCTAGAAGTACTAAAATAGGTTGTTCTATAACTTTTTATTTCAACAATTGAAAACTCTTTTCTACCCCATTAGTCCACTTAAACTATTTTCTATCTCCTCTCATTTTTTCAGTCAAGGGTCCACAAATACTGCTAAAATTTTTGAGAAACTTTCTGTAAAAGCTAGCTAGACCATGAAAAGATCTTACCTCAGTAGCACTCCTTGGAGTAGGCCATTCAAGGATAGCCTGTACCTTCTCTGGGTCCATTTTTAGACCTTCTCCTGAAACTACAAACCCCAGATACACTAACTTTTTCTTCACAAAACTGCACTTCTTCAAATTAATCAACAATTTGTCTTCTCTCAGCTTCTCAAATGCCATACGAATATGCATCATATGCTCCTCCAATGTCTTACTAAAGATCAAAATATCATCTACGTAAACAATGACAAACTTACCCAGACTTTCTTTCAGAACCTCGTTCATGAGCTGCATGAAAGTGCTCGGTGCATTGGTTAGCCCAAAAGGCATGACTAACCACTCATATAGTCCTTCCTTTGTCTTGAAGGCAGTCTTTCATTCATCTCCTTCTCTAATCCGAATCTAATGATATCCACTCTTCAGATCTATCTTTGAAAAAATACACAGCTCCACTCAAATAGTCCATAATATCATCCATTCATGACAATGAAAAACTGTACTTGATTGTGATCTTGTTTATTGCTGTAGAATCTGTACACATCCTCCATTCTCCATTCTTCTTTGGTGCCAATACCACTGGTACAGCATAGGGACTCAGACTCTCATGGATCAATCCTTTCTGTAATAGTTCATGTACTTGTTTGTTCAACTCATCACTTTCTGCAGGTGTCATTCTGTGTGCTGCCTTATTCAGCAAACTTGTTCCTGGGATCAAGTCCATTTGATGACTGATCTTCCTAACTAGTGGTAATCCATCAGGTACATTATCAGATACAATATCCTGAAACTCATTCAACAAATCTGCAACTTCTATAAGAACATCATCTACTTCCTCTTTACCAGTGTTTGAAATTAAAGCAAAGCATACATGCTCATGCCTCATACCATCTAGAAAATTTCTTCCATCAACAAAAGTTATCCTTGCATTACCACATACCTTTTCTTTAGTCTCCTTCAATAGTTTTAGCTTGTGTCACTCTCCATCCTTTCTCAAGGAATAGGTATTCGTACGACCATCATGTATAGCACATCTGTCAAACTGCCATGGTCTACCCAACAACATATGACATGCATCCATAGATATGATATCACACAATACCTCATCTTGGTATCTGCCAATCTTGAACTTCACTAGGCATTGTTCATTGACCATGACCTTATGGTCATCCTGTACTCAGGCAATCCGATATGGATGTGGGTGTTTCTGTCTCTTGAGCTTCAACTTTGTCACCATCTCTTCTGACACCAAATTGTCAGTGCTTCCACTATCAATAATCACATCACAATATTTACTTTCACACTTGCACCTGGTGCGAAACATGCTCCTCCTAAATTCTTGGCCTTAACCCATTAAGGTATCAGGCAACTTTCTCCTTATCAGCTTCTGCATGGCCTGATCTGATGAGAAGTTGATAGAACTCCTCTGTATACTCCTGAACAGATCTTCCTGCTTGCTTCAAACTCTACATTTTCTTCAGTAGGTCAAGCTCATAATCAATAGGAATGAACTGTCACTTCAATTTATCCACCATCTGATCCCATCTCATGATTTTCTCCTTTCCCCTTCTATTTCACTCCAACTGAATCTCTTGCCACCATATCTTCGCATGACTTTTCAGTCTGTACTTCACAAATTTGACCCTATCAAGATCCTCAACATCTTCATACTCAAAATATTCCTCACATTCATTGATCCAGTCGATCAATTCTTCTAGGTTAAGATTTTCATAAAATGTAGGAACTTCAATCTTAGGTCTTTTCCCAATCTTAGAAATGGCCCGAAAAAATCTTTCTTCCTCCTGGTTCACAATTTTGACTTCTCCTTCTTGATATTCTTCTTCAGCTTCATCCTCCCTTTCATCTCTGATATTAAGATTCATTCCTCTATGAATCTCTTCTTGCAATGCCCGCACTTGTCTTTGTAGTGCCCTAAACTCAGGTGTTACAACACCAACTCTTTCACCACGTTCCCTTCGTGGAGGCATTTTTGCGATGCACACTGAAAGCCTAACCATGGTCCTGGTGCAAACTGCCTTACAGTCGATGATCTATTTACACACTCAGGAACTCCTGCTCTGATACCACTTGATTAAGAGTGCTCCCCTTAATACCACAAATACATAACAAAAACAAAGAAACAACAACAATATGCAAGAACAGAAAATTGGCTTCTTATTATCTCCACAAATGTGGAATTACAAACTTTCAGAATTACAATATGCAAATCCACATGGGCATTCCCTTACAATATTCTGTAGGACAAAACCTCAAATTATTGCCCAGATCTACTACCCAAAACTGCCTAAGACAACACTACAGGCCTTCTTTATATAGGCAATTTCCACCACCCGAGAAGGTTCCAAAAATTTAGCCCAAAGGGCTGACCAAACTTAGAATTATTTTATTTTACAATTTATTACATCAAAGTCAGCTCAAAATAAGTTTTGAAACCCGAACAAAAATTTTGAAGGAAAAATATTTTACGCCATTTCAGGTGACTCAACTTTCGAAGACCATAAGTCATCGCTAGTTGCTCTGATTGACTATTACAGCCCCAATTCAGAAATGCCATGAAGCACTCTACAGGCTTGACTCATGCAAGCACCTGTCACCCAAATTCTTGACCTCATCTGGAGCCTCTAAAGCCTTCAAAACTAAGTTTAAAGTTTCTGTACCCTGCTGCCAATACCAAAAATCTTCAATATCTACAAAGCTAGACTTGATCTGTCAATGAAAATTTACTGGTAGGCTGATATGACTGAGATGAACCTCCATATGTGAAATCAGAACATTCTGAGATTTATGACCAACTTACTAAAAATAGCAAGTTTCCATAAATAGCAGCTCTACACAAGATAGCCCTTATTGAATACAAAAACATAAATATTTTTGGGTGATGCAAGATTGCTCTTACACCCAGGATGCTGCTGCATCAGCATGTCATACATTAGAGCTTGATCTAATGCCTTTTGATTATCCTCAATCACCTCATCATACTTCCTAGCCATAATCTTGACTAGTCTGGCCTTTGTCCTTAGTAGGGGTTTTAGTGCTTTTATGATTCTTTATCTTTCCTGAATTGACACAACCAGGAACATGTCATCAATCGTTTTATTTCTTATTTTCTCATCCTCCAAATGTGCTAACTATTTTCTGATTTCCAGTTTTCTATATAGGGCTTTGGGAATGCTTTCTTCAATTTCCAACAAATTCTTCTTTAAGACAAGCAAATGTTCAATAATAGTATCTTCAACGACTGCTTGGTCCTTAGAGTTATATCTTTCATAGTATCTATTCACTGTTAACAGATTTCTGCCATCTTTGATAACTCTTTTCTGTATTGATTTCAGGTCTGGATTCCACAAGGTTTGTGGATTATTTTGAACCGTTTTCACTTCCTCTTTCTCAATTACCTCTTCTTCCTTCTTCTTCCTCTTCACCTCTGTCTCTTTTTCTTTGGGAATGTCTTTCTTACTTGTCCTTGTTGATCTTCTGGGAAAAACTGCAACCACAACTTCTTGTGTTTCTTCCTCTTGAGAGGCTGACAAATCAACAATATCAATAGTAGGAGCTACTATTTTTTCTATCTCCAAAGAAGTAGGTGCATTAGTGGCAATGCTAGAAGATGCCTCCATCTTATTTTTGATATCTATTAACTATGCTATTGTGATACCCACCTTCACAGTGATGTCTTCAATAATTTTGCTGACTTTTCTTTTCCTTGTTAAGTTTTCTTTCTCTTCTCTGACTTTCCCATACTTCTCCCTATATGTTCCCCATCTTTCTTGGGTAGGGTCCTTTTCTGATGCCAATACATGCTCTACTTGCATAGTCAGGATTTCATCACTTACCTCATATCCCATAGGATAGCACCACTTGGTTCTTGGCTCAACTACCTCAAAGAAAACAAAATCAGTTTCAACCATGAAATAGATGGCATCCTCATATTTTTACACTAAATTCTTTGGAATTATGTACCTTTATTTCATCTGCCTCTGCAGTATCTTGATCATGCCAAACAACTCTCCATCTACCCAGTCCTTCTTCTGTCTTCTATAGTATTCTGAAATATGAAGTCCAGTGGGTTCATTGTCTTTCCATGCTCTAGGATGCATGTCAAGAAACTTGTGAATGATGTGAATGTACATGTGAATTAGCAATGAACCAAACCTAAATGCCTTAGATTTATCCTTCTTTATAGCTTTCACATTCTCAATAAACTATTGAGCTAGAATTTTGTGAAGACTATACTTCTTGTTCTCTTTTACCATTCTATATGCCATCGTAATGACTCCAACAGATACAAAATTAGGTCCTCTACTATAAAACAACTTGTAGTCTAGAAAAATTGCTACCAATCTAACATCTTGCAAATAAATATCATTTACTGTCATTTCCCGCTTATCCCACTTTGAATGTGTTAAGGTTTTAGCTAGATTTCTTAGGTTCTTTTCTTGTATAGGTAGGGCTCCATCATTATCAAGGCATGTGATCTCATGTATCAATTGTGCACATATTTTTATAGGTTGATCAACAATCCACAAGAACTGGTCAAGAACTCTGCTAAGAATGATCTTGAACCATTCAACTTCCATAAATTTTGTGAGTAGGGTTAACTTCAAGATTGATTGATCTTGTAGGTGCTTAAACTCTTCTACCATGGTTCTATTTGCTTCTACCATACCATCCAGTTCACTATAGAAGTTAACCTCTGAAATGATTTCATATTTGTAGTGTATGTAAGCCCTAATGTCTTCTACATGCAACACGCCTACGAGGGTTTGTGAAAATACTCCCTCCAGATTATCATCATAGGATTTGTATGGATGCCACTTGAACTTATACCTAGGTCTATCTATAACATCATAAATTACTGGTGCATCCATGACTTCTGTGAAAGATTGGGTCTAAATACCTTAAACACTTGAATCCAAATGCTTTGCTTCACATGAACACAAAATCTCTCTGCTAGATCACTTCTTCTTTCACACTTCTTCTCTCCTTAGTCACTGATCAACAAATGGTGTAAAAATGAAGTATTTCAAGTCTTTTATCTATCACAAGTTGAGTGTGTGTATTAAACATGGGTAGCTCAACTTTGCATGCCATCCAGCCGATACAAAACTCGTAAACATAGAAGATGAATCTTCAAGTGTTGCGCTCTCATCCATAGACTCCACTATGTCTATACACCTCATGCCTAAGCTCACATGAGCTTAATCCACATATATAGGGGCTGGATATTTTTTGATTAATGAACCCAATACTCCCCATAAGGCCATGCAACCTTCTAGGTCAATGCCTCAAAGAGCTCATCATGCAAAGACACAGTATCATCTACTGTCTCTCCTTGAACCACTTCTTTGTTCAAAACTTTCACCTTCTATATCTAGTCATCCTCCTTGCTCTCTAATTTCTTGAAATGATTCCCAAATTCATCCATGTACTCATTAAGACTTTTACCACTGTCACCAGCATTTTTCCTTATAACCACAGGAGGTGGTCCTCTTGGTTCACTAGGTCTTCTTGGTCCTCTTCTGTTGTCTTCTCCATTATATTTGCATTACTTCACAATGTGACATGGATTGTTACACTTGTAACAAATAGGTAGTCTTATTCTGTCTTGATTAGTCTATAGCTCGCAATACCTTGTTGTGTGCCCAAAGTTATTACATTTTTGACATGAGATCTTAACTGTTGTTTCTTCTCTGATATAGTCTTGCTTGTACCAAGACTTATCAGGTTTTCTACAATCTACTTTCTTGTGTCCATATTCATAGAAATTAAAATAGTAACTAGTAAAGGTCTTAGAGTTACCTTTGCTTCTGCAATCTCTTTTCATGTGTCCAATTTTGTTTCATCCAAAACATCTACCTCTCAAGGGTCTGAACTGTTCTCTAGGTTCTTCATGACTAGGTCTCTCTTCAGGAGTAGGTCTTTCCTCTGTCTTTTCTTGATTTGATTCTTCTTGGGTTTTTGAACTTTCAGCTTCATTAAATCCAACTCCAAGCACATCTCCTTTAGGCTTTTGTCTTTCTCTTTGTTCATCGATCTTGTCATTGCTCATGTGTAACTTGTCAATGTGTAATTTGGATTGAGTGAGTTCACCTTTGATGATCTGATTACATTTTCCCAATTCTTGATATTTATCTTTTTATTGGTCAAGTTTAGTCTTCATTTGTCCCATCTGTATGTTAGCTTATTTTAGTGACTCTTTGAATTTGTTTCTTTCATCCTTTTCATGTTGAATCTCTTTAATCATCAAAAGATTAATTTTTTCTTTTTCCTAATCCAACTTCCTTAATTTTTCTTATGTATCACTGTCTGAACTTTCTTTGATCTTCTCCATAAGGTCTTTTCTTTGACTCTTTGCAATCTCAATCCATTCTTTTAGTTTCCTCATGAAACCTTTTGCTCTTCTTAATTTGAATTTTAGTTCGCCATTCTCATCTTTCATCTTATCCAGATCTTCAAGAGAAGCTTCAAAGTTCTCTTGCAAATCTTTTGAATCTATTCTGATCTCCCTTAAGCTATTAGTATTTATCTCTAAGGGTCAATAGCTCTAATACCAATTGTTAGGATTAGGTAATATAGAGAGGGGGCTGAATCAATATTACAAAACTTTGATCTTTTCAACTTTAAACAATTATAAACAATCCAAAGTAATGCAGAAATGAAAAGAACATATAAGAATGACACATTACTCATTACACTATGATTTATTCTTGAGGAAACCCTGGCCAAAGGGAAAACCTCGATGGGGATGGTACCCACAAATATGTACTAAAATATAATATCCCTGTTAGGAGATCTAGCCCTGTTAGGAGCTGATTGTTACATAGTACATTTCCTTGTTAGAGGAATACAAAACTTTGTTAGGGGTATACAAAACACCTAGTTAAAGGTGGTGAGCACACTTCTCTTACAATCAATACTTGTCTCAAAAGAGTTCTCAAAAGGGGAACAATACAAGCACTTATCTTGCTTAGATAGTTCCAGTTATAGCTCGGCCTCTTACTGATCTCTTCTCTTACATTCACCAACTTACTCCATCATCATAATAATAACATTTTTTTCTCTTTCACAAAAGAAATCTATACTTATACAAAATCAGCCTTCTACTCGGCTTCACAATTACCATACAAAACATAATGATAACTCATGCAAATGACATTTATGGAGTCGACGCTCTTACATTATTAAAGAGTTGACAATATACTTTATTCACCTATCTTAGCACATTACCATATTCACTGTACTCTCCTTAATCTTCACAACTGCTCATATACCCTGTTACTCTATTTTACTGTCTTTGCATACCTTCTGAACACTGTATCTCACAGATCATGTAACCAAAAATTATGCACTCTTAACTGAAGCATGTATACATCCCAAAACTATAGCAATGTACCTTGTTATCCTGATTCTGGACTTAGTCATTTTCATGACTTTGACTTGAGTGGCAATCTCCACAACATGTGATCACTTCAACATAAGTGTTGCCATAAATGGCAACCCTCAAGTGGTACCTAGTGCTCCAAAACATCACATGCCAGTAGTTATCACCAATGCTTTTTGGGGACACTTTAACCTATATCATTATCAATGGTCATCAATCCCCATCTTTTGTTTTGTTTTGTTTTGATCTAGTCATCGAGGTTTCACATTGGCGCCTTCCTTATATGTGTTGGCCATTAAAAGTTCTTATTATCTTTTCAATACTGCTATTTTTTCTAGCAGTTTAGAGGCATTTTCTTACCCAAGCCACCTTCCCAGCTTGTCAGTGATGATTTATAGATGACTCTTTTCTCATCCTCATTGAAGATAAGCATTGTTAAAAAGGGGAGCTAGTTGTTGATAGTATTGTGGTTGGTATGGTTCTTGTTGTTTTTTTGTTGAAAGATTGATGATGATGTTTCTATTTTTGTATGGTTGTCATTGATGGAACATATGAATTTGGTGGTTGGTATTATGCTCATTATTTCTATTAAGTTGATGTAATTTTTACTTTTTTGGTACATAGGATGGTGTCTCGGAAGGATGATGTTGTTGGAGATTTTTCTTGCTACCATCAATCCTAAGAGAAAACATAAGACTTAAGTCACAAACTCAACACTATCCATAGATTGAAGACAAGAAAACACCAATTAACAAGTTTTTCATACCATCTTCACTTTGAGCTCCACAGGACTTAGGAGGGTATTCCTAATTCTAAGTCTGCATACTTAATGAACCTTTGATTAACAACACTTATGCAACACATGAGAATGAAAGATTCTCAGACTCAATATAATGGGTGTTACTATTATATCGTTTCAACATGCAATCCCATCCATAATTTGTCAGCTATTTTGAGAATGAAAATAATTTACCACAACATTAACAATAAGATATAAGATTGTTGTGTTTTCCAAAAAGTATTCTAACATGATTTAGACGAGTGCTTGACCTAAAGGGCTATAATGTCAGAAATTATGAGATACATCTAATTTTATGATCAACCTCTTAGAACTACACATAATTAAAATCATTGAATATACCTAGCATATAACTCTATACAACTAAAATTATCATCAAATTTATATAGAATCACTAAAAAGTGGGATATGTGTTGAGAATTTTTAAATGATGTAAACTAATGAAATGTTTAATTTTTAATATATTATATGTTTATAGTTTTTGTTAAAAATTATAAAATTATATAATATAGTTTTTATTAAAAACTAAAATTCAATTGCTAATAAAATGTTAAAATTAGAGTTACATCATCTGTCAACATTTTATATAGTATTTTTTCATTTTTTATTCAATCTTTTTTGTGTGTATAGATAAATTGAAACTTTAGTGCATGTATATTTCTTTTCACTAAATTTATAAATGTATATTTAAATAAAAAATAAAAAAAATTACATGTACTAACATATATCTCTTTCCATTTGACATCACCTTTTGTCTCAACTTCTCATCCAAAATAAATATAAATTATATCCTCTTGATATAGATTGTTTCCTCTACTAATCATATTTTTTCCAAAGTTTTCAAAGAAATTTTACTATTCTTCCATGACAAGATAATCAACTGTGATTTTTTGTGCTGATGAATGCATCCAATAAAAGTAAATATAAAAATATAAAAATTAATTATAATATTTAAAAAGATATATTTTTAGAAATATTCACTTATAGATCTACAAAAGGGTATTTTTAAATTTTTTTTAAAATATCAATAAAAGAAGTAGGGGCTATTAACACATCATTTATTTTATTTTATTTTTTGGTAATTAGACCCAAAGTTGGCTAAAATATGCATTCAATAGACACTTTCAATCAGAAAATTTGCAACACATATCTAACTTAGTTAGAATGAATCTAGCTAGACCATATTTTTGACCAAAACTAATTTTTAGTTAGAAATACTTAAATTCAGTTGTGCTAAAAAGTTTTCCTAAAGTGTGACACACCATTATACTTTTAACCTTTAATCTTGAGGGGAATTCAAAGGAACAATTATATAAGGTCGAGGTCTAATTACATCCCACTAGGTAGGTGTGGCAGAAGTTGATGAAGACCCTAAAACTAGTATTTTTTTCAATATTGTAGAGTGACATGATCTCTTGAGAAGAAACATCTACATCTAAAGGCATTTTTCCCATGCCTCCAACATATGTTACTAGGTTTCCATGAACACACAAGATAATGTCACTTTAGTAGAATAAAACCAATAACAACAACACATTCATGAGACAAATTTCTAAAGAATTTAGCCAAATATTTTTTGTTCCTTATTTTTGCATTCCACATCTTGCAAATGTGTCTACTAGAGTGTGTGTAGTTGCAAGATTTAAAGAAATCCTTTTATTCCTTGATGGATCTCCATTACCTATTCAAAAGATTTCATATTAGCATAGGGGAGGAAGAAGCTATCAAAGATTGCGGAGTTTAGATTTCTACTAGATGATTGTATTTACTTGAAAATTGTTTGAAAAAATGTTTTAGAAAATTTGTACCATATATATTCTCTAAAGTCATGCATTTCATCGGATGTAATGTCTTAGTAAAATTAGACTTGAAGAAGTATCATGGATGAGGAATGTTCTATGAAGGGAAAACATGATTAACAATTGTGAGGTTTTGATCACCCCTTATTTTGAACTTTTCAACACTCATAAGACTATGAATTTCATAAACCATTTAATAATTGGAATGCTTATCCACTTGACCGTGTAGTATCTTGGAGTCTATATTTGTTCTTCAAAGTCCACACATCATGCACATTATCCTTGTCTACGGTTCACACTTTTGAATGTATGTTCTTATTGGAGTATTCATGAGACCGTATTTCTTTGAGAGATTCAAATAGGTCGTGTGTTAAATCAATTCTCCCACACTTTGGTATGAGAAGAGTGAACTTGGTAAAGTTTTTATTTTCTTTCTTTATGGGTTTTGTAATTGCATTTGCTTCAAAGAAATTTAAAAGTGGTTACCATGGATGCGAAAATGTTTTTAATATAAAATGTGAAGTTAAATATTTTGAGTCTAAACTTGTAAAATTTGGAGATGAGGCTATTTGTGATTTGGAAATTGAGGTTTGGAGTCAAAAGATGTGAAAAGTTAATGTTTCAAAAAATATATGTGAAATTTGGTGTTTGAGGCTCCAAGCATATGAAATTTAAGGCTTGGGGTTGAAAAAGTGTGAAAGTTGATATTTTTAATACACTTTCACACACAAAGGGAAAATAATTTTGAATTTTGAATTTTTAGGTCATAAAAAATCAAGGCAACAACTGGCTCTAACTATGGACAAAGATTGCAAAGTACATGGAATGAACCTAGGATATCCCAAAAATGAGTACATTATCTAATGGGCAATAGAGTCATAAAGGGAGTCAACATAGGGATTAAATGGGGAAACTCGATGCAAGACAAAAATGAGACCATCATAGCTTAATTTGATCACAAGTATATACATGGTAGGGGAAGCCTACCTCAAAAAAACTCTAGGTGGATTAGGCAAACCCATTGATTGGTAAAGGAAAATAAATTCCATGGTGTAATCATAGATGGCAGCTCTCAAGTACCTGTTAAATCAGTTGTATGTTTTTTATTTGAATTTCAGTCTTAATATTTATGGCATGTGCAACTACTTTGGCTGAGGTAACATTTCCAAATAACCATTTCTCATCAAAACCATTTGAATCTAGAATCAAATCAACTTCATCTTGGGTTTTATTGATGACTTCATATTGAATAAGTTGAAGTATTAGAATTTCAAGGCTTTCAATACCCTTTTGATGATCAATATATGGAACTTGATGGTTTGTGTCCTCCTTTTTAATCAATAGATCAATATAGAAGATATCACCAAAATAAGAAGAGTCCTTACGCAATTTATGACGTATCCAAGTGAAAGTGTCATGAGGGAAAACTTGCTCTTTGATTTTCCCTTATTATTCAAATTTGATTATTTGATTCTTCCACTGTACTTGACACTCATTTTTTTTTCCATTCTCATGATTCCAGTTTGACCTTCCAAACAATGACTTGGATCTGAAAAGTATTATCTCATTGGACTTGACTTGCATTTAAGTTGGCCTTCTTCATTTGTCTCCTATTTATTATGTATTTGATTTCCGTCACTATAACAATCTATAATGTCATCTTCATTTTTGGTACATGCATGCTCAAAAGAGGATACATAATGAGGAGAATTAACCAAATATTAACATTCACACAAAGAAGGATGTTGTGAATAGGAATAATCATTAAATTTTTCATCTTCACATATTGATTGTATATGCATTTGAGTAGAAATTTATTTTTCCTCATCTTCACCTTTTTCAAAACTATTTTATCATGTAACACATTTTGTCAAACCTCATTTTCTTTGTAGGATATGATTCTCCATTTATGTAACTTCTTGATTCCTATGAAAGATATAGCATAAGTTTCTTTCCTTGCACAACTTTAACTACCTTAAAAATGAATGTCTTGTTGGATGTGTGTACCTCTCCTAATTAAGGTTCATGGTCATAAATAAGAAAATGAGAAGATACCATACCATAAAGAAAGACACTTTCTAAAATATTAGGGAAATGATCAAAAGTGGAGATTTCATAGAATTGATGATTCTTTTGAGTCTCTTAACATTTATCAACACTCACACTTTGATGATCCAATTATTTGAGATGATATTAAATAGTCTTACTTATACATAAATAATTTTTACCTTCTATAGATCATCTCCAAAAAAATTTCTTTTGTCTCATCCATGATATCACTATCATCATTATTCACCAAATGATTTTTAATGCTATGATTCATAAGTTATAGAATTTTTGAATGAAAATTTTTTACTAACTCAGACTATAAGACCATGCCACAAGTATTTTTCTTAGTAGTATTTTTTACAATATTCATAAGATATATTTTCAAATATGATACCTGATTTTCTTTTAATATAATAGACATAGGGATCTCATCAGCTAGTGACAACATAGAAGAAGGAATACTTGATCGCATACCTTGAATTTTACCACTATGCATTTTTTTTAACGATCAGTGATGAATGAACAAGAATGTCCTCTCTGCAAAGGAAATCATCTGAAGCCTCAAGACACCAAGTGGGAATGAAAATTTCATGATCCCCCCTGAAGTGATCTTTCCTCACCTCTCTTCAATTGTTCAAGATGAACATGAGTCAAGAGAGCATCTAGTTATTCCTTCTCATATATTTTATTCAGTGAGATGTTTGTAACTTCTTTTGTAAACTTTGGGCATGCATCATTAAGAAAATATAGAAGAGCTTCATCTTCACTAGTACATGCATGTTTTAGTGAGGTTTCTTCAATACTCTTATTGCACAACACTTCACCAAGAAAACTTTCACCTTGTGGAAAATATTTATCTCTACATTATTGTCTTTATTGCATAATGATTATCTTTTAACAGTGGATCTTATTGGAGGAACAATAGTTTCAATGGAACCAATCATATTCCCATCTCTTGATTTGATATTTTGTAATGTCTAAAGAAAATAAAGGTTTACTTTATTAGGATCAAACTTCATCTCACCATAGAAGCTCTTCAAAAATTGAATTTGATTAGCATCATCAAGAGTATGGTCATATTGAACAATAGGTGCAAAAGATGGGTCATTGATGTTCTCCATTATTGGTTTAATATATTTTTTATCTTCACATGTATGACCTCTTTCTAGTGAGGATTCTTGATTATGAGTGATGATTTGATTCTATTTTCCATCTTTTTCCTCAGTCTTTTGCAAGGTTTAAGGAAAGGAAGGATGAATCTTATCAAAAGTAAGACACATATTACTATAGAAGATTTTTAAAAACTGAACTCATTCAAGATCACCAAGAATATGATTTTGCTAAGAAATGAGTAAAAGAGAATGATCATTTTCCTCTTAATTTTTGTTTCTTTTCATTAATTCAGGAACACAATCATAAGAAAAACAATTATCCTTCTTTCCATCCTTCTCATCAATTCTTTGTAAAGCCTTTAGTAAAGAAGGGTGCACTTTATTATGAACCAATTTCATGGCACCATAAATGTTCTTTAAGAATTATTTTTTTTTGGGATTGCTAAGAATTTCATTTGTCTAGAAAAAGTCACTTGAAAAAGATGTATCTTCATCATCAGTGTTAGTATCACTTTTTGATTCCTTTCTTTATACCAAACAATTATGTCAAGTATAATGTTTCAATCTTTCAAATTATAGAATTGGCAGTCTTCATTCTAGGGAAGGTACCTTTACATTTCTGAGGAATAACATGCACCATCATTTCATTTCCCTAATAGAGTTGCCAAAAATCTATTGGTATGAATTCACCTTCAAAACTGACCCTAGCTATTTTCCTAAGCAGTTACAATGGTGCCAATAGCTTGAGAGATTGCAATAAGATCATAATCAAATTGTAGTATTCCTCTATGTTTGAGAGGGGAAACTCCCTTGTATGATGGGGTTATTTAATATTTTTGTGTACTTTTTACCTAAAATTACATAAAGGAAAAAACATAAAACTAAATGTATAGTTAAAAACAATAACCTTAACAATAGACTTGTGAATAACGATTAAGATTCTATAGCTGATAAGAATTAAACAAAGGGGCTTTTAGTGTTGGATATTTCTAATACATTGGGGAAATGGTTGATACATTTAATATGTTTAGTCACTACGTTAAGTGATGTTGGAGTTTCTGTTGTTGTCATTAGTGTTTTGTCACTCATGTCAACATATGTTTCTGTGAAGAGTATAAGCTGCTAATAACAGTGTACGGATACTGTACGGATGGTTTAGAACGTCCGAAGGTAGATCAGAGTACATGAAGATGTTATGATCTTATATCCAAGATCACATCATGTAATGTTGCATACTCAATGAGTTACACATGTTTTGGTGAAGACTAGTTACTGGCCAGTGACAATGGAAGCTGACATAGTGATTCTTTGTGTTTCTGGCATATCTTACATAAGATATGGTTTATGTGTATGCGAGCTTAAGAGATGGAAGATAAGGTACTGAAGAATGTTTTTTGGTCAATGCAAGGTACAAAATTCTCGATGATGTTAGCTATGGCGTATGATTTGGACAAGACTTATTTGGGAGCCGACTTCAAAGGTGTAGCATGCAGTTTGTTTGGTGAATGTAAATTAAGGATGTCAATCCTTAATTTTTGTAATGTAATAATTGTATACCTATTTAGATACTATGTGTATCTTAGCAAGAGTTTATGGAAATATTTATGTAATTAGGAAAGCCTAATTGGCCGACCTGATCATGTAGAATGTAATAGGCTATATATGTAAGATCTTTTCTTTGGAAAATATATGGTGAGAATGTATGTGATATAAAGAAGATTGTAAGAGTTGCGAGCTTCTGTCTACTAGATGTAGAGTAGAGGACTACTAGTGAACTTCATTGGAACTGATCAAGCAATGATAGTTGTTGTCAGAAAGTTCAAAAGATTGTGTATGTCTTCATATACACTTGTTGCCAACAATGAGTTATGAAGGTGGATTTAACCTTCTTTGGGAAATGAGCCCACCCTTCTTTCTTGACTCCCAACAGGGTCTTTCCTCTAATAAGGAATGTGTATTGTAATGTTTCAATAAGCTCCTAATAGGGATAAATCTTCTAACAATGATACTATACTCTCAGTACATCATTTGTGGGTTCTAATTCCCACCAGGGTTTTTACCTTTAATAGGGTTTCCCCGAGACCAAAATATTGTGTTATTGTGTTGGCATTTATTGTGTTCATTGGATCTGATATTAGTGCTATTCAAAGTTTGAGGTTTAATAATCTATCATACAATTGATTCACCCCCCCGCCCCTCTAAGTTATATTGTGGGTTTTTATTCCTAACAATTGGTATCAAAGCTAATGGTCCTTAGAGAGAAAGTTTAACAACTTGAGGTGATCTTGGAGATGGCGTTCTATAGGAAGGATAGTGTAAGATTTGATCCTGAAAACATTGACAATTGGAAGAACAAGATGTGAACTCATTTGTTTTGTTTAGGCGTTAACTACTGGTTGATTACAAAGAATACGGTATCTATGAAGTTTGAGAATGACTTACCTTCAGCTAATGAAGATGAGAAGAAGATATTTTCACTTAACATGGTTGCAAGGGAAGCATTGATCAATACACTCTCTGAAGGAGAATTTACTAAAGTTAAAGACTTAGATTTGGCATACCAGATTTGGAAAAGACTAGAAGCACTACATGAAGGAGACAAGTATACCAAGAAAGAAAATTTACCGAACTAGAAAACAAAGATGGAGAAGCTACAAATGAATGAGGATGAAAACATTAGGGCTTATGTCCAAAGGGTTATAGAAGTTATGGTTGGAATTAGAAACTATGGAGGTACTTATGATGAAGAAGAAGTTGTTGTGAAGATCCTTAGATCATTAACACATGCTTACAAGTTTAAGGCTATATCTATTCAAGAGACTATACCTTTGACTTTGAAATTTAGTAGATAGATTTTAATTGTGAAGCTAACTACCTTTGAAGGTGCTAAATTGGGAGATTCTATACCTAAAGTTGAATCTACATTTAAAGCATCTACACATAAGAAGATAATGTATGCACTTCTGAGCACTAGCAGTGAGAGCCTAAAAGAAGAGCTCATTGAATATGCTAAGGAATGGGAATAGATACAAGCAGAGGAAAGAAAGATGGATGAACTTGTTGCACTGATTGGTAGAAGAGAAAAGAGAGGTAAGGGTAAATTTGAAGGCAAATTACCTTTGAAATGTTTTCATTGCAATAAGGTGGGTCATTTTGTATCTAGATGTCCTAAAAGAGTTCCTAAGTACAAGCCTAAGTTTTTCAAATCTAAGTATTCAAAGGATAAGAAGTGTTATTATGCTAGTGAAGGTATTTCTGATGATGACGATTTAGATTATGAGGAGATTGGATTTGTTTCTATTAAAGATGAACCATTACATGAGGAAAAGGATTTAGTATCTCATGTTGATAAGAAATCTAAATGGCTTATAGACAGTGATTGTTCACATCATATGACTGGAGATTAAAAAAAAGTTTTTTAAATTAGTAAAGTATGATGGTGGTGTTGTGAGGTTTGGAGACAATCTTCCTAAACCTATCATAGGAGTAGGATCTATTAGTCTAGATGGAAAAAATAATACTAATAATGTACTACTTGTTGATGGACTTAAGCATAACTTATTGAGTGTTGGATAGTTGATGGACAAAGAGTTTTAGTTTCAATCCAATGATGGTAAATGTTTTATCAGAAGTAAGGAAAGAAAGTTGATTGGAACCACTACTAAATCTAGAGATAATGTATTTGAATTAAATACATCTGGAGCTTCTTATTTTATTGCAAAGGTAGATCAAAGTTGGTTATGACACCAAAGGTTTTGTCATGTTAACTTTGACAGTATTGTGAAGGCAAGTTTAACTAAAGCAGTAAGAGATCTACCGAAGATTGTGAAACCATCTAACACTGTATGCATAGAATGTATTATGGGAAAATAGACTAGAAGCAATTACAAAAGAAAATCATATACATCAAAAGAAAAGTTGGATTTGGTACATACAGACCTATGTGGACCTACAAGGACAAAATCATACTATGGTGAAAGGAAATTCATAATTTTTGTTGATGAATTTTCTAGAATGATGTGGGTTACTTACTTAAAAGAGAAATCAAATTATTTGATAAATTCAAGATATTCAAGGTGAAAGTATACAATGAATCAGGTTTAAAGAAAAAATGTTTAAGATCAAATATAGGTGGAGAGTTTACTTCAGACTTATTCAACTCATACTGTGAAGAGCATGGAATACAAAGACAGACATTTTCTCCTAGGACTCCACAATAGAATGGGATGACAGAGTGAAGAAACATGACTATAGTTGATGCTTCTAGGACAATTTTGTTTGAAGGAAATGTATCTCATGTGCATTAGAGAGAGGTTTTTGAGAAATCGATGTACACATTGAACCTAGTTCAAATTAGAGAAGGTACAAATAAGACCCCTTATGAATTATGGTTTAATCATACTCCTACTGTAAAATGTTTGAGAATATTTGGTAGAAAATGCTATATCAAGAGAGATGATGAGATAGGGAAGTTTGATGCTAGAAGTGATGAAGGAATTTTTCTTGGTTATTCTACTAAGAGAAAGCCTTACAAATGTTTCAATCTGAGATTAAGAAAAATGATTGAAAGTAACAATGTGAAGATAGATTAAAGGTTTCAGATACAAGAGAGAATGTATTACTGTAATCATGTTACATAGATCAAAGAGGTTGTTGTTGCAGAAGAAGTAGAAATTGTTGAGACTGAATGCGAAAATGGATTTGTGATAATGACATAGATAAGGCTACTAAGGTTCCTAAAACTCTGAGGTATGTAAAGAACAATCATCTTGAAAAGAAAATTATTGGTAATACAAATCAAGGAGTATTGACTAGATCAAAGGTTAGAGAATAAATTTGTTTGATTTCTCATGTTGAACCAAAAAATACAGATGAAGCTTGTAGAGATGAATCTTGGATAAATGTTATGAAAGAAGAGTTAGATCAGATAAAAACCAATAACACTTTGGAATTGGTTCCTAGACCTAAGAAAAAAAATGTGATAGGAACTAAATGGGTTTTCAAAAACAAAATGAATGAAGGAGTTGTAGTAAGAAACAAAGCAAGACTGGTATGTAAAGGCTATTCACAACAAGAAGGCATAGAATTTGAAGAGACATTTCCTCTTGTTGCTATAATAGAAGCTGTAAGATTATTCTTGTCTTATGTTGCACACAAAAACTTCAAGATGTATTAGATGGATGTGAAATCTACATTCCTAAATGGAGATCTTGAAGAAGAAGTGTATATAGAACAACCTAATGGATTTCTTTTATGTGAAGATGGAGACATGATATGCAATTTGAAGAAAGCTCTGTATGGGCTGAAGCAAGCTCCAAGGGCTTGGTATGCAAGGTTAGATAAGTACTTACTTTAGCTTGGATTCAAAAAAGGTAATGTTGACACTAATTTGTCTTTAAGAACTAGTGAAGATGGAGTTTTGATAATAGAAGTCTTTGTTGATGATATTATCTTTAGAGGCAATGATGATCTATGTGAGAAATTTTCTAAAGAAATGAAAAATGAATTTGAGATTTCCATGATAGGCGAAATGAAATTCTTTCTTGGTCTACAAATAAATCAGAGAAAAGATGACATTTTTATTTCTCAAACTAAATATCTCAAAGAAATGTTGAAATTTTTTAGAATGGAAGACTGTAAACCAGTTGGCACACCCATGGTGACTGGTAATAAGCTGACATTCGATTATGAATCAAAGAGTGTTTTTCATAACAAGTACAGATCAATGGTTCAAGGATTATAATATCTGACTCACACCAGACCAGATATTGCTAATGTTGTTGGGATTGTGGCTAGATATCATGCAGAACTCAAAGAGACACACCTAGCTATTGTAAAAAGGATATTGAGATATTTGAAATGAACAACAGACTATGGCTTATGGCATGACATAAATGATAGTTTTGAACTTCATGCTTATACTAATGTTGATTGGGTAGGAAACATTGATGTCATAAAAAGTACTAGTGGTGGTGCATTTTTTCTTGGGAGAAAGTTGGTTTCATGGCTAAGTAAGAAACAAGATTGTATAGCTCAATCTACTGCTAAATCAGAGTATGTTGCTACTGCTATAAATTGCACTCAAATTGTTTAGATGAAACAAATGTTGAAAGACATTAGAATAACTTTTGATGAGCCTATGGTTATTCGCTGTGATAAAACTAGTACAGTGAATATGTCAAAGAATCCAATGATGCACTCTAAAACTAAACATATTTCTATCAAATATCACTTCTTGAGAGACAAGGTGGAAGAGAAGGAAATAAAGTTAGAGTATATTAGTACAAAGGAACACATTGCAGACATCTTTAAAAAGTCATTGCCAAAAGATACCTTTGAATATCTCCAAGATATGCTTGGGGTTTAGTCCCCTCCTAGTCAGAATTAAATGATGCAGGGATGCATTAGTCTAGAGGTTTTCAGAGCCTTATCATATTCTGGACTGGATGTAGGGATCTACTCCTCAGGGGGAGTGATCTTGGAAGAAAGGCATTGGAGAACAGTTGATGACTCATGGCACCCTTTTCCAGTTTTGTCAAAGGGGGAGTGTTTCTATGAGAAAATTTGTACTGTATGGGGAGATTGTATGAAGGAATACTATGTGAGTATTATTTGGTTACAAGACTTTTGGATTGATAAAAACCTTGGGATGGATTTTCCCATATGTTGACATCAATGCCAAAGGGGGAGATTGTTGGATATTGCTAATGCATTGGGGAAATGGTTGATACATTTAATATTTTTAATCACTATGTTAACTGATGGTGGAGTTGCTTCTATTTCCATTAGTGTTTTGTCACTGATGTCAACATATGTTTATGTGAAGAGTACAAGCTGCTAATGATAGTGTATGGACACTGTATAGATGTTTAAGAATGTGCAAAGACATATTAGAGTATAGGAAGATGTTTTGATTTTATATCTAATATCACATCATGTAATATTTCATATTGAATGAGTTACAAATGTTTTGGTGAAGACCGGTTACTGGCCAGTGACTGTGGAAGATGACAGAGTGAGTCTCTCAGTTTCTCGTATATCTTATAGAAGATATGGTTTCAGTGTATGTGAGCTTAATAGATGAAAGACAAGGTACTGAATAATGTTTGTTGGTCAGCACAAGGTACATAATTCTATATGACATCATCTATGGCATGTGATCTGGAGAAGACTTATTTGGGAGCTGACTTTAGAGGTGTAGTGTGCATTTTGTTTGGCTAATGCAAATTAAGGATGTCGGTCCTTAATTGTTATAATTTAATCATTGTATACCTGTTTAGATACCATGTGTATCTTAACAAGAGTTTATGGAAATATTTATGTAATTAGGAAAGCCTAATTGGTTGACCTGATCATGTAGAATGTAATAGGGTATATATGTAAGACTTTTCTTTGGAAAAGATATAGTGAGAATGTATGTGATATAAAGAAGATTGTAAGAGTTGTGATCTTGTGTCTACTAGATGTAGAGCAGAGGATTACGGGGAAACTTCATTGGAACTAATCAAGAAAAGATAGTTTTTATCGGACAGTTCAAAAGATTGTGTATGTCTTCATATACACTTATTGCAAATAGTGAGTTCTGAAGGTGGATTTAACCTTATTTGGGTAGTGAGCCCACCCTTCTTTCTTGACTCCTAATAGGATCTATCCTCTAACAAGGACTATGTACTATAATGTTTCAATAAGCTCCTAACAGGGCTAAATCTTCTAACAAGGATACTATACTCTTAGTACATCATTTGTTGGTGCTAATTCCCACTGGGTTTTTACCTTTAACAGGGTTTCCCCGAGACCAAAATATTGTGTTATTGTGTTGGCATTTATTGTGTTCATTGGATATAATATTGCTTCTATTCAAAGTTTGAAGTTTAATAATCTATCATACAACTAATTCACCCCCCCTCTCAGTTGTATTGTGGACTGTTATTCCTAACATTTAGCACATAATACAATGATGATGAAATTAGTACAATAGACCTCAACATATGAAGAGATAAGTTATACTAGCACATACAAATTAAGATACCAAGAAATGATTAATTTCATCAAATTAAGTGTATAAATTATCAATGATATGCATAGGTATGTAAAGGGATTTCTAACTTAGCATACAAAAAATTAGCAATAATAACACAAGAGGACATTAGAACATATGAAAAAATGTTTCCTTTATTATCTTTGTGAGATTATACAATCTCAAAAACCTTTCTATACATAATGCAAAATCAAATGTCACTACAAGTTTCTCTCTAAATTTCTCCAGAGTTATCCCTTTTTCGAAAAGTTCCCTATTACATAGCCAAAGCTTTGTATTGATGGACTCGCCTTGATAACTAACTACTTACAGGTTAGTAACCAACTAAATTAGAGCATGAAATTTATTCATAGTTTTACAACCAACTCTAACTATTATTAAATAAAAACCCAAATCCTAACTTTAACAAAAGGAAAGTCGGAATCTTAAATAAAACCAAATTTACTAAAGTTACAATATTTACAAAATATCAAGATCACAACTTTATCCAACTATTCTTATCATGCTGACATTGTTCTCTTGGCACTCTCTAAAATACTTCTAGTGATGTTCCTTGTTTTTCCTTCTCAAGTCTAGAAATATGTTTGACCAAGACCTCATCTAAACTTTCATATTCTTCTTATTATTACAGTGTTTTTTTGTATTTCCTTCTTGATCACCTTCTATGGCATTATCCAGTTGACGATTGACCATAACAATACCAAAATGAGGAAAAGGTAATTTGTGAAAGTGGAATTGGATCTTTGTATATTCTCAAAATTGTTGACATTTTTAGGATTGATAACACCAAGATTAACCTTGTTTGTAGTGTGTATTCTAATTTGAAGAAGAAATTACTTTTGGAAGTGGGTGTTGTTCTGAGAGGGGGAGGGGTGAATCAAAACAAAGTGATTTATAAAACTTTGAGACTTTTAAACTGAATTGACATGTATAAACAACATTTATCCATAAAAAATGCTATGATCACGAAATTTAAAATGCAAGATATCGGAGCAAGTGAATACAACTCACAAAAGAGGCACACAATTTGTGCTGAGTGGGAAACCCTCAAAACATTTCTATCTTTTCATAGGGAAAAAACTACTCCATTAAAACCTATCATTTTATTGAGCAACAACCCTTCTTTACATTGTTTAGCAACTTCAACTACTTGGAGCTTCAACTCCTCTTTCTTTCACAATGTTTTTTCAGATTACAAATGTACATAAACGTATGTTTTAGATCTCTTACATTCATGTACACAAATAACCTTATGCATTTTACTTTCAATATCACTCAGTGATCCATACATAAGAAAAATATGAGTGTATCATTTTTCTTTTTCACCTTTGAATACACACGCATATTCCCTTATATAGGGGTGTATTTAAGAATATTTACATGAACTGTAGTAATATCAGTTACATATACATAACTGAAACAAAATTGGTTTGACAACTAATCAACCACCAATAGTATCCATACCCTCTATTAGGGTTCTTTCATACAAATTGAATCACTTTTAATAACCCAAAAAAAATTTGAACCATTTTGTTGATACCCATTTTGAGATATTAAACCATGATGAAAAATTGTCACACAATTTAATCCTTTGTTAGGACAAACACAAAATTGGATCATCTTTGAGTGTAGTTAAAACCATTTTTAACTTCCCTTAACAAATGAAAATAGCAACTTCTTTCATTCAGTTATTCAATTGAAATGTTTGAATTGATAAACAACAACATATCTTATTGTTCAGAAAAAACCATGCATGGTTACCAAAAGAAACATTTCTTTTTAGATATTTGACACAAATGTGAAAACCCCAAATCCATTTTGGTAAAAAGAAGGAAACTTGTAACTTGAGAGATGTAAGAATATCTAGCTTTCGTGTACCATTATTTCAAACCTAGAAGAGAGAAAAACATACATGACATCCTTGTAAAAAACTAAATCAAATACCTCATTCTCTATTTCACAAAGGCTGCTCATAGTGACATCTTGGTAAACCCCAATGCTGTACTTAATCAATTATTTCATATTCACAACACAGAGAAGAAAAAATCTGTCAAAAAAAATTTATCTCTGAACTTTGATATTCTTGTGTTCAACCACATGCATGCAAGCAGAACTGAGCAATACCTTTACCAATCTTTCTTAAATAGGTATTATTAGAACCAGATTTGCATACTGCTCATCATACTAAAAAAATATAAAAAATGTGGATCATATAGGCATCTATGAAGCTACATAAGAATAGTCATGGCGGCGGCTCTGTTGTAGGGTTTTTAAAAAAACTTTCTTTTACAAATAAACTCATTGTATGAGTTAAGAAAAAATATTAACCATCAACCAAAGTTTTGGAGTCAGCCATACTAATTTTCTAAGTGGCTTTCTAACAACCAGGTTAAGTAACCATAGGGTTTAGTAAATTAGCACCAAAGGTTGAGAAATATTAATATTATAAATGACAACTATAGGTGTGTACCCAAACATGTTAGTAATTTTCAAACTTAGTCAACACCTATTGTCAGATGCCATGTAGGTTCAGAATTCATTCTTACAATTTGCATCAAGGACAATAATCCAACAAACTCCCCCATTGTCCTTGAGGAAAAACAATTTTATTTTCCTTATACATCATATGAACAAATGTAAATGGATGATCAAGATGAGCACATAAACAAATAAGCACAATATAGAACTCTATACTTACTCAAAGATATGACCATCACAAATATACACTTACATTTGACATGTCATATAGAAAAAATAAACGAAAGTGCCAATACTGATAAAAAATACTTGAATATACACCTAAATATACCTAACACAATGAATCACATAACCAATATGATCACTCAACAAGATACTTGAATCAGAAACCATCTCTGTCAGACTGAAACTCTCTATAAAACCATCTAAAGTAGAACCATCTCTATCGTATGATGAAGATCTTTGTTAGACTAAAACTCTCTGTAAAACCATCTAAAATGGAACCATCTCTGTCATATGGTGAAGGAAATGTCTCCCCCATTTTGCATCAAGGACAAAAATAAAAGTACTACTTTTGGGAAACAAAAATATGTCCGTGAATAGGAGTAGAAACCTACAAATAGAGTCTTGTTAGAATGATTGAGAGGGGGGTGAATCAGTTAGATCAGTTATCCTACAGTCCCAAATACAAAGATGTAACACTCAAAACAAATTCAACAAATTTTGCAGCTCGGTAACATAAACTATTAAACTATCTGTGCCTTTTACCGATTACCAATTAATTAACTCATTGTGATTACCAAGCAAATAAAATATGCAGTATGTAAAGTATGACAATAAAACAATCATCACAAAAACACATAACACAATGATTTAATGTGGAAACACAGTTTAGGGAAAAACCACTTGGAACCGGTAACCCAAAATAATTTTCACTCTTCTAAAGTGAGCTTGGTGAAGAGCCAACCTTGTTAAAGGTTACAAACACACTATTAGGTGTGACCTTGTTAGAGGATTTAAGACTAATGGTTAATCTTTCAACTAGCATTCACTATGGGGTCAATAAGATAACAATGTACATTCCTTGAATGACATAGGGCATAACATAAGACAATTAAGTCCACTCAGTTAGGATATTTTTATGTATCAATAGTTAAACTAAAACGGTAGTTGATCTGATTACAATACAACTTAACTTGCAGATGTTCAGATCTATTCTAAGCCCATACAAATCCTCTGATCAATAATTAAACTCACTTCCTCAACTTACTTTCACTTGGTAATAGCTCTCTAATGCTTGGTACTATTCTTCAGTTTGGTTCTCCTTCAACCAGTCTGATCAGGCATGCATGAAACTATATTCACACGAAAACTCTGCAGTGTTCTTTCTTCTGGCATAGTGTCAACAATGAAACTTATGTCTCTTAAATAGATAGATAAACCATTTTCAAACCAACCATCAGATTTTTTTGCTTATCCTTGTTCATTGATTTTGTCTCTTAAACCTTCCTCAACAGTTGTGTCCGTAACATGTTTCAATTCCATCCTTTAGATCTTCTCTGAATTTTGTAAGCCATGGATCTTGTAACAAACTTTATCCTCAATCTCAAAATCATAACAATTTCTAGCTCATCAAATTCAGTTGTCTGAACTAATAATTTAATACTTTCATCCATACTCAGTTAACAAAGAAATGCGTCAGAGAACACAAGCTTGGTTAATATTATCACTCGGTATACACTACATTGGCTCAGTGTATACTAAAGTGCTTCATTTACCGACCACATTGTCTTGTACAATTTTGCTTCCATCTTTATAATAGATTAATACAACATAATCAAGTCAACATTATGAGATCATAGACTTATCAATAACTTACCCAAAGTATTCCTTATCCTCATCTGTCATATCCATCTTCATCCATGTAGATATCTCAGTTCTTGATCTTTTCTCCCTTTTTATAGATGTTTAGATGTTTGCAACTAAGATGATGAGTACTGTCAAAAATAGTTGACATCAATGAAAATATAATGACTGATTTAATTATCTTACATATCATTTCAGTAACTCAATGATCTCTAATCACTAATCTTCAAGTCATTCCAGTATTCAATCATTTGTAGTTCATCAATCTCTCCCTTTGTCATTGATGGAAACACAAACAATATGAAATATGTCATACACATACCAAACATGTATTCTAAAACTATGTAAGTAAATGATGTAGCTCGGTAAGCTCTCCCTAGCTTGATTTTTAATATGTTTAATCACTACGTTACAAGACAACATTACCAATGCAAACTCTCCTTTGCAGATTTGATCTTTTGAGCTCTCAGATTCCTTCTGTTCTTAGCAACAAATCTTCAAGTCTCTCCCTGACTTTCTTAGATTATCTCTCCCTTAGATATTTCATGTTTGAGCCTTCTCTCCCTTTGACAACAATGCCAAAGAAAAACATGAAATATATAGCTTTGCAGTAGCTAAGTAAATCTCTATTGTTTAGTGCAGACAATGTATCTTTGTATACTGATATACAAATCTTTGTTCTAGTTCCTCAAATCATTCACAACTTTAGACATGATCTAAAGTGTGAACTATGTTGCATCAAAATGAATGATCTTATGATAAGATTAGGCTGATGCAACCTCTAGATCACATTAGTGACCGGTAGGCAAGGGATGGACCCCAAGTCTAGTCCTCAAGTATTCAAATGTGTCCTTCAGTGGAGACTTGGTAAAAATATTAGCAAGTTGCTCCTTTGATGTAACATATTCCAGTTTGACTTGCTTCTCCTATACTTGTTCTCTTAAGTAGTGATACTTAATTGAAATATGCTTTGTCTTTGAAAGCATTACAGGATTCTTAGAAATATTTATTACACTAGTTTTGTCACAATATATAATCACTGGCTCAGTGATTACCTCATTCATCCCTTCCAACACTTGTTTGATATAGGCAATGTTTGAATAGTTTGTAGAAACACCAACATACTCTACTTTAGCAGTAGACTGAGAAATACAAAGTTGTTTCTTACTTGTCCAAGTTACAAGTCTTTCACCAAAGAAAAATGCTCCTTCGGTGGTGCTCTTTCTATCATCTATATTTCCAGCCCAATCTGTGTCGGTGTAAACTTTGAGTTCAAATTTGCCTTCCTTGGGATACCATAAACCATAATCCTTTGTTTTCTTCAAGTATCTCAAGATTCTTTTCACTGCAACCATATGTGAATCCTTTGGATTGGTAGAAAATATAGCCACAATCCCTACTGCATGTGCAATATTAGGCCTATTGTGTAAAACATACATCAATTTACCAATCATGGATCGGTACAATGTCTGATTTACCTTTGTAGATTCATTATCTTTTATCAATTTTCAGCATGTAACCATCAGTGTTCCTACTGGTTTAGCATCTTCCATACCAAATTTTCTCAATACTTCCTTAATGTACTTTGATTGTGTGATGAAAATTCCATCATTTTGTTGAATAACCTGCAAGCCTAGAAAGAATTTAATCTCTCCAAACATTGACATTTCAAATTCCTTTCTCATCTCATCAACAAATGATTTACAAATATGATCTTGTCCTCCAAAAATTATATCATCCTCAAATATTTCAACAATCAAAATAGTATCATCAAATTCTCCTTTCATATACAAATTGTTGTTTTCACTAGTTCTTACAAAACCAATACTTAAAAGATACGTATGTAACCTTTCATACCATGCCCTCAGTTCTTTCTTTAATCTAATTAGAGCTTTGTGCAGTCTACATACCAAGTCTTTTTGCTTCAGATCAACAAACCCTTCTAGTTGTTCTATGTAGACCTCCTCCTCTAGCATTCCATTTAGAAAAGATGACTTAACATCCATTTAGAAATGTTATATATAGGATAACTCATTCAATATGACTAGAGCAGGAGTGGGAGCGGGTGTGCAAATGGGTAGAATTTTGAATTCACTAGTGGGTGGGAATCTTAGATTGCAGGCTATGGGTTCCTTAGGGGATTCTTGTTGTGTCGATTCCCTTACAGATTAGGACTCTACAGACCTAGAGAAAAAGGATGGGGTCCCATGTGAAAAGGAGTAAGACCCAGGTAAGGAAGTGGGAGTGGGAGCTAAGAACGAGGACCTCCCTGGGCCATCTTCTTCAATGATGACCCAGGCATGTGACCAGGATGGTCCTCCTCGTTGGTGGTCAACACTCTTTGGGATAAAACCCTCAAGAAAGTCCTCTTTCCCATCCATTAAGGACATATCAAATAAGGAAAAAGGCAACTTTGTTTTAGTAATACCTGATGAACTGGTTGACCACAACATTGCATCCATGGACAATACTCTGGTGGGAAAGTTTGTTGGCTCTAGGCCAAATATTGACATTGTCAGGATCTTTTCTAAAAAAAAATGGGACCTGAAGGGTCATGTTTAGGTCTCTACAATGGCAAAGGGGTTTTTGTCTTTTGAGTCCTCTTGCAAAGAGGACATGAATAAGATCCTCTACACTAGCACCTAGGTCATAAGAAAGGCCACTTTGGCATTACAAAAATGGATAGCTAATCTAGATCTTAACGACTCCTTCGTCCAGGCCCTGGTGTGGGTGAGATTTCCATAACTACCCATGGAGTTCTGGGCTAAAGATTTCTTTGATAGGATAGCCAAATCTTTTGGTACCCTTCTTTCTATTGACCCTGTTACAGTCACTAGGAGCTGTCTCACCTTTGCCAAGATCTGTATTAGAGTGGAAGAAGGCAAGGATATGCTGGAAGTTATTGAGCTTCGTTCCAAGATGGGAAAGTGTGTGCAGAAAATAGACTATGAAAGCATTCCTTTTTCTTGTTTCCACTGTAAGAAAGCAGGTCACAAAGCCAAAACTTGTACTGTCCTCTAGGAAAAAGAGATAGAAAGGAAACCTAGACAAGCACTTAGAAAGCAAAATAAAGGTGTATCTTAGGAGGAACCAAAGCCCAAAACCAAAAGAATCTTGAAGAAAAAGAACTACACACTCCCAATCTGGATACAAAGGATCCTAGGGATGTGGAGAAGCTGATGTTGACCCATCTTGAAGAGACTCACGGAGTGCCCCCCCCCTCTTTTGGGTCTTGATTTGGACATAGCCAATCAACAAGAATCAAAGGAAGAAAACAAGAAAGAAGCTCAGATTGAAGGTGGTGACTCATACTCAGGCACCATCTCTATTTCATTGGTCCTAGAGTCCATTGCTCCCTCTATGTCTAGTGTGAACAACTTTTTTCCTAGCCCTAAGATGCAAGAATCTGGGAAGTACCAATAGATTGAGGATCTAATGGTCTCAGCTTCCCCAAACCAATTCAACATCATGGTGGAGATTTTTTCCAAGCATAAGGAAGAAAAGGAGGGCTGGATCTTAGTTCACAAGAAGAAGAAACCAAGTAGCAGAGACCCATCTCCAGTTTCCCCAACTGCCACTAGAAGTAGGAAAAAGGTAGAGGGAAGGGGTAGAAGCCATACCCCAGAAAGAAAAAGGACAAGCCAGATAAGGTAAATAGAAGAGAGCTTGAATAAAATGGATGGAAACTGGGTTTCTATCCAAGCTTACAACACCTCCATAAAGAAATGAAAGTCATCTCTTGGAACATTCATGGACTAAATAGCTTACATAAGAAGGATGTCATCAGAAATATGATAAGAGATCACAGACCAAACATTTTTTTAATTCAGGAAACTAAAATGCGGAAGGATAAGTTAGAGAAAATTAAATTCAACAAAGCTATGGATAATAGAGCTACTAGCTTTGAGGGAGCGTCTCAGGGGCCTTATTACCATGTGGAACTCACATCACTTCAAAGTTTATGTCATCTACGAAGGAGGTAACCTTCTTCTCTTACATTTTACTAGAATAAAAGATAATGAAAGTTAGTTCATTTTGAATATTTATGCTCCTAACTCTAAAAGAGAAAGAAAGACCTACTAGAATAAGATCATCTTCACATTTCCCTTCTTAACTGGACTAAAGGTATCATTATGGGGGACTTCAACACCCCACTTCAAGAAGGGGAAAAAAAGGGAGGAATAGCACCTGATTCTGAAAGTAGGCAAGACCTAATGGACTTCATCAATGACTTGGCTCTGCTAGATACAGATCTTCAAGGTGCTGACTTCACTTGGTCAAATAGGTAGATTGGAATGGATTGCATTCAAGTTCATTTGGTTAGGGCCTTGTATTCACTAGACTGGTTGAACAGCTACAGTCTTAACCTCTTAGCCCTGGTTCATGCTGGCTCAGACCACTCCCCCATCTCGCTTTCCCTGGATTAGATTGACAAGAAAAGGAACTTTCCCTTCAGATTTGAAAAGATGTGGGTTTCCCATCCTAATTTTCTCAATAAAGTCAAAGAGTGGTGGAACATATATGTTGAGGGAACAACCATGTTTAGAGTGGCAAAAAAGATAAGGAATATCAAATGTAATGTCAAAAATTAGAACATAGAGGAATTTGGTCACATCTTTACCTCTAAAGATAAGACTCTCAATGAACTTAATTGCATTCAAGCTGAAATCCAGAAACAAGGCTATGATGAAGATAGATTGCAAAAATAAAAAGCCATCCTTTCAAATTACCATAACATTATTGGGTAGGAGGAAACTTTTTGGAAGAAAAGATCGAGGTCCATCTAGCTCAGGAAAGGGGACCAAAATACTCACTTTTTCCACATCTCCACTATGAGATAGAGAGCTTCTAACATGATAAGTAGAATCAAGAAGGCAGACCAAGCTCTTAAGGAGGACAAGGATATCACTGATGAGGCAATCACTTACTTTTCTTAGCTCCTCTCTAAAGATCAGGGGATATCTGAACAAGACCAGATCTATCTCCTTGATAATATACCAAGAATCATCACTAACCATCAAAACAAAGACTTATGCTCTATCTCGGACATGACTAAAGTCAAGAAAGCTATGGACTCTCTTCTAGGGGACAAAGCCCCTGGACTAGATGGCTTCCCTATGTTCTCCTTTCACCTTTATTGGGATGTGGTGAAAGATGATGTGGTTCTAGCTGTGCAAGAATATTTTGGCTTGAAGAACCTCCTCAAAGAACCCAAGACCTCTAGTGCGGATTCTTTTAAGCAATTCAGACCCATAAGCCTATTTAATTGCTTCCTTAAGATCATCTCCAAGGTTTTCACCTCCAGGATTCTCATAGTCCTCCCTTCCTTGATTTCAAAGCAGTAATCTGGCTTTGTGCCTAGTAGACAGATTCTGGATTCCATAATGATGGTGCATGAAGTTATTCATTCGTTAGAAGAAGGAAAAAGGGAAGGCTTTCTTCTCAACCTTGACCTCTCCAAGGCCTATGACCAGCTAGACTGGTAGTTTCTTCTCAGAGTTCTTGAAGCTTTTGGTTTCAACTCCAATTCCTACAAGCTTCTCTTTCAAATCATCTTGACCCCTTCCTTGGTGGTCATGATTAATGGCTCCCCATCTGTCGTCTTCAAACCAACTAGGGGCCTAAGACAAGGGAACCCTCTCTCCCCCATTCTCTTCATCATTCTTGTTGAGTGTTTGGGGAGACTTATCTCGGCCTCTAAAATGACCGGGGACCTAAAAGGCATTAATCCCTCATCTGGTGACATTGTCTTTACACACCGGCAATTCATGGATGATACCATTCTTGGAGGTGAGGCTTCTATGGGAGAAGCTAGAGTAGTGAAGGGCATTATTATAAATTATAGTAGGGTTATAGGCCAAACTATCAACTGGAACAAAAGTGCTCTTTTCTTTATCAACACACCTGAAGCTAGACAGAGGAAAATTGTTCATATTTTGGGTTGCGGTATTGATACCTTACCTTCTACCTACTTGGGGCTTCCCTTAGGTGTTAAACCTCCAGAAGCCTTTTGGAACAAACTGATAGACATATTTAACAAGAAGCTTGCTGGTTGGAAAGGGGTCATCCTTAGCCAGTCTGGTAAGATCCAACTGGTAAAGTCTACTTTATAGAATCTTCCCACCTATGCCCTCAAACTTTTCCCTATCCCAGATAAAGCTGTGAAAGCCATGGAAAGAATCCAGAGAAGATTCCTCTAGTCTAGTGCTAAGGACCACAAGTGCATCCCCCTAATTTCCTGGGAGAAAGTGTGCCAACCTAAAATTTTTGGTGGCCTTGGTTTAAGGAAATTGAGACCTTTTAACAAAGCCCTTCAAGCTAAACAAATCTAGAGAATTTTCAGTAGCATCGACGAGTGGAGGGACACCTTTGAAGAAAAATACCTCTTGCATAACTCACTCAACAAATTTTTTGATGAGGCGGATTCCCCCAAAGGTTCTATCATTTGGAATGGTCTCCTTGCCGCCAAGGACTTTGCTAAATCTAGGGATAAGTGGAAAATAGGTAATGGTAATTATGTCAATTTCTGGAATGAGAATTGGCTTCAGATGGGCAGTCTGAGAAATTTTGACACTCTGTACAACTGGAGACATGTCTACTCTCAAACCTACAGGACTCAGGTTTGTAATTATAGAAGGGAGGACAAATGGGTGGATCTCACTCAGATTTCTCAGGACCTATCTCCTTTGATGACTGCTCTCAATGCGGTTACTCTCTCTCCCAAGCAGGACAAGATTATCTAGGAGGATTCTTCGGATGAGAATTACATGGTGGCTTCCACCTATTCTTCACTGACCACCCAAATCCATGATTTGAATTTGTTATGGGCCAAATCTTGGATTCCTAGTCTCATGCCCAAAATCAATGTCTTATTCTGGCTCTTGCTCCAGAACCGTATCCTTACTGTGGATAATCTCATCAAGCGTGGGTTCCAGTTCAAAAATAGATGTGTTCTCTACAAATACCAAGAGGAATTAGTGGTCACCTTTTCATTCATTGCTCCTTTGTTAGTCAAATTTGGCAACTCCTCTTTTCGGTCATGAACCTCTCATGGTGCTTTCCCCTATCTTTCAACAATCTCTTCTCCCAATGGGTCTTCAAAAGGTTTGATCTGGACTTCAAGTTATTCTATACCTAGATTCTTCCTCATTTTTGTTGGGGGATCTAGAAGGAGCGCAATAATCACATCTTTCATGATTGTTCTTCTCCCTCTAAAATTATCTTTGAAGAAATCATTCATGTTGTTAAGGAGAATCTTTTCTACTATGGTGGATCTAACCTTCTTGCAAGAAAGGCCTAGGCTGCTACTTAGGAAAAAAGATAGAATTGTGTGTGGACTAGTCCTCTGACTGGTTGGACCAAAGTCAACTTTGATGATGCAGCGAAAGGGAACCCTGGTCAAGCTGGCAGTGGAGGAATAATTAGGAATAGCTTCAGCATTGGCACTGCGGCTATCAGTCTCCCCTTGGGTGCTTAGATGAATCACTATGCTGAAGCCTGTGCGGCTCTTCAAGTTACCAAACTTGCTAAAGAACAGGGGGTTAAGTAGCTTTGGCTAGAAGGTGATTCGATGAACATCATCAATTGCCTCAACCTCTCTCACCCTCCCTCTTGGACTATAGCCAACATTATAGATGAAACTCGGGCCATTCTTAACTCCTTTGATAAGGTGTTCATCCCCCATGCGTATAGGGAAGCCAACGGGGTGCCAGACTGGTTTGCCAACTTGGTAGTCACTAAGGATGCTAAGTTGATATGGCATAATGGAGATGACTTTCCCATAGATGTGAAGAGTATCCTTGAAAAGGAACGACTCCAATGCACTGAGGGAGAAATCTTACAACCTTAATTCCTCGCTTGGTGGTTAGGTGTTGCTGCCTCTCTTCCGCCACTCTTGGATTAGTCCTTTCTTTCGTCTGACTTATGGGAGGTGCTCTGGCTGTTTATAGCCTGGCCCGGTCTTCCTTGCTATGGTTTGGCCCAGGCTTTTCAGTGGCCTACTTCTTGTTTGTTTTGTTTGGGTTTCTTTCTTCCATTCTAGACCTATGGGTTTTAGGCACCCTATAAAACCTATTTTACTTAATCAAAAACATCCATTTGATAGACTTTTAATTTCTTATGTGTAGCATATGCAAGTAACATGCAGACTCCTTCTAGTCTAACAATAGGTGCAAAAGTTTCACCATAATCAATACCTTCTTCTTGTGCATATCCCTTGCAAACAAGTCTGGCTTTGTTCCTAGTAGCTTCTCCATTCTCATTCAACTTATTTCTAAAAATTCATTTAGTATCGATAACATTCTTATCTTTCGGTCGAGGTACTAAAGTCCATGTCTTTTTTTTCTCAATTTGTTCTATCTCTTCATTCATAGCATTGATCCATTCATCATTCTCAAGTTTAACCTTAACATTCTTTGGTTCAAACTCACAAACTAAGCATGTGTTATTTCTTAATTTACTTCTTGTCAGCATCCTAGCTTGCTTGTCTCCAATGATTTGGTTCTCAGGATGATGTCTTCTAACAAATCTTGCAAGCACTTGATCTCTTCTTTATTCTTCATTATGTTCAAGTCATTTCTTTGCTCAGTAGCTTCTTCCCGATCCTCGGTTTCCCTTTGCTATTCCTCAGTACTGTTTTCCTGATGCTCAGTCGACTCACCCTGCAACTTCGGTAGGTACTCTGAATCCTCAACATAATCAAATCTACCATAGTCTTCTGGCTCCTTAATGCTTTCTTCATCATTTTTATCAGCAAATTCATCAACTCTAACATTAGCACTTTCAATCATCTTATTAGTAACTTTGTTCAAACTTTTTTAAGCTTTACTTTTAGTAGAATATCAGAGAAATATTCCCTTATCCCCTTTAGAGTCACCCCTTTAGAGTCAAATTTCCCATTCCTATCATCTTTCAGAATAAAACATTTTCTACCAAAAATTATGAAGTAACTTACACTCGGTGTGTAACCAAACCATAACTCATAGGGTGTCTTGTTTGTGTCTTTATTTAGTTGTACTTGGTTCAGTACATATATAGCTATGCTAACTGCCTCTCTCCAGTACATCTGTGTAACATTTTTCTCAATCATCAATTTTCTTGCACAATCAACAATAGATATGTTTCTCCTTTCACCAATCCCATTCTATTGCAGTGTTCTAGGAGTAGAAACATGTCTTTTGATGCCATGCTCATTACAATAGTTAGTGAATTCATCAGAAATAAACTCACCACCTCTATCAGACCTTAAACATTTTAGTTCTTTTCCGGTTTCTTTTTCTACTTTAGCTTTGTACCATTGAAACATCTTAAATGCCTCAGATTTCTCTTTTAAAAACATAACAATCATCAATCTAGTGTAATCATCAACAAACAGAATAAAGTATCTATCACCATAATAGCTCCAAGTTCTCATGGGACCACATAGGTCGGTGTGAACTAACTCTAAGATTTTTTTTGTTGAATACTCTTTACTTTTAAAACTAGATTTTGTCATCTTTCCTTTTTGACATTGATGACACATAACATGATCCGATTTAGTTAGACTAGGCAGTCCTCTAACTTTTCTCTTTCGACTGATCTTAATCATGTTATCAAAATTTACATGACATAACCTTTTATGCCATAACCATGCATCTTCATTTTTCACCAGCAAACCAGAAGTCTCAGCATTGTCAAGATAAAATAAGTTACCTTTTGATTGTCCTCATGTTCCGACAAGCTTTCCACTTTCATAAAAAATATTTACCTTCTTGCTTTCAAATGCCACTCAGTGACCTGAGTTGTTAAGCCATGCCACACTTAGCAAATTATAATTCAATCCTTTTACCCAATAAGCATTATCACATCTAATTTTATCATTTATCAATAAAGATCATTTTCCTTTAACCATGCAAGGTGTATAATTACCCATTTTCACTAATCCTCCATTATAATGCTCAAGATGATCAAACTTATCTTCATTGTCAGTCATGTGATGTGTACAGCCACTATCAATGATCCAAGTATCAATTTTTACTCACTTTAAAAATGAGTTTTGTTTCTACATACCTTTCCTCTTCCTCAGAATCATCTTTCATCGCAACAAATACTACCTCAATGTCATCATCGGTGTCGGTGTCGGTGTCGGTGTCCTCTTCTTCAACTAAATAACATGCCTTTTTGCCCTTATCTTTGTAATCTTGGTTATTTCTATTGCAGTGTCGGTAACCTCTATTGTTTCTTCTTCCATAGCTCCCATCACCAGATCGGTCTTGGTCTTTATCTTCCTCCTTCCTGTTGGGACATCTAGTAGCAATATGACCAACTTCTTTACAGTTAAAACAAGCTAAAGGTAATTTAACATTATATCTACCTTTACCTTTAGGCAGTCTTCGGGTCATAAGAGCTTCAAGTTCATCAAGCTCGTCATAAGTATTACTATCACTGTCATTCTTTATATTATGTCTACTGCTAGAAAAACCGATCTTCAGAGAAGACATAAAAGAAGACTCAACAAACGGTACAACACTATCATCAAAATTGTTCAGATCAAGATTAAGAGTGCTGCCAAGTGGAGACCTCATTTCATGTATAGCAGATATTCTGATTGCATATGCAGGCAACAAGGTTCTCATAATTTTACTTACCACTGTATCTTCATCAATGACACCACCAGATCCTCGGATAGCATTGACTACCTCTTTGACTCGGTTTGAATGCTATGTAATGTTTTCTCCTTCCTTCATTTTCATATCATCAAATCATCTTCTCAGGCTTTCAGCTCTGGCTCTTTTCACATTTTCATCACCACCATAGACTTGAGCAAGTTTCTCCCACATTTCCTTTGTAGTAGTGCAAGTCTTGACATCCTCAAATTCAGGATAGAGTAGTAGCAATATCTATCATAGTAATGTTGTGTTCATGTCGGTCTCTTAACTGATCAAGAGTTAAAGGTCTAGTGGGCAGTTGTATGTAGCCATTTTTCAGTAAAGTTATAGAAGAACTACCAATTCAAGATATATGAAGTTTCATTCGAATTTGTCATATAGTAAAGTTGTCCTTATTCAACTTCGGCACTTCCCTCTTATACATCTTGTAATCTTTTTGCTGAAGTCCTTAAAACTTTGTTCCAAGCAACCAATGCTCTGATACCAATTGTTATAATCACTAAGAGGGGGGTGAATCAGTTAGATTAGTTATCCTACAGTCCCAAATACAAAGATGTAACACTCAAAATAATTTCAACAAATTCTACAACTTGGTAACATAAACTATTAAACTGTTTGTGCCTTTTACATATTACCAGTTAATTAACTCACTGTGATTACCGAAAAAATCAAATATGCAGTATGTAAAGTATGACAATAAAACAATCATCATAAAAACACATAACATAATGATTTAATGTGGAAACCCTGTTAAGGGAAAAACCACCTAGGACCAGTAACCCAAAATAATTTTCACTCTTCTGAAGTGAGCTCGGTGAAGAGCCAACCCTGTTAAAGGTCACAAACACACAGTTAGGTGTGACCTTGTTAAAGGATTTAAGACTAACAGTTAATATTTCGACTAGTATTCACTATGGGGTCAATAAGATAACTGTCCAGTTCTAGAATTGTTACCTTTATTAGGCAATGAGGCTAACAACAATTCTAACTGACAATGGAAACCTTTCCTAGCTGTGGGTGGACTATGATTCGAAAGGAATCTCCGGATTCTAGGCCGGCTCCTATAAAAATTGGCCATCACTTTACTAACCCGAATAACTTGATGGGAAAAGGGGTAAAGGAATTAAAAAAAAACTTAGAAAATAAGGTGATACACCAATGACTGATTCAAAAATCAGAAAAGAAAATAACAACTCTAGACCTAGTACACAATGAAATTCAGATGATTGGTTCACTTTTCAACATATAGATTAATGAATTTGATAATCAGGGATTAACCACAGATTATTGAACTCTTAATAACATATGTTTCTCAAATAAGGTTTGATAAATCAGACTTATCAATCTGGAAGGAACAATGAAACATTCACATCCAAAATTCAAAATCAGAATTGAAAACACTTACTAAAGAAGATGGAAAGGAATGACAATCTGAACACAAAAATGACCTGTAATCTGGTATATTTCCTTCACAAATTTCTGCAAAAATGGTTACAAAAGTGGCCTGAGAAACATCTAGGAACAATACATTCACTAAAATGTCCTCTTTTCAAAATTTTCCACCACTAGAAAAAAAAACAAAACTTCCTTCCTAAAAAGGCCCCCGAAAAACCCTAATCTAGGAATGCCTATCTCCCCTAAAAATGCTTAATCTTTGGCCATAAATCATGCCAAATAATTAGACATGTCATCAAAACTAAAAAAGTCCACCTTCCCCTAAATTTTGGCTATATACAAGGAAAAAATTTCCTTTTACATCATGAATTAAGCCAAAATTAATACATTCTTTTAATATAATTGGCTTTATAATTAAAGAGATAAATCTCTTAATACAAATATTTAGCCAATTAAATTAAAAGAAAACAAATATTAATAAAGATTTAATATTTGTTAATGTCACTAAATCATTATTTAAAAGTTTTAAATATAAATATCAAAAACTTAATAAATAATAACCTAAGTCTACCCTAACTTCTAACATACAAACTTTAGCAATTATGAAATAGGCAGAGTGGGGAGTAAACTCGACCCACTTGCCTTTAGATTTTCGAATATGCTAGAAACATGGGACAGATGGCAAATTTCTCATGACAGAACTGACCTTCTATTAGTCTTAACATTGTGGATGCCAAAATATATACTATTTTGTTTTGGGGTTTTGGTCTTGTTGTCGAACTTGGCATTTCATGAAGTTTATTTGCAATACAAAGGGTTTGAAACCCTAGTTCCTTGAAGATATACGCTGGAACTAGTCATCTGTTAAAGATTTTTGGCTAAAAATCAAGGAAAACTGATCCCTTAAACAATGAAGAACTCAGTCTTCTCTCTGCTGAAACTGTAAGTTAACATTTCTTTCACTCTCTGTCCATTACTTGCTCTGAAAATGTACATCTTCTTGCATGCGAAAAGGGTTTTAACTGATTTGATATAAGGCTTTACTTTTCTGTAGATATGAGTTGATCTCTGCATAAAATATGTTTGAACTCTCTGTCAACACTCTGCATTAACATTTTAATAAAAAACATGGCCCTTTATTCTGGAAACTGCATTGCTGTTTCATATTAAAACTTGGCATTCTTTGTTAAAAATGTGAGTGCACTGGTGTTAACATTTTTAAATAAAAACGTGGGCTCCTTTCCTTTGATAAAACCATACCTCCTTCTGCTGCATAATACATGGAAGACCTTTGAAGTCTTTGTCAATTTTTTTTTCTTCTTTGCATAAAAACAACATTCATTGCATGAAAAAGGGCTCACTTGCTGTTTTCATTTTCTGAACTGTGCATTCTTGATTTGAAGAACAAAACACGTGATTCTCTACTATATGTATGCATTATTGACTGTTGAAAACTTTGCATTAATGTTTTGATAAAAAAACATGGAGTCTCTTTTTATCTGATGAATATCGACATGCATTTATTGTTGTTCCAATTTTGAAACCCTTTGTAGATGCAAGAAATATGGGTTCCTGTTGCTAAAATATGAGTTCATTTGGTATGAACTTTCTATTTAATGTTTCAAAAAATGTGGCATCTCTGTTACTCGCATTCCTTTCTTTGCATAGAATAAAGATTTGAACTCCAGTTCACACTTTTCAATGACGTTTTTAAGAAAAAAACAAAAAAAATGTGGCTCTGTTCATAAAAATTGAATTCTCTTCTCTTCATGAAACATAAGGTTTAATGATGAAAATGTGGGTTTACCGCCTGCTGGAAATACATGCACTATGAGCTTCTCTATTAGTGAAAGATTTCATACCAAAAACCTCTTATCTCTGGAAAAATATAACATCAAATGCTGAAAATATGGGATCCATTTGTAGCCTCTATTTGTAAAATAAAAAGCATCATGCTGGAAGTATAGAATCATTTGTTGACCTACATACACACTGAAGTTAATAAATGGAAATATATTTCAATGTCAGTCACCCCTTTTTCATTGATGTGGCTCTGATGATGAACATTGTCACAAATATTTTGACTCATAGAAACTCTGTTCTTGCACACAATATAAATTTTCCCTATAGCTGAAAGTATAAATCAACTGGTGAACATTCAGATGTTGAAATTCCTTATCAATGCATCACTTGTTTTATCTATAGAACATCAGATAGCTTCACCCCTTTTTTACTTTTAATTGCTCAGTTCAAATATGAACTCCACTTGGCAAATAAAATATCTGGACATGTGCACCTATAGCCAAAAGGTGTTTACTGTTGCTTGTAAATGCACTGATACTTCCTGTAGCACTGTTGAGCTCTTTGCTAGCACATATTGTTTGTTGTAATAAAAAAAACCCACTGTTACTGAAGAGTCCTCAAGTCATTTGATGAACTTGAACTCTTTGTTTATGAATTGTGATTCCAGTAGGTGATCTTATTGCTCTTTAACCAGCATAAGAACATTTGAAAATGTGTAAACATATAGAGAAGATATTACTATTGTCATTTATAAATGCACGGTAAATGCATAACATTATGTCAGAGAATGACATTCTGTTCTAGCATGAACATGAACTCAAAAAATTGTTATTGTTCCTTCAGCATAAAAACCCTACTGTTTGAACCTTGAGTTCAAACCTTTCAGAAACATGATCTACATTCCAGCATTTGAAATTGATATGATTCTTGTCAGAAATTGAACATATGAACTATTTTTCTTATGATTTCTGACAAGTACTGAAGAATGTGACCTATTGGCATTCTGAGAAAAATAACATCAGCATTATTGAAGCTCCTGTAGCAAAATTTTGTACACTTTCTTTCTGATACTAAATTTCTCATTTTATGATATAAAGTTCAGCAAGATGTAAATGTTTTATATTCTATCAATGAAGTTCGAGCACAGGGTCGTGACACTCATCAACAAAAAAATGCTTATGACTGAGGTTCAAACACGGGTTCGTGACACTCAGTCATAACATTTTGTTAACATTCATATTATGATTCAATCTTGAAGCTCTTGAAAATATTCAGTATTAAAATCATTGAAAGTTCTGAAAATGTACTCTGTTTGTGATGAAATCAGCATCTTTTGGTGAAACAATTTGATTCCTCTAGAGATCAGTAACCTGGAACTTCCTGTAGCACGGGAAACTAGCTTGTTCTGCATCTTCAAAATGACTGAAAAGTGAATCAGTCCAATGTTATCTGCAAAACAACTTGTTAGTTACATGCAATATCAATAAGAAACATATTTTGAAAAAGGTTTCTTAATTCAGGAACACAATTAAGTCTTTTTCATTCAGATTCTTTAGTTGTCCAAAATGAAATCACACACCACAATAGGTACTAAAAGCGAAAGGTTTCATATTTTAGAACATGTCCCTTTAACACTTTCTTGTAGTGAGTGATAGTTTTCATTTTCTTGCTACATTTGTTCTTAGATTGATATGCAGATAGTAACAGATAGCTGATGTATGTAATTATTTTCCTTGTATTGCTTAGATCCATTAGGATCTAACAGTTATTTCTTTTCTTTTTTAGGTGATGCTGCCCTAAGGACTTGAATGCAAATGGTGACCCGAGAATGACTCAGATGCAGGGACCTGACAGAGACCAGTAGAACCAACATAAAAAATGAGGTAATGCATGGGAACCTATTACACATTTCAATTTTCTGTTCTTATTTGTAAATGTACTCTATTTATTGAATCATGTAATATGAATCAAATGACATTTGTACTACATTCTTATGAATGCACAATGTAATGATCAATGATGTATTCTGAATTTGTAATAATTTGATCAATACTTAGAGTACATAAAATAAAAATCTGACAATAAATGTAGTAAGTAGATGCAAACTAACAAAACCTACAAGAAAGTGTTAATTAGACAACTGGGAATGTGCAAATTTCTCTTTTAGTGCCTATTGTGTTGTATGGTTTAATTTTGGATAACAATAACAATGTACATTCCTTGAATGACATAGGGCATAACATAAGATAGTTAAGTCCACTCGGTTAGGAGATTTTTCTGTATCAATGGTTAAACTGAAACAGTAGTTGATCTGATTACAATACAACTTAACTTGCAGATGTTCATATCTATTCTAGGCCCATACAAATCCTCTGATCAATAATTCAATTCACTTCATCAACTTACTTTCACTCGGTAATAGCTCTCTGATGCTTGGTACTGTTCTGCAGTTTAGTTCTCCTTCAACCAGTCTGATTAGGCATGCATGAACCTATATTCACACGAAATCTTTGCAGTGTTCTTTCTTCTGGCATAGTTTCAACAATGAAACTTATGTCTCTTAAATAAACAGATAGATTGTTTTCATATCAACCATCAGATTTTGCCTCTTATCCTTCTTCGTTGATTTTTCCTCTTAAACCTTCCTCGGTAGTTATGTCCATAACACATTTCAATTCCATCCTTTAGATCTTCTCTGAATTTTTTCACTCGTGGATCTTGTAACAAACTTTATCCTCAATCTCAAAATCATAACAATTTCCAGCTCATCAAATTCAGTCAGTTGAACTAAGCATTTAATACTTTCATCCATACTCAGTTAACAAAGAATTGTGTCCGTGAACACAAGCTCGGTTAATATTGTCACTTAGTATACACTACATTGGTTCAATGTATACTGAAGTGCTTCATTTACCGACCACATTGCCTTGTACAATTTTGCTTCCATCTTTATAATAGATTAATGCAACATAATTAAGTCAACATTATGAGATCATAGACTCATCAATAAGTTACCCAAAGTATTCCTTATCCTCATCTGTCATATCCATCTTCCTCCATGTAGATATCTCAGTACTTCATATTTTCTCCCTTTTTATAGATGTTTAGATGTTTGCAACTAAGATGATAAGTACTGTCAAAACTAGTTGACATCAATGACAACATAATGACTGATTTAATTATCTTACGTATCATTTCAATAACTCGGTGATCTCTAATCACTGATCTTCAAGTCATTCAGGTATTCAATCATTTGTAGTTCATCAACTCCCCCATTTTGGAGTAATTAGTGTAAAAGAGATTGAGAGAGAGCTCCCAACCTTGTCCGGAAATACTCAAAATGATCATGAGCCAAAGGTTTGGTAAAAATATCAACAACTTGTTGTTGAGTAGGGACATAGACCAACTAAAATTCATTATCGATGACTTTATCACGAAGAAAGTGAAGTTTCACAGCAACATGTTTAGTTCTAGAATGTAAAACATGATTCTTACTCAACTGTATAGCACTCATATTATAACACAGAATTGTGATAGGTTTTAAAATTTGAATGCCTAAATCAAACAATTGATAATCCATCCAAATTAGCTGTGTACAACATGTTGTAGCTACAACAAATTCAGATTCACATGTGGACAAAGTGATACATTCCTACTTTTTACTATGCCAGGCAACCAACCGGTCACCAAGAAAGAATGCATCACAACTAGTGCTCTTTTTATACTCAGAGCCACTCCAATCCACATCTATATAACCAAACAAAGTGAAATCATCATTATGTGGATACCATAAGCCAAAATCAAGAGTTCCTTGAATGTACTTAAATATTTGATTAACTGCATTGAGATGAGATTGTTTTGGAGCAGATTGAAATTGAGAAACCATGCAGACTGCTTGCATTATATCAGGTCTAGATATTGTAAGGTGCAATAGACTGCCAATCATGGATTTGTATAAAGTTTTATCAACTGAAGGTGAGTCGTCTTCATTAACTAACTTGCAACTTGTTTCTAAAGGTGTGCTGACAGGTTTGTAGTCAACCATGTTGAATTTCTTCAATATATCATTGGCATATTTTGTTTGAGACAAAAATAAACCATGTTCAAGTTGTGACACTTACAAACCAAGGAAAAAGGTAGTTCACCCAAAAGTGACATTTCAAATTCAGATTCCATAATGGTAGAGAATTTCTTTGACAAATAATCATTAGTCTAGATCTAAAAATAATATCATCCACATAAATTTCAATAGCTAGTATATCATCTTTCACAACTTTTGTATATAGAGTATTGTCTGCACTACCACGAGTAAAACCATTCGCAATGAGATGTTTATCCAGCCCGGAATACCAAGCTCTAGGAGCTTGTTTCAAGCCATATAATTCTTTTTTAAGATGATATACATGATCTAGTTTATCAGAAGATTCAAAACCTTATGGTTGTTCCATAAAGACTTCTTCTTCAAGATAACCAGTTAAAAATGTTGTCTTAACATCCATTTGATAAACAGTAAATTTATTATAACTAGCATATGGAAGAAAGATTCTAATAGATTCCATTCTTGCAACTGGTGCAAAAGTTTCACCGAAATCAATACCTTCCTGTTGAGCATAACCCTTACATACAAATCTCGCTTTGTTCCTTACAACCTTGCCATCTTCATTCAATTTATTTCAAAACACCCATTTTCCACCTATGACATTCTTGTCATCAGGTCTAGGAACAAGTTCCCACATTTTAAATTTTTCTCAATCTGATTAATTTCATCTTGCATAGCATTCAACCAACAAGAATCTGTAAGTACTTCAGTTACAGTTTTTGGGTCAAAATCTGATATCAGACATAAATGTTCTGCAATATGAGCATGCTCATCAATTTTGGCTTTTCTTCTAGTTAGAATTACTCCCTCTAGATATCTCCAATGACTTGAGACTCAAGATGTCTTTTTGCCATAATTCTAGGAGTTTTTAGAGTAGTTTTGGCTTCTTAAGGAATTGAGCAATTTTCTCGTTCATTTTGATTAGGAATTTCCTGGTCACCATCATCTGATTCATAATCACATGAAACATGTTCTATTCTTTGAAAATAATCTTCTTCAACACATTTTTCATTTTTATTGTTCAACAAGGAACTTTCATCAAATACCACATTTCTAGCTTCTATGACTTTATTCAGTCTTTTATTATAGCATTTTAAAGCTTTACTATGTGTAGAGTATCCTAAAAAGACACCTTCATTAGATCTTGAACTAAAGCTTTCTAACAAATCATTGTCCTTTTTAATAAAACATTTAAAGCCAAAAATTTTGAAGTTCTTGACATTAGCATTTTTTTCATGCCATAATTCATAAGGAGTATAAGTAGTCCTTACTCTAATTTGAGCCCTGTTTAGAATATATACAGCTGTGTGAACAACTTCTTTCCAAAATTTATCAGGTAGTTTGGCTTCATTTAACACTGTTCTATCCATTTATTTTATAGTTCTATTTTTCCTTTCCACAACACCATTTTGTTGTGGTGTATGGGTAGTTGAATGTTGGCTCTTGATGCCATGTTTTTCATAATACTCAATGAATTCTTGGGAGGTGAATTCTCCACCTCTATCTGGCCTTAAACATTTCAAATTTAGATCAGTTTCCCTTTCAACCATTTTTCTGAATATTTTGAAGCATTTAAAGGCTTCAGATTTATGTTTTAAAAAAGTTACCCAAACCATTCTTGAGTAAGGTCTCATGTTCTACAAACAGCATGAAATATTTTTCATCATTCAGGGATGGATTTTTAGTTGGACCACATAGATCAGTATGTGCAAGCTCTAATGGTCTATTAGATAAGTATTCTTTGGTTTTGAAAGAAGTTCTTGTTTGTTTACCTTTTACACACTTGTCACAAACATTAGCTGGTTTTCTGATTAGAGGTAAGCCTCTAACTTTTTTGTTCTTGTTGATCCTAGCAAGATTATCAAAAATTAGGTGTCCCAATCTTTTATGCCATAACTAGTTTTCTTCAACTTGACTCACAAGACAAGTATTAATCAATCACAACTCTTGAACTGTAGAATCAATTAGATTATAAATATTTCCTCCTATTCTTAAACCACTAGCAATAACTTTGTTCTTTTCATTCTTGATTGAACATCCTTTAGCATTAAAAGAAATGGAATATCCGCTATCACAAATCTGACTTACACTTAGAAGGTTATGTTTTAGACCTACATAATATACATCATGAATGGGTGTATCTTTATTGAGAGTTATTGAACCACGACCTGTGATATAGGCACTTGAATTATCTCCAAATCGAACAAACCCTCCATCAAAATCTTCTAGGGTTTTAAACTTGTTTTTACAGCCAGTCATATGATGTGAACAACCGCTGTCCAAAACCCAAGTTTCAGGTTTATGGGCAAATAGGGTTGTTTCAACAATCAGAGACTTTTCAATATTCAAGACAATAGGTTTCCATACTTGTTTGGGCTTTAAATGCAGTTTACACTGATTAGCAAAGTGCCCATAATGAAAACACTTGAAACATCTGATTATTTTCTTGAACCATACTCATTTCCGCTCATCTTACATTTATATGCCTTATGACCAAAAAGATTACAATTGAAACAATAACCTTTAAAGAAGTAGTTTGAGCCCTGTTTTGAAGACTTTTCTTTTTCAACTATTTTAACATTTAAGTTGGATTGGTCAATCTATTTTTGTAATAAAATCAGTTTCTTTTCTTTTTCATCAAGTGATAACTTTTGATTTTCTAAATTAGCTTGCAAAATTTTATTTTCTCTTTCATGGTTTGAGATTAATTTCTTTAGTCTCTTTAGTTCTTGCAAAGAGCGAAGAAGTTCTTCCTCAAGATCAATGTCTTCATCTGAATCATATGAAGATTCTGATTTACTAGATTCTGATTTAGGAACATTTATTATTTCAACCATGAATAATGTTTCTCCTTCTCCTGAATCATTTGATTCTTCATTTGAGTCCTATTTTGACAAGAGGCTCTTCTTTTTAAAGTTCTTGAACCTTTTATTCTGATTCCAAGATTTCCTTTTTGAAAACTTTTCAATTTTCTCATCATTATCATCTTGATCAGCATAGGGACATTTTGCAGCAAAGTGTCCTAATTGACCACAACTAAAACATTTAGGTTTTCCTTGATATTTCTTTCTCATTTTTCTAACTAACAATGCTTCTAGAGCATCTGTTAAATCTAAATCACTCTCATCTTATTTCTCAGCCTTAAAGGTTGTCTCTTTTGATGTGGAACCAGCTTGATTGCTGATTCTCATCTCATATGCAATCAAGGTTCCTTTTAACTAATGTAAAGTCATTTTAGAAAAGTGTTTCTTTTCTTCTAAGGTAGAGATTTTTGTTTCAAATTTAGGTAGAACAGTTCTAACTACCTTTGAGTCAATGTCATGTTCTTCAATTATCTCTACTAATCCCCTTCTAGCATTTACTACTTCATCAATTCTTAAAAAGTAAGCAACTATGCTTTCATCCTCATTCATCTTCAAATTATCAAACTGAGTTTTTAAAGTTATCAATTTTGATTCCTTAACTTTTTCATCACATTGGTAAATGGTTTCCAATTTTGCCTAGATATCATTAGCAGACTAACAGTACATGACCTTTACCAACCCATCTTTGGTAAGACCACATAGGATAGAAAGTTTTGCTCTTTTATCAAGCTCATACTTGGTCTTATCATTAGGATATGTGGGTATAATTTTTGGAACATTATATTTTGTAACTACAACTTCTCACATATTAATATCTAAAGAGTTTATGAAGGCTTCCATCATTACCTTCCAAAAAACATAGTCACTGCCATCAAATAATGGGGCTCTATTAAGAGAAGCTCCCTTAGCCTGTACCATTTACTTCCAAACTATCCCCAGATAATCCCTATAGGCAGACTTAGGAAGGGACCCTAGGCTTTGATACCACTTGTTGGAAGTGGGTGCTCTTCTGAGAGGGGGAGGGGGTGAATCAGAACAGAGTGATTTATAAAACTTTGAGACTTTTAAACTGAATTGACATGTATAAACAACATTTATCCATAAAAAATGCTATGATCATGAAATTTAAAATGCAAAATATCAGAGCAAGTGAATACAACTCACAAAAGAGACACGATTTGTGCTGAGTGGGAAACCCTCAAAATCTTTCGATCTTTTCATAGGGAAAAACCACTCCATTAAAACCTGTCATTTTATTGAGCAACAACCCTTCTTTACATTGTTTAGTAGCTTCAACTGCTTGGAGTTTCAACTCCTCTTTCTTTCACAATGTTTTTTTAGATTACAAATGTACATAAATGTATGTTTTAGATTTCTTACATTCATGTACACAGATAACCTTATGCATTTTACTTTCAATATCACTCAATGCTCCATACATAAGAAAAATATGAGTGTGTATCTTTTTTCTTTTTCAGCTTTGAATAGACACACATATTCCCTTAAATAGGGATGTATTTAAGAATATTTACATGAACTGTAGTAATATCAGTTACAGATACATAACTGAAACAAAATCAGTTTTGCAACTAATCAACCACCAATAGTATCCATACCCTCTGTTAGGGTTCTTTCATATAAACTGAATCACTTTTAATAACCCAAAAAAAAACTGAACCATTTCATTGATACCCATTTTGAGATAGCAAACCATGATGAAAAGCTATCACACAGTTTAATCATTTGTTAGGACAAACACAAAACTGGATCATCTTCGAGTGCAGTTAAAACCATTTTTAACTTCCCTTAATAAATGAAAATAGCAACTTCTTTCATTCAATTATTCAACTGAAATGTTTGAACTGATAAACAAGAGCATATCTTATTGTTCAGAAAAAACCATGCATGGTTACCAAAAGAAACATTTCTTTTTAGCTATTTGAAGCAAACGTGAAAACCCCAAATCTATTTGGGTAAAAAGAAGGAAACTTCTAACTTGAGAGATGTATGAATATCCAGCTTTCGTGTACCATTATTTCAAACCTAGAAGAGAGAAAAACATACCTGACGTCCCTGTCAAAAACTAAATCAAATACCTCATTCTATGTTTCACATAGGCTGCTCATAGTGACATCTTGGTAAACCGCAATGCTGCACTTCATCAGTTGTTTCATACTCACAACACAGAGAAGAAAAAATCTGTCAAAAAAAATAATCTTTGAACTTTGACATTCTTGTGCTCAACCACATGCATACAAGCAGAACTGAGCGATACCTTTACCAATCATTCTGAAATAGGTATTATTAGAACCATATTTGCATACTGCTCATCATACTAAAAACCCATAAAAAACGTGGATCATATAGGCATCTATGAAGTTGCATAAGAACAGTCATGGTGACGGCTCTGCTGTAGGGTTTTTTAAAAAATTTTCTTTTACAAATAAACTCATCGTATGAGTTAAGAAAAAATATTAACCATCAACCAAAGTTTTGGAGTCCGCCATACTGATTTGCCAAATGGCTTTCTAACAACCAAGTTAAGTAACCACAGGGTTTAGTAACTTAGCACCAAAGGTTGAGAAATATTAATATTATAAATGACAACTATAGGTGTGTACCCAAACATGTTAATAATTTTCAAACTTAGTCAACACCTGCTGTCAGATTCCACATAGGTTCAGAATTCATTCTTACTATTTGCGCCAAGGACAATAATACAACACTTACATCTCTATTCTCCTATAATAAAAGCTCTCATTAAAATGAAAAATCATCATTCCTCAGCCCGTCTATGAAAAATACTTTACTTGGTCCCTCGAGCCATTCTTCCTTTCTTGTTTCAAGGCTTCAATCCCAAAATTCCTCCTCTAAAAATATTCTGAAATAAACTCTTCTACATATCAATAATACCAATCAAGATAAGCTTCTTTGATTCTTTCTAGTCATTGAATAACCCTTTGTGTAGCATCATGTTGTTCAAATTCTCATAGACATGTCGACATCCATTTTCTCCTTTACAAAGCTGGCCATTCCTTTGCGCAAGGCTACAAAGGTATTTCAAACAATGTAGCAAACAATTCAAATCCCTTGGCCTTGCTTCTGCAATTTGCATCGAGCACTATATCAATCTGTCGTGTCTACTTTTCTCTTTCACATGCGTATATACAGAGCATATTTGACAAAAATACCATACCAATATGCAACAATGCACATCCTTCATGAGATGACTTCTCATTAAGACATTCTTTCAAACAATTTCTCCATTTAAAACTTCTCAACAAATCCAATTTCTGCATTCCATGTCTTCCATAAGACCGCGTGCCTATGAGGCATTTTGTCAAATAATTGAGGTGCATTGTCCATGACTTCACAATTTCGCAGGCAAGTCTGCGAGCATTATGTTTATCAATTCACTTGACATGTCTGTTCTTCCACATTTTGCATCTATATTTGCTTGAATGTTGTCATTCTGCACAATCAATGACGACGCCGAGAAAGGGCTATAAGATATGACATTTTACCTGGCATTTGTATTTGCCTGAAAGTTGCTAAGCTCGACTCGGAAAATAGACTTCACGTGAACATTGCATTCGTGTCTCACTCTCTCTTCTATGTGCGTGGGGAGGATGTGCTCAAGAATTTCTAAGGTCAATCCTAAAAATTATTGATTTATAAGTGGCAATCTTCGTTTCCATGTAAACCAAATTTCATTAAAGCAACATGTCAAAACGGTTGGAGTACCCTGTATTTGATTCCACATTTTTCAAATACACCTATTATGGCAGTTTTGGCTCCTCATCGGCATCGAAGTAAGAGTTACCAAAACCAATTGTCCTTGGATATCGATACAATGGATAGGGGTATGTTCCAAGTCTCTGTTTCAGATTGTTTCATTTCACAGAACCAGTAATAACCAAAGACCATTGTCCTTGATTAAAACAATGGAAACGGTGCAATCCTTCACTGACGCGAGCTGCACATGAGGGATTACGAAGCTCGGGTTTACACCATCAAATCACATTTCCTTTATAGTTTCCAAACTATTTTAACAAACACGTTTCGTGCATATCATACGATCATCAAGAATTCCATGAGATGTTATCGCTGCAGGCAGCTAGAACACAATCAAAGTTTGTAGAATTCGGTTTTAACCCCGTCAATTGCATTTCTAAAAAGGTTTTTAAAGCCTTTTTAACAAATCTATTTTGTTCACATTGTGTAATCACGGCATATTGTGAGACCACATTCCTTTGAAACCTCCTGTATAACTTCCAATCGCAGCCTGCAATTGGTCCGTTCAATTAAATGACAACTTTTTTAAGCATTCTGTCGAACAGTTAATATGCCAAGTCTCTTCCTCCACGCTCTGTGTACGCCACTAAGGATTTTGTCAAACAGTCTAAATGCCTTTGTCTTGCTTCCACCTCTGCAACTTATTTGAAAGTTCACATGGCACGCAAACAGGGAGGGCGCTGCCGAAGGTTACAAAGGCTTCAACGCTGCCAATGGCATCTACTTGAACGTTTCTAATGCTTTTCAACCAATACATTTCTTTACAAATCTTACGATGGCTACATTTGATGAGACGACTTGTCTTTCAGGCATTTAGTCAAACAGTTTTCAGACATCCTCTGCTTCGCAATTTGGGTACACATCTTCCATCACATTGAAAAACACATAACATAATGCCGCTTCAGCAGAATAAAATCAATAACAACCACACATTCTTGAGACAAATTTCTGAGGAATTTAGCAAAAAAATAAAATTGGTTTCTTGTTTCTGCATTCAACCTTTCGCAAACGTGTCTACCAGAGCTGAAGAAATCCTTTCGTGCCTCGATGGATGTCCATAACCTGTTCGAAAGCTTCGATATTAGCACAGGCAAGGAAGAAGCTTGCAAAGATTGTGGAGTTCGGCTTTATACTAGCCGATTGCATTTGCTTGATAAGTTAAAAAAAAAAACCTTTTTAGCTAATATCTGCCGTATTTTAACCGAAAGAAAAAAATCTCTGCCGTATTTATTCTCTGCAGTCATGCATTTCATGGGATGAAATCTCTCACTAACATTAGACTTGATGAAGTGTTGTGTATGAGGAATATTCTGTGAAGGGCAAACATGCTCAACAGTTGCAGGATTTTGATCACTTATTTTGATCACTTATTTTGAACTCGTCAACACTTATTTTGATCACTTATTTTGAACTCGTCAACACTTTCATAAAATATCCGAGCATTTGAATGCTTATCCGCTTGAGGGCGTCGTATCCTGGACTGTATATTTCTTCGTCAAATTCCACTAATCCTGCACATTCTCTTTGTCTTCGGTTCACATTTTTGAATGTATGTTCTTATTGGAGTATTCATGAGACCGTATTTCTTTAAGAGATTCAAATAGTTCGTGCCAAATCAATGCTCCCACACTTCGGTACACGCAGATAGAATTTGGTAAAGGTTGCAAAATTCGGCTTTATGGGTTTACTGATTGCATTTGATTGAAGGCAGTTTAAATGTGGTTCTGAAATTGAGTTTTCAAAAGTTAAGGTTTGGAGTCAAAAGATTAAAAAGTTAATTCTTTGAAAAAATTTGTTTGAAAGTTGGTGTCTTGAGGTTCCAAAATTGTGAAATTTAAGGTTTGGGACTGAAAAAGTGTGAAAGTTGAGATTTTTGACACATTTTTGCACATAAAGAGAAAATGACTTGGAGATTTTAAATTTTTGGGTCATCGAAAATAAACACAATAGTAACCAAATTAAATTACTCTATTAATCCAAATTTTTATTTTATCATTTTTTTTTCACGTGATCTTCTTTGTATGGTATAGAAACCTTAGGGATATGATGGGTAATTTAGATACACCTAATATATGTGTGTTGATATTACCATTGTGAGTTATCCTAACCCTAAATAATCAAATCACCTTGTCTCTTGTCTCATGTTGTGAGTGTTGGTGCACGAGCACCTCTATGAGGGCCCTCACCTTCTTATTTTGGTGTGTCAAATGCATGTAAATAGCAATAAGAGTCATTATGATGCTTGACTCCATTTTGGTTGTGTCTAGGCTAAGAGTTAGTCCTAGAAGTCTGTTTGTCCCTTTAGGCTTGTTTTGTCCTTTACTTTAGCAAAGTGTTTAGTTGGGGTCTATGGTTTTCGAAGTTATTGAGTGGTGAAGCAAATGAGTGCTTGGTAAGCCTTAAAATAGACTATTTGTCTTGAAGAACAAAATTGTTCAAGCAACTACAAGTGGCTAAAAAGTTGCAAGCAACTTTAGCAATGTCTTGCTTTTGTAATGGTTTACTCAACCAATAGACACATGAGACTAAAAAGACCTAACATACACAAAAGGAAATACATATATAATGCCTAAAAACCCTTTTTTACGGGTTGGTGAAGCAATCTATGTGAGGTTATAGTACGGTATAGGCAGACTGGTTTACTTTGAGTGTGTAACAGTCACTGTTATGACTGAGATATTGTGAATACATTGGAGTTTGCTGAATCTTTGAAGGCTTTCTTTGGTTATTAGTGTTTATACTTCTTTATGTGTGAATTAGTTTAGGTTCTTTTGTATTTTGTAGCATATTTTGTATATATATCTCTATGTGTTAGTGCTCTGCCAGTTTGGAGAGCTTCTTGCAAATGGGGCTGTAACTTTCTTGTCCACTATGGGTTTTCCATGGAAACGTGGATAATGGAAGTACAGACCCTAATGTACATTTCTACAAATGCAGGGCCCTTGAGGAGAAAGACAAACATTTTTTTGTTGATGCCCTAGGCGAGTTCTTCATGAATCTGGCTAGGTTCAAGCAGCCTTTGGAAAGCTCCAACAGGAAAACGGTGAAGGGTCAAGACCTAGCCTTTTGAGGGAGTCTTAAGGGACATATGAAGGACCTAACTTGTGAAGGAGAAGTCTTGAAACATTGTGGATAGGCTCTGGTGAAGCAAGGAGTAGGGAATAGCCTAGAAACCCTCAAAACACTCATTTTTTGCAAAGTACATTGTACGGCCTTTTGGCAACCCAAGACCTCCAAAATCCTTGAGTATGGGACAATAGAAGAAAGTCTCCTTAAGACCAATAGGCTTGGTTCTATATGGGCAAGGAGTTATAGGTCCTATAAATCCGGGAGAGGGCTAATTAGGCCTATTCTAGTAGCCCTAGTTTCCAAAGAACCTATCAAATTGGGTGAAAACCCAATGGATCTAATGTTATGAGTAGGTGTTAAATGCCTCAAAAACACCTTGGCACCTATTAGATTTCACTATTGGAGTATGTGTTAGCTTTGGGAGTCAAAAGACCCTTAAAAAGCCTAGGAGAAGGCTAAATTGCTAACTAGCAAAGCATGGTATATTGCTGAATGAAGATTGATTGAACTTGGTGGGATAGTTGGGCAGATTAGGGGGTACTTGCATGTCATAATTATCCTATAGATCATCCATAGGTGTCAGAGTACATAGGAGACCTTAGACAAGGTGCAGAGCATAGACTAGCTAGTCTATCCTAGCTAACCCCATCAAGTGCTAAGTGTTATCTGATGCAAGGTAGAATTTTATGCATACCTCATACTATTTTTTTCATGATACAACATCCCTTTCTACTTGGAATAATTTATGTTTCCCTCTATGTATCACAAACCATTGTAGGGGGCTACCAATCTCTCTATCTTATGATCTCTTAACTCATAAAAAACGTAACTTTTATTTAATTATCTCATGATCAATTTTATCTATATTGCATAGTGTGGAGTCCAAACCATTGCATTTTGTCTATGTAACCTATTGTGGAGGAGAAACCACTACATTGTATCTATGTTTCCTAGTATGGGAGCTAAATCAACACACCTTGTTAATTATCTATTATCTTTTCAATAGCATAACACAACTATCATAGGTCATTATCATGATCTTAGAGTCCCTAACATAACACAACTTTCCACCCACACATACCTTTTTTTTCTTTTCTTTTTATCATGTCTAAATTACTATATTTGTTTTCTATACCAATGATCATTTTTGTATCATTTTGTTTTCAATTTTTCATCTAACATATAACTTGTCTATACCTAACATCTTGTGATGTCTTAGCTTACAACAATCTCACAAATGATTTGATTAGATTTATTTGCTAGGGAAACTTTGTATGGATAGAAGAATCTACTCCCCCTTCACATCTTTGGTATATCTCTTAATCCTATCTCTACTTTAGTTTCCATATCCTTAATATATGCTCATTAAAGTGGCAAAAAAAAATTAACGTCATAAATTACACCTTACATAATCTCTTGTGGCATAGGTATCCACTTTAGTTGAATCAACAATGATGTTATATCTTCATTAGGCCTCCAACTTACTTTGTTATTTTTCACCACATTTTATTGACCATTCAACCTAGATCAAATATGGACATGTGCACATTGTGGATACATATACATGCCAGACATTTCTCTCACAAGTCTATTTGATTCTTGGTAGTTTAACACCCTTATATGTTTGCACTACCAATATCAGAATAATGAGAAACCCTCCAAATACTCATATATAAGATTCATTTAGAGAAAAAAAAAAGTTATGATTTGACCAGGGATAACTTTAAGAAACCCCCTTTTTGGAAAATGTGTAAAATCTTGGCGAATCGTACATTATTTTAGGGGGAATTTGTTTTAATGCAGGCAAATTTTTTTTTCAAATCCATGATTTTTCATAGTTTGTATTGGCAATTTTTTCCCTCCTGAATGAAAATTTCATAAATTGCTACCAAATAATTTTCTTTTGAAGTAAAAAGTTATAATATATGAGGCGAATAATTTTCTTATGAAGTAAAAATTTATAATATTTGAGGCAAATAATTTTCTTAAGAAGTAAAAAATTATAATATATGAGGCGAATGATATTCTTGTGAAGGGTAAAAGAATTATTGTATTGGCTAATCATTCATTAATTATGGAAAAAAAAATATTTTGTTGGCGATTTTCAAAAGATGGGAAATATTTTGTTATAATACCTTAGACTAACATACCTAACATACATACATTAAATATATTATTTGAGACCATCCGATGATCCAAGATCAAAGGTTGAAGTTTAAATTCAGCCCCAATTTCTTGAAGGAAACAGAGTTGTGGAGGAAGTCACTGGAATGTTGACACGTATCAAATAAGGGCTACTTGTTTGCAGACTACAGTGTACACATGTTGGTATCGATATTCACATTTCTATTACTATAGTGCAACTTGTAACCTCTTAACTCGGTAAGCAATAAATGCCTTGTCAGTGACAAGAAACATTCTTTTACTTGTCACATAGAGTAGACACGCACCACTTCCAAAATTCCAAATTCGTACAGATGCTATAACCGATATCTGACATTTTTTGCATTTATGGGAAAGATTTACTACCAGATATGAAAGATTAAGTGAAAGTCCAAAATTTTAATTTCTCACATGCATGCATTTAGGGGAAATGTTTACATGAAAGATTTACAGCCATGTTAAGGACAATGGATTTAATGCCATTAAAGATAGAATAATTTATTGCTAAGTAAAAATCAAGAATTCAAGGGCTATTTATAGACAATCTAGCTTCATTATTCATCGATTCGTCTTTGGCCTTTGCTAGATAATTTGTTTGTTTAGGGTCTGCACTCTGCACTCTGCAAATAATTTGTTTTTTAGTTTTATGAAGTTTTAGTGTTTTAGATGGACACTCCAATTAGGCTTATATGCACATTTGAGGAGGCCCGAAAGGTCTTTCTGGGTTCCTTTTTTGATGAAACCTTAGAATCTATTTGTAAGGAGGGTGGGCCTTTCGTAATAGAGGCTGTGAAAATGGTGCTAGGCCGAAAGTTTCTGAACAATGAAGATAGGCAGCGGGTCAACATAGACATTACATCCCATTTTTTGGCATCTCTTCTCGACCTCGAAGGAGAGAAGGTGCACATGTTAATGCTGTTGAGGAGGGTTTTTAAAGAAGAATACCTAGGGGACAATGTTAATGTTGTCATGTTCACAAAAATAGGGGTGGGGATCCCTTGGGCAAGTGATATACCCAAGCTTCTCGTCTCTGGCCAGAATGTGGCCATGCAACCTTTTCTTTTGGGCCTGAATGCTAGGCAGTATAAGCACCATAGGAAATGGGCCCTGATTGCTAAGGATTTTTTCTGAAAGTGGTTTATGCTTGAAGAAGAGGAGGCTCAGGCAGGGCAATTTGGGGGGCTCGATGAATTCTCGCAATTAATCCTCTTTGGAGAGTTCTACATAGACGGAGCCAAAGGGGAAAATCAGTAGTGGACTACTAGTCTACTAGTGGTTTTTTACATTTTTTTGATAAAAACATACCTCGTAGTCGTTTATGGGTTTTTTTTTGTTTATAGTAGGTTTCCTTTTGTAGTATTGTACTAGAAGTGGACTACTAGTCCACTAGTTTTTTTTTATAAAAACATACCTCATTTTATGTAATTATAATTTTATGGAAAGAAAACAATGAAAATTTCACAAGCTTTAGCTCATTTCAATTTGTACAAAAATGGTTCTTAGACTTCTCTGTCACTGTGATTGCAATATTTTAATTACTTGCACTTGCTTTATGATTTATCTGCATATTAGACATGTATGATGTATCACAGAACTGTACAATGTAGACAGTTGTAGTTAATAAAAGAAATGTCTTATTAGTTATCACTGAGTACTAATATTAAGTTTGGGTAAATTTACCTGTCAAAATTCACACGCTCATACATTTAATATGAAAGATTATAGAATTTTGAAGGACAAATGAATTAATAAGGCTAGACAAAGAATTTATGGTATTCTAATTATAATGTATGAGAATTATATGTGAATCTATGATTATAATTATCAACGTTAAAGTTATAATAAATAAAAAATATCATTTTAACATTAAGAATACTATATAATCAATTTGAGAGAGAAATGAATTAATAAGGTTAGAGAAATAATTTGTTGTTTTCTAATTATAAGGTATGCTAATTATATGTGATTATAAATTATAATTATCAATGTTAAAATTATAATTAATAAAAAATATCATTTTAACATTAAGTGTACTATAGTCTATATAATCAATAAAAAATATTACTTTAACTCATGTTTGGGAGACCTAGCAAGTCAGCGACCACAAAAATCTCATTATCTCTAAACACTAACCTTTCCTCTGGCCTCTAAAATTTATTAGAATGTAATATTATTAAAAAAATAGTGCATTTTAAATTTGATTGGCTAAAATTGTTACTATTCAATTAGGTAACTTTAAATGTTATTAACTTATTATCCAATATTAATTAATATTTATAAAGGAAAAAATAACATTATAACATTTAACAATATCTGTTGCAAATAACTACCATTGGATGAGCACAGATCGACGATGTACGATGGACTTCGAGATGAAAAGGAAAAGCAACCCCATCTCTTCAATCCCGTTCCGGAATCATGACACATGTCACTAAACATGTAACACATTCCACTCCCAGTCTACTCTCACATGGTCCTACCAACAATGTTATTTGATGATGAAGTGACACATCTAGCTCATAAGGTGAGTCAGCCGTCAGGTGAGCTAATGGCCAATGGGACCCATGGGGGCCCAGGGCCACCATAGGAACACGATGCCATTATGACCATTGGATTATTGTAGATCAATGACCGAAGTTATATTTCAGGATGAAAGGGAAAAGCAACCTCATCTCTTCAAACCCATTTTGGAATCATGACATGTGTCACTAAACACGTGACACGTTCCAGTCGTAGTCTCGCATGGTCCTACCAACAATGCCATTTGATGATGACGTGACTGGTGACACGTTTGACTCGTGAGGTGAACCAGCCGTCAGGTGACTTAATGGGACCCACGGGGGCTCGGGGCCACCACAGGCACATGACGCCATTATGACCGTTGGATTATTGTAGATCAATGATCAAAGTTGTATTTCAGGATGAAAGGGAAAAGCAACCCCATCTCTTTAAACCCATTTTGAAATCATGACATGTGTCACTAAACATGTGACACATTCCAGTCGCAGTCTCGCCTGGTCCTACCAACAATGTCATTTGATGATGACGTGAACGGTGACATGTCTGACTCATAAAGTGAGTTAGCCATCAGGTGAGGGGCCTGGGGCCACCACAGGCACACGATACCATTATGACCATTGGATTATTGTAGATCAACGACCAAAGTTGTATTTTGGGATGAAAGGGAAAAGTAACTCCATCTCTTCAAACCCATTCTAGATTCATTTCACGTGTCACTAAAAATGTGACACGTTCCAGTTGCAGTCTTGCATGGTCCTACCAATAATGCCATTTGATGATGATGTGATTGGTGACACGTCTAACTCATGAGGTGAGTCATCCATCAAGTGAGTTAATGAGACCCACGGGGGCCCGGGGCCACCACAGGCACACAATGCCATTATGACTGTTGGATTATTGTAGATCAATGACCGAAGTTGTATTTCAGGATGAAAGGGAAAAGGAACCCCATCTCTTCAAACCCATTCCAGAATCATGACACGTGTCACTAAACACATGACACATTCCAGTCATAGTCTCGCATGGTCCTACCAATAATGTCATTTGATGATGACGTGACCAGTGAGGTGAGTCAGCCCAAGCTGTCAGGTGAGTGGTGATGACCGTAGATTATACAATTTTGGCACTTTAAAATTAAGTTTCACTTTCCAGTTTCCAATCTAATTTTTCATTTATTAGTATAAGTAGTCTGCAGATTTAGAAAGGGTTTGTGGATTCTAAATTTCTAGGTTGAGGAAAGCAACGAAGTCTCTCAGCTCTGTTCCCAGTCATAGACTCATAGTCTACAAAAATTGAAACTAACGGGTAAGTGTAACTACTAAAATCCTGAACACCTATGTCCTGCATTTTAAATTTTTCAAATGTCTTGATTTACAACTTTATTGTTTATATTATATACAAAAAATTAGCCTGTTAGGGTTTAATTTTGAATTGCCCCTGTAAATTGTAGGCTTGTTGCTGTGTATAAATATTTGAATTTTCCTACTAGTAAATAGTGATACCACTTGCTAGCTTACCACGATGGGAAAAACAAATATCAAGAATAAGGCTACAAGTAAAAGGCCAAATCAGATATTGGAATTCCATAATTTGCTTAAAACACCAGGTTTCACTGATTTATTCCATGATATTTATGATCGTATTATTCATGGAAATAAGGGAATAATGGAAATTAGATTTGCACTTGAAAACAACTGGAACGATCCAAATAAGGCTTCACAAAAAATTTCATTTAACCCCGTGATAAATGCAATGGAAAATAAAATTAGATCGTGGGTTGTTGGGTTGGCACACATGGTGTTACCTCAAGTATTCCCTTGCCCAAAAATTGTCATCGTTTGCGCTGAAAATTATGATGAAAATAGAAAAGCAATTGTGAATAAAAATACTCAGGAGGAAATTTTGTCCATAATTGAGAGTGAAGTTGCTAGTCTGTTGAACCTAGGGTTTCAACAACAAGACTCAAATGTGCACATTGACCTAGGAAAGCTGATAGAGGATTATGAAAAGTTAGATGTAACACAAAGAGATTCTTATATCAGAGGAATAACAAATGGTTATAGTTTGAGTCCATATCATAAGCCTCCTTACGATTATGATATTTTTGTGCCATGGGCACAGGACAGTATTTCCTTGCTAGCATTTTGTTTGGGTTTGGATAGTAACAAACAAGTGGGTGCTAGCATTCTTGAAATGCTTTTTCATATTCATTTTGAAAAAGAACCAGTAAAATATTATTTTATTGAGCATATTGTTCATTGCATGCAAGATCAATTATAATGATTCAAAGAGGTTCATAGAAGACATTTAGATTCACAACCTACTTGTGCTATCTTCTCTTAGCAAAGCATCGCGTAGTATTTCAAAAAAACAAGCTTTGCAGTCAGGGCCAAAATCCAATATATGAGTGGACACCTCAAATAAGGATGATTGATAATAGAAGGAACTACAACAATTTTGTAGACTTCTTTTTGGCACCAATGTACCATAAAATTACAGGCACTCTGATGCCTAGAATGCCTGTTACTTGTAGAAATTGCATTCAACTGGGAAGTCAATTACAATTGGCTGACTGGTACTTAATGGAAGAGTACACTGTGTTAAGGTTTTATAGTTAAGTGGTAGAACCCTACAAACTTCCAATACATGTAACAAAGAGGGTATTTGCATTGGAATATGTACGGTAGATAAAGAGCACAGATGTACTCTTTAATGGTTAGCAAAAGAAAATGATATTTCCTTCCTTGCCTTTCTCACTTGGAGGGTTCACATTTGAGAGAAGAGGATTCAAAGTGGCACAAGAAATTTTCTCTTTGATGTTGACAGTCACTGGCAGTATGATCCACTCAAAATAATTAGAACAAAGCTTAGAGAGAATGGGAACTCTGCAAGAAAATGTCAACATGAAAGTGTGCCATTGATTGAAAAATTTAAAAACATGGAGTCCTAGGATGAGGTCAGAAAAGAGATGGAGAAATACGCTGCTGAAAATAATATGTCAATACAAGAATTGTCATCACAAATAATGGCATTACACAAATAGAAAGGAAAAGTGTAGGCCATTAGTATGACATCATCCAATTTCTGCTAGAAAGTTGCTCAACCATCTACAAAATCTATTCCAAAAGAGCTAATGAATGAATGTATTGATGATAATTGGACTTGAACCAAAATTTCTAATTTTTGGGAAATGAGGAAGAATCTCGATGAGCCAAAGACCTCTATAGATCTTTATGATGTGGAAGAGGATACAATGTTTAATGAATTGTGGAATAAGGAGCATCCAACTGAAGCATATCTAGATGACGATGACCAGGAACAGGATTCTGTGAATCCCACATCTAGCGTGAATCCCACATCCAATAAAGTATATTCAATTAGTAGAGGAGTTGATGCGTCCAAAAAATATCAATATACCAAAGGGGCAGTTATTATAGAAAAAATGGACTACAAAGGTTTTGGTGGTTTGGGTCCTAGTGGACAAGGGGTTTGGTCTGCACCTGACCCAACAGCTCCACCAAAACATGGTGAGAAACCAGGCCTTGGGCTTGGAGTTCAATCATCAAAATCATCAACTCAGTCAATTCCATTTGTTCAAAGCACTTAGATTCAATCTAAATCAATTGCCACTCCCACAACTGTGGATATCATGGGTACAACTACAACTAGTGATTCGAAAAGGACATTACAGTTATAGATAGATACGAAAACAATTGTTCCCAGAGATCAAGGCAGTGTAAAGAAGCATAAGGTTTTGAAAAGTATTGGTACAATAATGCCAATGGTGACTGTGACTCCAATAATTGCCCAACCTTCAGGACAAAACCCTCAGGCTCAGAACAGTCCAAAAACTCCACTCGTAATGGGTCAGGGTGTTGCTAATCCTCATGGTGTAATTAGTAGCACCACAGACAACATAGGTGGAAGATCCTACATCAGTGCAAGTGCTATTTCACCATTCAAACATTCAATTGTGTCACAAAACCCTAATTTTCGTTACAATGATTTTGTAACTAACTATGAACAATCAAAAAATAGGAATAGACAACATAGTAAGACAATGAAGATGGAAGAAGTTGTTGCAGCTCGTGATGCAGAACCTACAACAAATAGACTATTTCCCACATATGACCCAAATAAAAATATGATGGAATTCATGGTTTTTATGCCCCCAGCTAGAGATAACAATCCACCAGAGAGTCAGTTAGATCCATCTCAATTTCAAGTTAGCACCCTCCAACTGGATTTATCCAAAATTAAAAATGTGGACAAAATAAATGTGTCCAAAATGACCAACGAAGTGGTTTACAGTTTAGTGATGAAGTTGGAGAGAGATAGAAAGGAAAGCTTCAGGGAACAATAGATAAGTTAAAGGCAGACTTGGCAAATGTAAAGGCAAATGAGAAAGCAGCAGAAAACAGGTGCAAAGAATTAGCGAGAAGGATAAAAAATTCATCCTCTAAAGAAGCAATTGGAGTTGGATAGCAATAACATATGGACGCATAAATGAAATCTCTGAGGGAAAAATTGGAACAGAGTGAACCAAAACTTGAGAATGAAAAAGCCTCTTCATTAAGTTTTTACAAAAACTTGGAGAGTGCGGGAAAGGCAACCAATAACTTAAAGAAAAAATTGGACAATGAGAAGGTAAAAAAAAAACAGTGGGAAGAGAAAGCAAAAGAGTGGGAAGAAAAAGTAGAGCAAATAAGAAAAGATAGTGAATACTAGTTCTCAGAAATGAGAGAAGACCTAGGTATGTGCACAAAGATGGGGGACCAAAAAGTTTCCACTTTTCTTTTTGGCCCCCCATCGTGTATAGTGCACACGCACTAAAGGGCGTGCACCCTATAGGGCGCATGTCCTATGGCTTGGGCAATCCAAGCCAAAGCATGTGTGCCCTATAGGGTGAACGCGCTTTGGAAAATGTAGTGTTTTCCAAAGGGCGTACGCCCTTTTGAAAATCTTATATATTTTTCTCAAGAAAAATGTCATGTGCATGTAGTCTTAAACATAGGGTGCACACCCTATAGGGCATGCATCCTATGTAAAAGAATAAAAAGGGAGAAAAGAGAGAGAGGGAGAGAGAGAGAATGGAGAGAGTAGGAGAGAAGGGTAAGGAGAGAGAGAGAAGGGGAGAGGGAGAGGGAGAGATAATAGAGATAGGAGAGAGAAGGGGAGAGGGAGAGAGAATAGAAATAGGAGAGAAGGGTAAGGAGAGATAAGGGGAGAGAAAGAGAGAATAGAGATAGGAGAGAAGGGTAAGGAGAGAGAGAGAGAGAGAGAGAGAGAGAGAGAGAGAGAAGGAGAAGGAGAGGTGTGTGTGTGTGGTATATATATATATATATATATATATATATATATATATATATATATATATATATATATATATATATATATATATATATATATATATATATATATATATATATATATATATACCACACACACACACACACACACACACACACACACACACACACACACACATATATATATACAGAGAGAGAGAGAGAGAGTATGGGGGAGAGAGAGAAAGAGGGTGATGAGAGAGAGAGGGTGATGAGAGAGAGGAGAGAAGGGAGAGAGAGTGATAAGGGGGAGAAAGGGAGAGAGAGAGAGGATGGGGGAGGGAGAGAGATAGAGCTCTCTCTCTCTCTCTATCTCTCTTTATCTCTCTCTCTCTCTCTCTCTCTCTCTCTCTCCCTTTGGGAATCCTTTTGCTAGCTTCAGTTTGACCTTAGAAATCCATGATGGATTGTTGGAGGTAACCCTGCTGAAGCCTTGCTGAATCCTAAAATTTATTTTAGCTATCTCTCTGTTATCTATCTAAGCATATAATTTATTTTTAATTCTAATTATGTTAAGTTTTTCAACTCTAATTTCTTTTGTGTGTATGTCCATTTTTTGTAAAAAACCAAGATGCAGTATTTTGGGTATAGATTTCGGCTCGTTCATCAAATTTTGCAATAAGTTACATTTTCAAAAACTAGACTCCATTCTACACACTTTAAAAGAAATAAAAATTATTTTTCGATTAGTTTTAAATGATTTCTAGGGGGAGCACATAGAAATTTCATGTTTTTAGGATGTGTGCACTTCGTAATTTCATAAAAAATAATATGTTCATAAAAAAATTACCAAAAAAATCTGGGATAAACTACATGGTGTTAGCTAAGTTCTCACCAGAGCGATTAAAAAAATTCAAAAAAAATGTTAACATTTTAGGTGAAGCACACCAGACGCTATGTTATGTTTTTGGACAAAAAATAGGACCACTTTTTTTGCTCCCCCTTTTTGAGGGCCTTAATATGTACCATTTTCAAAATAAGTTAGTAGTTTAGGAACTAGATTCAGAGTATTACAACTCTTGTTTTTGTCACATCTCAAAATTTTGAGTCTAGCTATCTTCAATTTCTTGTTGAAGTTCAAAGTTTTCTAATTTCAGGAAAAAAGTGGCAACTTATACCCCCTTTTTGGTCCCCCGTCTTTGTGCACTTACCCACCTAAAGAAGAAAAATAATACAATTCAAAATTATGAAAACAACTTGAATGACCATGTAAATAATACAGTCAAGCAAATAAAAAAATTCTTCTGGGGTCAAATAAAGATGTCTTCTGATAGGTTGTGTGATTGGTTTGAGCTGAATGAAACTCTTACAAATGTTTTTGGGAAGCTGAAAGAGCACATTGAGAAGAACAAAAAATTTTGTCAAAGAAAGAAAACTGGAAAGCAGATTATGCAAGAAATCAATAGAAGTAGTGACATGCATTTGGTAAGCAAGTGAATTCAGGACCGTGTTGGTGCAACAATAAAGACGAACTATGTCTTTCAAAAATGTCAGAAACTAACAAAAGTAGAAGAAACTGTAGCCTTATTTGGGCCAAAGCTCACGAAGATGAATAGTAAAACAACCAAATTTATATCTCTTGGTTTCCCAAGTCCTGGTCCTGATTACTCATCAACGAATTTTGTTGGAAGACAAGCTTACAAAAAAAAGTTGGAGGACATAGTGACATCTGATTTAGGCAACCTTCCTTAGGAAAAAACTTATGAAGGCATTGTAAAGTGCATCAAAACATTCACAAATTTGAATGCAGTAATGGAAGGAACATTGTTTACAACTCACTCTTCCAAGTATGGATGGCTGATGAGGGTACAGGTCATGTACTATAACATGAAATTTTTTTCCCTTCCAACCGATGAAGAATGGAGCATACTAAAGAAACTGACAGAATCATCTTGATCTCATCAATCATAGTATGTGAAAGTACTTTTAGGTTCAATCATCTCTATATCTTTAGTATATATCTTTGATATTATCTTAAATACTAGAGTCTAGAATTGAGTTTAAAGTAACAAGTTTGACCTTTGTTTTTTTAATAGGATGAATGTTGCAGTCTTGCAGATGCTATTGCCAATGCTAATTTACTAAACTAGCCTATCAAATGCAGAAATGTATAACTAAAGTTGTAGAGATGTTGTAGACTTGTAGTTGTCTTACTGATTTAGATTTTGAAACTTCTCACTTCACATTGGGAAAATTGACCTGAAGTTGTTGTTGCTCCCTTGTTTCTGTTAGCACAAGTAAAAAATTTCATGGCTACATCGTGTTTCTTGTGCCTCTGCAATTATTTTTCCATTTTTTTGGCTAAACCCTAGTCAAAATTTCAAAAATCTGGCCATTGGGAAAGAAAACCCTGGTGTGCCCTGGTCTTATTCTAATTTTTCATTACCTTTTCAGGCCACTTTAAAATCTCATAATGCATGTGCTTTAAATTTTTGCCCCCCGATAGTCTTTAATATTTCCTAAGTCTAAACGCCCGGTGAAATAAATTTTTCCTAAGTCCCAGTGCCTATTTTTTCTAATGTTTCAACTAATATTTTTCCTGCGCCTAGGCTTTCTAACACCATTTCAATCGAACGGTTGGCATATCCTTGCATAGAGCCTATTAGATGCTTGTGATCATACACCAGTCGTTGATCTTTCTTTATGACATGATGTTTCAATGAAGCAGGTCCACCGCCAGGTATGCATGGTTGGCAGTCTGTGACTTGTCCACCTATTAATGATTTGGTGATTGTTAGTGGGACCTGGGTTACCGACGTGTCTTTGAGGACTCTGACATCTGCAGAGAATCAACAGTGGGCATATGTTCTCATGGAGTGTGTCAGAGGCATGCGATCTTAAGACAACCGTTGATTCTCCTTTGTGATGTAACTTTTCAAATGGGTGGGTCCACTGCTATGTGTACACAAATGGTAGCTTCTCATTGGTCTACATGATAATGAGTTGGAGCTTGTCAGTGGGACCTGATGATAGATTTTGATCAATGGTCAGTGCATGTTCGCATGGAATATTCTTCCCCCATGCGATCTTGCGCCCACCGTCCGATTAGATGTCGGAGGGTAGTGGGTCTTGTGTCAGAGGTGACCATGCACAAATAGAAAATGGTGTGTTGACATGTGGCAGGTTTTTAGGTGGGCCCAAGGTTATCAAATATTTTGGTGAATTGGCAACTATGTGATTTTATTATTCATTATGTTTGGCAGTTCTGATAAATTTGGGCAGAGGTCTAAAGTTTTCTTTGATTCGCTCATTCGTAGAATGAATTAGCAATGCTCCAAATGATTTGGCGAATGTGCGAATATGTCTATTCGCTGAGTCTTAGAATAAATTGGTCGAGCCCTAAACCATTTGGAAATTTAGTGAATCCCTTTAGTCGCTAATTTGCCAAGTATAAACCAGTTTCCTGAGGAGGGTTAAGAGAAACATCTGGCGAATACGCGAATAAAGGTTTTTGTCCATTCGCGGAGTATAAGCAGGGGTTAAGAAGAGACTCAATGATTCAGTGAAATGCTTTGTTCACTGAATCACTTGACCAAACTAACGTTAAGACAAAGTATCTTGTGACTTAGAAATTCTTTCAGTCACATGTTCTCTGAATGGACAAAAGGTAAAGTTTTCCAAGAACAAGTGGGACCACATGTTGATTCATCATTGAGGTGACTTGTTTTGATTGGCCGAGATGGAAAGGGATGAGGACATGTTAGTGGGCTTGAAAGATTTAAAGGGATGCTAGTATGGATGATCTAACGGATGATGCATGATCTCATAGAGTGTGTCAGAGCTATGAGATCTTGCGCCAACCGTTCGATCTAAAGCTTATAACGAGTGGGTCCAAAGTACCAATTCATTGCTGATGTGCTCATTTTTCATTGGTCAAGGGATTAATGAGGTGGAGAAATACTTTTTAAAGGTTCAGTTGACTATTGTAAGATTTTTGTGAGCTGCCCGATCTGTCGAGAATAAAATAGATCAACAGTCACGTTTTAAACTTGCTCCGGTTACCATTTTTGTTTGAATTCAAAATTCCTACAGGGTTTTGGCTAGGGTTTTGAACCAGTGAGTCATATAAAATGAAGTGGTGGCCAGGAATTGATTTCATTAGTACAATTGGTAGCTGGGGAAGTTAGTAGAAGTTTTGAAGTGCGATAGGAATCTAATTTTCTTTCCTATGATGCCAAGCCAAATGAATATCAGGGTTGAATAATTATAGAAGAGTATTCATTGTAGATGGACAAAGAGGAATAAAATCAAATTTGTTGAAAAAGAGCTGAGGATAGCAATAAAGACTTAAAGTGCAGATGACTCATCTACAAAATATCTCATCTATTTCAATGGTGTAGTTATTGTAAACCCTTTGGGGTTGTTGTAAAGCTTTTTAGGTTAATTTTTGGAAACCCTAGAATGATCAGTTGCTTGTTGTATCTCCTTGTATAAAGGGATTTTTCGTGATCATTCTAAAGGATTGGGAGTTTAGGTGTTAAAAAGATAGAATTTTTGAAACCCTAGCTTTCAGTGAAGGATTGTAATTTTGATATCATTTTTTATCAAACAATAAAGAAGAAGTATAGGTTGTTCTTATCTTGCAAGCTTGTTATTCAGGGTATACTGTATGCATATGGTGAAAGGTTGTACTTAATACAAATCTCAGATCTTTGCCTCTCCTTTGCTCTATTCTTTGAATCTTTAAATCTTTTCATAAGGTTTATATGTATGTATTGGTGCTTTGAGTTCCAACCTAGGGTTAGATTAAATATTGCTCAAAGTGGAATATGTGTTCTTGGAATTTATATGAAGGATTCTCATAAGTAGGAAAGAGTTGGGATATTTGTGTTTATGTCTAGAGGCTATTTCTTTTTTAGACACCATTGTATTCATCCTATTCTCTGATATTTTTCCCAATGGATAAGGCATTGGCCTGTATTATCCTTTGTGTTGAGAAGAGTGATTCAAACTTTATAACCCCAAATTATTAAATCATTACCAGTCTTTACTTTTATTTACATTTATATGTTGTCTTATCCAGTGATGGAGAGTTAATGAACAATAGGTTGTTGTTTAGTACTTTCTCACTATCATCTGTTGAAAGATCCAATATTCAAATAAGGGGCAGAGTTAATACTATTGGATCAGGTGCACCCGCCTTGGTTTTGCAGAGCTAGAAGCAGAAGAGGGTAGTCTTATCCCTATAGTTGGTCCAATTGCTTATAGATTTCTCACATTTGGAACTAACCAATCCTTAACATCCATCATAAGAATATTGGTATCTCATGGAGTGTAAAATCCTATCCAGGAACCAACAGTTTCTATAAAAGGGAATTCAGGGTCATTGGCTTAGGGTGATGAAATTGAAATTGGGCAATGTGCCAAATTGCCAATGGGTATTGAGTCATTGAGTTTTGTAAAAAGAATCACAGAGTTGTGTTCTTTCTAGTAGTAATGAATGAATTGTTACATTGTATCATATTTGTAATTAAATTAATGAGAATCAGTATTTCTAACTCTAAGAATTCTAACATATGAATTGTTATGTTGTCAAAACAAATAATGAAAAATCTATAAGAATTGTACCATTTGAGCTAAATAATGAAAATAAAAACCATTATTAATTATGGAATTGAATCTTGATGACATTATCAACCACATCCATGTTTTTGACATTGGAATATGCTATTATGCATGATTGATGATGAGATACAGAAATTGACAGTAGACTTCAGGAAAAAGCTTAATAAATACCTAGGACCTGCTACTTCTACAATGATTCAACTTCAAGCGGCCACATCATATCATCATTGAGATGATTCCTTGGTTCTTCGATATGTTTTCTTCACTCTACATACCACTGCTTAACTAATATTCACAACCAGCAGTACCAGTACCAGTACATGAGTCAATGACATCATTGTCTCTAGTATTCCCACTCCCAATCCCACTTTGGTTTGAAATTTTATACAACCCTCTTCTCTAACATTTCTTCCTTCACAATTTTAGTGCCCATTTGTAAGGAAAAGTATTGACTTCATACCTAGATGTATAGAGCCTCAAGCAATTTTCCAGATTCATGTCTAGTTTGTTTCTTAGCTTTGACTTTAGGAATCCCAAAGCACTGAAAACTCTCTCATTCTCCACAGACCCCAATATCATGGTAAGACATAAATCAGCAAGCTTGAAATATTCTGATATTGAATCAGCCAACAATTCACTCTTAGCTAGATTTTCCAAAGCCTTGATACTGATCCATCTTCACGAGGGTTTTTCATAATATTATATTATTCCCTCATTGTCAGTGAAAAATGACCTGATTGCTCTCTCAAATGATTTCCATCTAAAATTCCATTTAGAGTTACTCCATTTAACTCTTTGGTTTTGCAGAAATGATCTATCGAAGTTAGTAGCATAGTTTTAAAATCTTTCAGATTGTTCATACTCCAATATCGAGGAAACACAATAGCCATGGATTCAAGTAGTTTGACTAGAGGGAATCTTTCTCTAATCTATGAGGAAAGATCATAAGTAATGTGCTTCACAGAAGCTGTTATAGACTCAACAATCTTGGTAAAGTCTTCCCTTTTAATACTTGATACTCACCAAGTCCTGGTGTTCTTTCTTGGTTCCTCGGACTCGATCCTAGCAAAGTAGTGCATTGGTATCTCAACTCCACGAACTTCTACACATAACTCCCCATTTGAACTGATTTTTAAAAAGTTATTAGGATTGTCCAAATATGTGACTTTCAACCAGCTAGCAAATTTTACATCATCTTCACATAATTGATAGAGACTATCGAGCACCATTCATGTCAATTTACGCAGTGAAATATACATAGCTCTTCGCTGGGCCTTTTTTACTAAATTTCTCATTTCCTCAAGCATGGGGAGAATACCTGCTAATGTTAACAGTGTCTATACATTAGTTAACATTGCCAGCAGTGTAGGAAATTTTAGTTTCCCTACTTCGTCATGACTTGAGTTCATTAGACCAAGCAACGACTGATATTCTGCAAAAACTCAATGTGCTGGTCCATCCAAAGAGATCCATCTAGTATCATTATCCTTAAGAAGCTTGTTCTCATCGGCTAGTCCTTCGGCAAAGTGTTGAAATTCCCTCAATCATTTCAAACTTCAACAGAAGTATTGGTAGAGCTCTTTGATTAAAGCTTCAATTTTTTGTACTGGAGCATGCTTTCTGACAACTCCAAAAGCTAGATTCATTTTGTAGGCCATGCAGTATGGGAGTAACATAGGGTGCACAAGAAGATTGTATCTTTGTGCAAAGACTGCCCCTGTGGCCTTGCATTACTAAAGCTCCATCCGCTCCAACACACACCATCTTTTTGCCAATGGTCATGTCATTTATACCTCCATATTCAATTAGAGAACTCTTTACTAGTTCAAATAAATTTTCCGTTGTCGCATTATCCCTCATTTTAGCAATAGTTAGTAGATGAGGTTGGCGAACAAAATTCTGTACAGTATAAACGGGCATGCATACCCAAGAAGTATTGTCTATTGCTGTAACCTCATCTAAAGACAATGCAATAAAATTTGACTCTTTAATTTTTTCCTTCAAATCCTCTTTTTCAATTGAGCAGCATGACAAATTGCCCATTCCCATCCACTGTTTACTGACTAGTGACTGTTAGGATAGTTACGAACTTTCAGAAAGTGTAATAAAGCACTCAATGATGGGTAGTCTGTCATAGGACACCCTCTGCTCAAAATATTAAACACAACACTTAACTGAACAAATTTTCCAATAAGTTCTACTTCCAATGCTTTTCCAAAACAAGCTTCAATAGAGCCTTTAACTTCACCAGGCTTCATCTTTATATTATGTTGAAATTCATATAATTCTGCATTTCTAACATGTTGAGATTCCTCCTTTGTTTTCCATCTTATCACTAATTTTTGAACTCCATCTGTGGTTTTCTTTTCGTAAACTTTACCCATATGCTTCTCTATGGTGTCAATTTTTAGATGCAACCTCTTTTCCTTCTTATTTATCTGGTTGCAAATCTTACATCTGCATTTTATCGGAGGCTCCCCTTCAATTAGATTATCCACTGGTTCAATGAATGGATACTTTGACACCCATTCTACTTGAAAATTCCTTGATAGATCCCACATTCTATCATTCTTTGATTTATATTTTCTTTTCTTCCCTACAACATCATCTTCTCTGACATTCTCAGTCTCATCCAACTTGATTATATCATTATGGCTACTTTGTGTATTTAACTAAAAATCTTCTTCAAGTTCATCATGATCTGAGATATCAGGTTCGCTGACTTCTTCAATATGTTGTGTAGGTTTAGCCTGAGGTTGTGAATCTTGAAAATCTTCTTGTGATGAAGTAGCTTCCCGATTTTGGCCAGAAACATTTCCAACACCATGACCAAAGTATGATGATAAGGTTCTACATTTTGTTGGCCTCTCTTGGCTTTCCCCCAGGCCCATATGCCCGAGCCTTACCCTTATTCTTGTTCAAAATCTTGATTCTTTAATGAAATAAAGGCTACCAGCCTACCAGTGAAAAAAAAATGTTTACTTGTAGTTGTTGAAGAAGTGACAAATGACAATAGAACTGTAATATACAATGTTTACATAGTCGCAGAATAATAATCACTTACCTTTGCCTCAAATTCAATTGCAGTCGCGACTCGCCAAAGCAGTCAAGACTCAACAGTCTGAACTTCGCTATCAATCAAATTGAAGTGATCCAAATTGTGTATAATAACACTGATGTATGAATGTATTTATACAAATCTTTTTTGGCAAATTGGGCGGGAGGTATTAGGTTAGTGTCCAAATATTTGGTGAAGCCCGCTTAATTATAACACATCTTGTGTTATTTCCTAGGTGATTATGAGTCATCCAATACCATAATCGATTAATAAAAGTGGCGAAAACCTATCAGTTTGAGACACGAGTCTGTAAAAAGGCTGGCGAAGTTGGGGCTTCCTATATATATATATATATATATATATATATATATATATATATATATATATATATATATATATATATATATATATATATATATATATATATATATATATATATATATATATAACTATTGGCCAATATAGGCCGTCCATTTGGGGCCACTTAGAAATTATAGGTGAATGATAAAAATATATCGTGCCCAAAACGCATATGTCATTGGCGATAATGTGAAAGAAATGGACAAAAATTAATAAATTGTTGGGCGATGGACCTGGGCATTGGACCCAATTTTAATAAATGCGGGGTGATAGGGTCACTCCCATATGGGCAAAAAAATTGCCAAATCACGGGTTGCCAATAGGCGACATTGGCCAATTGGCGAATAATCGCCACTAAATTTTTTGCTAGATTTGACACTCTATAGTTCATATACTCATTTCTCACAACTTCTACTTTTTTTGTTCATCTAATATGTAATATTTCTCATAATAAAGCTTTGTCAACTTGGGAAGCTTGTATTCTTCCTCACTTTAACAAGATCTTTGTTTTTGGTGTTTAAGACAAGTCTCTTCTTTCATGGTTGTTTCATTTACATTTTTTTAGCATATCTTTCAAACTAGTGCGATCATTTATCTCTCCCTCTCTTGTATTGTTTTGCCTCTTCAATTATTAATATCTATTTTTTGGTTATCTATGGAGATAAAAAATCTAATTGGGGATTTTTGACCATGAAGAAACCTCTTATCATAGGTACCCCCAACATTTCATCCTTGATTGTATGCATGCACCTATAGAAAATAAAAAATCAAACATGTTGGAAGCTTCATATCTAGACCCTCTATAAGTATCCCTTTCCCTTCTTCTATAATTTTAATCAAATTTCCTTTTATATAAGTATTCCAATTTCTACAATAGTTTTTAGAATTTAGTACATAGAATTATATACACTATTATTTTTCATCTTTCTAGTATGGATTTGTGTACTTTTTCTATATAGGATGTTTGTATGCCACAGTATAATTGACAAAATACACACACAACACACACACAGACAGATATATATATATATATATATATATATATATATATATATATATATATATATATATATATATATATATATATATATATATATATATATATATATATATATATATATATATATAGAGAGAGAGAGAGAGAGAGAGAGAGAGAGGAGAGAGAGAGAGAGAGAGAGGTTTTCTAGAAAACCCTTACAAAGTTAGTGAATTTGTATTCTATTGTAAAAATAAGTTACTACTAATTAACTAGTGTCATATACACACACATTACTCTTTCAAAGGTAAATTTGAGGTTTATGTGCATGCAACAATGTCTCAAGTGGAGAGCAGGTTATTGATTCCTTGATGGGTCTAACTGACCTTCATAGTGATATGATTTTCCTACTCTGCACCAGTTTATGGGGCCTCCCAAGAGAGAGAGAGAGAGAGAGAGAGAGGGGATATATATATATATATATATATATATATATATATATATATATATATAGAGAGAGAGAGAGAGAGAGAGAGAATTTCTATTGTAAAATAGTATTATTGATTTTAACAAGCTTTCATTAACCAAGTAGCTTCATCTACAATATGAAATTTGCAATATCTCAAGGAAACATGACTACTTCATAAATCTAGTTATTCATGAGTGTATTACTGTGTACCCACATCAAACATGTAGACTTAAATTAGCACAAAAAGTAGAACTTTTCTAGAAAGATTTGATTACTAAAAATCTTAGAAGAAATTTAGGGTAAAAAAAAAAAGGGTTTTCAAAGCATAACCATTCAAGTTTTTTCATATGTTTTTAAAGGTTTCTAATACATTGGTTTAGCTATTCTTGTCCAACTAGATTATAGTCATATCAATTAAGTCAGGGTTCTAATTGATGCTCAAATTCTTAATAATAAATAGGAAAGTCGTACAATGATCCCTAATAGTTTTTCTTATACAAAATTTCATCTTGTAGTTATTCACTACATAAAAAAACATAGAAGAGTGCCTCAAGGTATGAATGAATTTAAATACATAATTTTCTAAATAAATCTAATCAAGCAAGGGTTATCATTTAATATGTAATATCATAGCACATATGTATAAATTAGGCTATATATAGTAAAGCAAAAAAATAATAAATTTAAATTAGTATCTATTAGGGGTAGCAAAGCTAACTATACTAATTTTTTCTTCACGTATTGAGTATAAGAGTATGGAACAAGTCAAGGTTACACTTTACTAGATAGGAAGTTGAACCTTATCTCTACCTCTCTTGACTTTTGGCTTCTATACGGCTGAAAAAAGAAGTTCCAAGTTATTTATGTGGGTATTGCATGCATATTTGTTCTCCTAAGTGGTTGAATTGATGAAAGAGATTGTATAAGGTACAAGGAAAACATGTTTCATTCATTAATATAAATTTGACCTATGTACACTTTGTGAGATAATATGCAATATGAATGAGAAAATACTTTCTTTACAGACATTCACCAACTGAATATTTCACACATCATATTTTCTGGCTTGATAATGATAAGCAAACAATATTTACATTTCTTCAACATTTAATATTTTTATTATAAATTTTATGGGTACCTTATTTAAATAATTTGAGCAAAATTTAATAAAATATGAAGTGAGTGAAGCTTTACTTCCACCTTCCCTGCACGCATTTATTTTCCCATCCAAACATGTAAAAGAGTAAAAACAATATGAACTTATGATCCATTTTCAAATTCAACTCAAATAAATTTTGAATAGAACCTCAATGACTTGATGAGTCTAATTTTTATCCAAATGAAGATCTTTTATGAATTCTTTACCAATAAGTGAGATTGAAAAGGCCTCAATAGTTTCTCACCTACTACAATGGAAATTAGTAAAATGATAAATTCAGATAATAAATTTCATATGCACATCAAAGCTCAACTGAAAAATCTTATTTGAATGTCATGTTTCATATAGAAGTCATCTCATCTATACGTGTCAAATTACCAATTTCATATCTAAGAAAGTCTTATGTGACATGAGAAGGATATAAAATAAATCTCATAGCTTAAAGGGTCTACACGATATCGATATGTGACATATGGAAAACAATAAATGCAAGATAGAGTTAACTGAGTTTTCTCTAGAGAAAAACTTGAGCAAAAAACTAAAATGACATTGTTAAATTGTCTAGTAAAGTTGGTATACAAAGTTTTTCAAGGTTACTCTAGAGATGAGATTATGATATAAGGATGTCTGGGCCCCTAGGAAATGCAAGGATTGCATGTTTAATCTAGTGGATGCATAATGCTAAGTAAGTTAGAGTTTGTAGAGATCTCATGCTTGAACATGAATGGTCTAAACATTAAAGAGATGAATGTTGGTACAGACGAGTCATGCCATGGCCCAAGCAACACACCACAGGAAAACAGGAGGAGAAAATTGTAACACATGATAGAAAAATAGAGGAAAGGTTTAAATCTGAATGTTTAAGCCATATTGACTACATTTATATTGAATTCAGTTGTCCTTAAGTTACACATACTAAGTAATATCTTATGTTTAGAAAATATCAGTTAATTATGAGTATTTAGTACTTTTAGTATGGAATCAATATTTAGTGTGTGCGATTTAATCTAATCGATTGAAATCAAGCCATAGTTTCGTAAATATAGCATACAGTAAAATAAAATGTTTTCGATTGAGGTTAAATTAACTTACGATAAAGCAATAATAGTTCCCAAAACAAAATAGATTAGCCAAAGCTTAAGAAGAACACACAATACCCAGAACAAAACCGAACCATTCCCAAAATGCAACAAAAGGTAACGCATTGGAGATCAACTGCGAAAGGAAAGAGAGCTATCCATTCGTCCCCCTTTTATGGGACCGAAGGGTCATGTCAAACAAAGAGGAGGATCTTTTAGAATTTTTACCTTTGACAGTAACCCAACCATCTTCAACCTTAGCAGCTACATCCTGCCAAGACAAAAGATCCAAAGCTGAGGACCCAAAACCCAGCACAAAAACATCATCCAACACCAAGCCAACAGAAGCCCCAACCAAAGATCTACAAGCTAGAGGAACCACTGAACTAGAGCAGGAAGGACCCAAAGCACTAGCCTTACTAGCATCCCTGATCCCACTAGCAACAACAGACAAAGAAGGTTCAACACCAATAGGCACAAAACCACCAGCAGACCCATCATCAATAATAACCAGCGGAGAAAGGGTAGAGTTAATTCTAGCAGTCTTAGAAATATTCCCAAAAGCCATAGAAGGGGTAGCTGGAGGAATAACGAAATTGTCCTTACCGGCCTGAGAAGAATTTTTTAGAAGAGTATAGTGTTGTGAAGAAGCTCCCTTCCACCAAGAGGGAGAAGATTTTTTTTTCATAATTTCCAGGCCACATTGGGAGGAGACATGACTAGTTTTAAAGCTTTTATGACATCTGAAGGGAATACCCTCATAGTCAAGTTGTTGGATCCAAGATCCTAATGATGATTCTATTTTTATTTCAGTAGCGAGTGCCTTCGAAATGTCAAGATCTACTAAAATATGAGTGAAGGTGGAATGATAAATATTGCAAGAATCATTATCCAACATCAAAAAATCCCCCAACACCTTCCCCACCTCCTCAAGGATGGAGTCCTACCAAAGGTGAAGAGGAGGGTTCGGGATTCTAACCCAAATAGGGACTTTATTGAACACTTCGGATGAGGGATCAAAATCCAGATGCTAGGGTTTAATCATAAGCATAAATTTATCATCCTCCTAGCACAAAAAATTATCACATAGAATCTTCATTCTATCCTCAGCTAGATCAAACTTAGCGATAAAAAAACCCTCTGCTAAAGGGAAGATGTGAACCATATCAGAAAGGCGAGGTTCACATTTATGAGTAACCCATTCATGCAGAAGGGTGAGGCTAGGCTAGAAACCCCTAAAACAACAGATCAGACCATGTTCTTTAAAAATTTCTGTATTGTTATCCAAATCCTCTTTAGCCTCCAAAGAGAGCCTGGTCGAAAGGGAGCCACGCACAAGAATAGTGACCCTAGGTCTCTTCTCTACCACTGAAGGCTTAGAGACAATATTAGCAAAAGACTTCCCCTAAAATCTAGAACCCACAGGACTAGGATCTCGAACAGGAGGAGAACCAGCCTCCAAAACCCTAGTCAACAATACATCTTGGATAACCATCCCCACAGGACCAGGCAACACCACAGAAGAGGGTGATGACTGAAGAGAAGCAGAATTTGTAGTAGGAAAAGTAGAGAGAGTGCCCCCAGCAGAGATGGAAGAAAAATCTATTTTCTCACTCACAAAGAAAGAAGCATTTCGCACCGGATTCAAGATCACATCCCGAGAAGAGGAAAGGTCCTCATGCTCGGCAAGGGGAGCCAAAAAGAGGGTCAAGGAAGAAGAATCCGACCGTAAGGTGGGGGTGGAGAGCATCTTGCAGCAGACGAAGATATTCGTGTAGCAGACAAAGAGCTTTGTACAGCAGATGGTCGCCCCATTTTTTATATAGTAAAATAAAATGTTAATTATCACATATATTAAAAATTATATATAATTTATAAGTTCTCTTTATATATATTTAAATGTGTTCTATCTAAAGGGTGTCAATTGGAAGGGGTCCGTGTGAAATCTTCCTATATCAATTTGGCTTAACTAGAGTTGTCTAGACTTAAATCACATCTCTTGGAGTCTCTTTTGTGCCAATAGATATCTTAAAGAAAGTAAACATTTTTTCTTGATTTTTAAAAGGACGAATGAAGTCATTTGAAAATACAATTTTACAAGTATATGTTCTTCATGTTTCTTTTCGAAAAGAATGGTTTGTGTTAAATGTACTTGTTTTGTTTTTAAAAAAAAATGTAGATGATGAATATAGATCGATTATGAAAAAACAAAGAAAAAAACTTGATTTGAAATTGTAAGAGAGAAAAGAAATGTAAGTAAAAAAAAATTCTCTAAATGCATGTCCTCTTTTTAATTAAAAAAGATCATATTATATTGAGAAATGTAATATGTAATTAAACAAGATGCTTTCTACCTGGAATTAACATGTATCCTACATCAACTCTTGTTGATAACGTATTTATAGACACATGGTTAGGTCATGCACCTTCATTGAGACATCTTAGAGTTTTTGACTATGAGGTATATGCATATGTGGCCAACAAGAAGAATTAAACAAAGTTGGAGAACAAGACTATGAAGTGTATCATCATTCAATATGGTTATTTTGTGAAAGGATGCAAGCTTTGAGACCCTATTTCACAAGAGGTGATACATAGTAGAAGTCTTATTTTTAGAGAAGTTATCCCTCCTATTACACTACAACCATAACAAACCAAAAAAGGAAGATGTGATACAACTACCTTCTACACCTGATAAATCTGAATTGAGGCCCCTTGATTGACATGAAGTTTAGGAGAGCTCATCTAGCTTCAAACATATACAAAAGGAGGAAGAACCTCAGCTCAATTTTTTTGGAGGTCTACAATGCATAGAAAACCACCTAAAAGTTAATCACCTAATGATTGGAGATTTATGTTTTGTTTGAATACTAGCATGGATGAACTTAGACCTATAGAAGAGACATCAGGTATGAATGATGTAGAATCTTGAAAACTACTATGGATGAAGGAATTGAAGCTCATAAAATAAATGATACATGAGATCTTGTACCATTGTCTAAAGTATGAGTGTCTGTTTGTTGCAAATGGGTGTTCAAGAAAAATATTGATTTAAATGGAAGAACTGAGAAGTAGAAAGAACAGTTGGTTTCAAAGGCTACTCTCAGGTTAAGGGTGTTGATTATGGTGAAATATTTTCTCTTGTTTCAAAAATGAAATCCATTATATTTTTTCTTTTTAAATTTTTATCACTTAAGATTTAGAGGTTGATCAAATAGACGTGAAACCTACATTCCTTCATGTTGATTTCAAGGATGATATTTATATGAAACATTCAAAGCACTTCATGACAAAAGAAGCAATGAAAGATCCAGATACAGTGTTTGATGTAACATTTCCAAATAACTACTGCTCATCAAAACCATCTAAATCTAGAATCAAATCAACATCATGTTGGATTTTATTGATGACTTCTTGTTGAATAAGTTGAAGTATTAGAATTTCAAGGCTTTCAATACCCTTTTGATGATGAATATGTGGAACTAGATGGTTTTTGTCCTCCTTTTAAATCAATAGATTAGTACAGAAGATATCACAAAAATAAGAAGAGTCCTTACGCAATTTATCATGTATCTAAGTGAAAGTATCATGAGGAAAAACTTGTTCTTTGATTTTCCTTTATTATTCAAATTTAATTATTTGATTTTTCCATGACACTTGACACTCATTTTTTTTCATTCTCATGATTCCAGCTTGACCTTCCAAACATTGAATTGGATCTGAAAATATTATCTCATTGGACTTGACTTTCATAAGTTGGCCTTCTTCATTTGTCTCATATTGATTATGTATTTGATTTGTGTCACTATAACAACCTATAATGTCATCTTAATTTTTGGTGCATGCATGCTCAAAAGAGGCTACATAATGAGGATAATTAACCAAAGATTGACATTCATGCAAAGAAGGATGTTGTGAATAGGCAACATCATTAAATTTTTCATCTTCACATATTGATTGTATATGAATTTGAGTAGAAACTTCTTTTTCCTCATCTTCACCTTTTTCAGAACTACTTTATCACAACACATTTTGTCAAACCGCATTTTCGTTGTAGGATATGATTCTCCATTTATGTAATTTCTTGATTCTATGAAAGATACAACATAAGTTTCTCTCCTTGCATAAGTTTAAATACCTTAGGAATGAATGTCTCTTTGGATGTGTGCACTTCTCCTAATGAAGGTTCATGGTCATGAATAAGAAAATAAGAAGATACCATACCATAAAGAAAGCCACTTTCCAAAATATTAGGGCAATGATCAAAAGTGGAGCTTTCATAGAATTGATCATTCTTTTGAGTCTCTTCAAATTTATCAAAACTCACACTTTGATGATCCAATTCTTTGAGATGATATTAAATAGTCTTACTTATACATAAATAATTTTTACCTTCTATAGATCATCTCCACAAATTTTCTTTTGTCTCATCCATGATATCATTATCATCATTATTAGCCAAATGACTTTCAATTCTATGATTCATAAGTTATAGAATTTTTTAATGAAAACTTTCTACTAACTCAGAATATAAGACCATGCCACAAGTATTTTTCTTAGTAGTATTTTTCACAACAATCATAAGATCAGTTTTCAAATATGATACTTGATTTTCTTTTAATATAATAGACATAGGGATCTCATCACCTAGTGATAGCATGGAAGAAGGAATACATGTTCTCATACCTTGAATTTTACCACTATGCATTTCTTTTTAATGATCAATGATGAATGAACAAGAATGTCCTCTCTGCAAAGGAAATAATTTGAAGCCTCAAGACACTAAGTGAGAATGAAAATTTCATGATCCCCCCTTGAAGTGCTCTTTCCTCACCTTTCTTCAATTGTTCAAGATGCACATGAGTCAAGAGAGCATCTAGTTGTTCCTTCTCATATATTTTGTTCACCATGATGTTTGTAACTTCTTTTGTAGACTTTGGACATGCATCATTATGAAAATATAGAAGAGCTTTATCTTCACTAGTGAATGCATGCTGTAGTGAGGTCTCTTCAATACTCTTATTGCACAACATTTCACCAAAAAAAGTTTCACCTTATGGAAAATATTTCTCCTCTACATCGTTGTCTTTATTGGATAATGATTCTCTTTTAATAGTGGATCTTATTGGAGGAACAATAGTTTCTATGGAACCAATTATCTTCCCATCTCTTGATTTGATATTTTGTAATGTCTAAAGAAAAGAAAGGTGTACTTTATTAGGATCAAACTTCATCTCACCATAGAAGCTCTTCAAAAATTGAATTTGATTATCATCATCAAGAGTATGGTCATATTGAACAATAGGTGCAAAAGATGGGTCATTGATGTTCTCCATTGTTGGTTTAGAATATTCTTTGTCTTCACATGTATGACCTCTTTCTAGTGAGGATTCTTGATCATGAGTGATGAGTTGATTCTCTTTTCCATCTTTTTCCTCAATATTTTGCAAGGTTTAAGGAAAGGAAGGATGAATCTTATCATAAGTAAGACACATATTACTATAGAAGATTTTTAAAAGGTAAAGTCATTCAAGATCACCAAGAATCTAATTTTTTTAAGACATGAGTAAAAGATAATGATCATTTTCCTCTTCATTATTGTTTATTTTCATTAATTCAGTCCAACACAATCACAAGCAAAACAATTATCCTCCTTTCTATCCTTCTCATCAATTCTTTGTAAAGCCTTTAGTAAAGAAGGGTACACTTTATTATGAACCAATTTCATGCCACCATAAAAGTTCTTTAAGAATTCAATTTTTTGGGGATCGCTATGAATTTCATTTGTCTAGGAAAAGTAACTTGAAAAAGATGTATCTTCATCATCACTATCAGTATCACTTTCTGGTTCCTTTTCTTTATACCAAATAATTATGTCAAGCATAATGTTTCAATCTTTCAAATAGAATTGGCAACCTTCATTCTAGGGAGGGTACCTTTACATTTATGAGGAATAACATGCACCATCATTTCATTTCCCTAATAGAGTTGCCAAAAATCTATTGGTAAACAGATTTGTTAGTATGAATTCACCTTCAAAATTGACTCTATTTTCCTAAGAATAGTGACAATTGTGCCAATAGCTGGAGAGATTGCAATCATATCACAATCAAATTGCAATCTTCCTCTATGTTTGAGAGGGGAAACTCCCTTGTATGGTGGGGTTATTCAATATTTTTGTGTACTTTTTACCTGACAATACATAAAGGAGAAAACATAAAACTAAATGTAAACTTAAAAACAAGAACCTTAGCAATAGACGTACGAATATCGACTAAGATTCTATAGATGATAGAATTACAAAGAGGCTTTTAGCACATAATGCAATGATGATGAAAGCAGTACAATAGACCTCGACATATGAAGAGCTAAACTATACTAGCACATACAAATTAAGATACCAAGAAAACTAATTTCATCAAATTAAGTGTATAAATTATCAATTATATGCATAGGTACATAAAGGGATTTCTAACTTAGCATACAAAAAATTAGCAATAATAACACAAGAAGACATTAGAACATATGAAAAAATGATTCCTTTATTATCTTTGTGAGATTATACAATCTCAGAAGTTCCTTTCCATACATAATGCAAAATCAAATGTCACTACAAGTTTCTCTCTGAATTTCTCCAAAATTATCACTTTTTCCAAAAGTCCCCTATTACATAGCCAAAGCTTTGTATTGATGGACTCGCCTTGATAACTAACTACTTACAGGTTAGTAACCAACTAAGTTAGAGCATGAAAATTATTCATGCTATTACAACCAACTCCAACTATTATTAAATAAAACCCCAAATCCTAACTTTAACAAAAAGAAAGTCAGAGTTTTAAATAAAACCAAAATTTACAAAAGTTAAAATATTTACATAAATATCCAAGTGTATCCAACTATTCTCATCATGATGACATTGTTCTCTTGGCACTCTCTCTAATGCTTCTAGTGATGTTCCTTGTTTCTCTTTCTCAAGTCTAGAAATATGTTTGACCAAGACCTTATCTAAACTTTCATCATTCTTCTTATTATTACGGTGTTTCTTTGTATTTGCTTCTTGATCACCTTCTATGGCATTATTCATTTGACGATTGACCATAACAGTACCAACATGAGAAAAAGGTAATGTGAAAGTGGAATTGGATCTTTGTATATTCTCGAACTTGTTGACATTTTTAGGATTGATAACACCAAGATTGACCGTGTTTGTAGTGTGTATTCTGATTTGAAGCAGAACTTACATCTCTATTTTCCAATGATAAAAGCTCTCATTAAAATGAAAAATCATCCTTCCTCAGCCCGTCTTTGAAAAATACTTGACTTGGTCCTTCGAGCCATTCTTGCTTTCTTGTTTCAAGGCTTCAATCCAAAAATTCCTCCTCTAAAAATATTCTGAAATAAACTATTCTTCATTTCAAAGATACTAATCAAGATAAGCCTCTTTGATTGTTTCTTGTCATTGAATAACCCTTTGCGTAGCATCATGTTGTTCAAATTCTCATAGACATATCGACATCCATTTCCTCCTTTACAAACTTGGCCATTCCTTTGCGCAAGGCTACAAAGGTAGCAAACAATTCAAATCCCTTGGCTATGCTTCTGCAATGTGCATTGAGCGTTATATCAATCTGTCGTGTCTACTTTTCTCTTTCACATGCGTATATACAGAGCATATCTGACAAAAATACCATACCAATATGCAACAATGCACATCCTTCATAAGATGACTTCTCATTATGACATTCTTTCAAACAATTTCTCCATTTAAAACTTTTCAACAAATCCAATTTCTGCATTCCATGTCTTCCATAAGACCGCGTGCCTATGAGGCATTTTGTCAAATAATTGAGGTGCGTTGTCCATGACTTCACAATTTCACAGGCAAGTCTGCGAGCATTATGTTTATCAATTCACATGACATGCCTGTTCTTCCACATTTTGCATCTATATTTGCTTGAATGTTGTCATTCTGCACAATCAAGGACGATGCCGAGAAAGGCTATAGGATATGGCATTTTACCTGGCATTTGTATTTGCCTGAAAGTTGCTAAGGTCAACTCGGAAAATATACTTCAAGTGAACATTGCATTCGTGTCTCTCTCTCTTCTATGTGCGTGGGGAGGATGTGCTCAAGAATTTCGAAGGTCAATCCGAAAATTAATTTATTCATAAGTGGCAATCTTTGTTTCCATGTAACCACATTTCGTTAAAGCAACATGTCAAAACGGTTGGGGTACCCTGTATTTGATTCCACATTTTTCAAATACACCTATTATGGCAGTTTTGGCTCCTCATCGGCATTGAAGTAGGAGTTACCAAAACCAATTGTCATTGGATAGCGATAGAATGGATAGGGGTATGTTCCAAGTTTCTGTTTCAGATTGTTTCATTTCACAGAACCAGTAATAACCAAAGAACATTGTCCTTGTTTCAAACAATGGAAACGGTACAATCCTTAACGAAGCTCGGGTTTACAACTTCAAATCACATTTCCTTCATAGTTTCCAAACTATTTTAATAAACTTTTCAACCAATACATTTCTTCACAAAACTTCCGATGGCTGCATTTGATGAGACGACTTGTCTTTCAGGCATTTAGTCAAACAGTTTTCAGACCTCCTCTGCTTCGCAATTTGGGTGCACATCTTCCATCTCATCCAAAAACACATAACATAATGCCGCTTCAGCAGAATAAAACCAATAACAACCACATATTCATGAGACAAACTTCTGAGGAATTTAGTTCCCCCCCTCCAAAAAAAATAAATTCCTTGTTTCTGCATTCCACCTTTCGCAAACGTGTCTACCAGAGCTGAAGAAATCCTTGTGTGCTTCGATGGATGTCCATTACCTGTTCGAAAGCTTCGATATTAGCACGGGCAAGGAAGAAGCTTGCAAAGATTGTGGAGTTTGGCTTTATACTAGCCGATTGCATTTGCTTGAAAGTTTAAAAAAAAAAACCTTTTTAGTTAATATCTGCCGTATTTTAACCAAAAAAATAAATCTGTGCTGTATATATTCTCTGCAGTCAAGCATTTCATGGGATGAAATCTCTCACTAACATTAGACTTGAAGAAGTGTTGTGTATGAGGAATATTCTGTGAAGGGCAAACATGATTAACAGTTGCAGGGTTTTGATCACCACTTATTGCGAACTCGTCAACACTCCTAGGACCATGACTTTCATAAAACATCTGAGCATTTGAATGCTTATCCGCTTGACGTCGTCGTTTCCTGGACTGTATATTTGTTCTTCAAATTCCACTCCTGTACATTCTCTTTCTCTACGGTTCACACTTTTGAATGTATGTTCTTATTGGAGTATTCATGTGACCGTATTTCTTTGAGAGATTCAAATAGTTCGTGTCAAATCAATGCTCCTACACTTTGGTAAAGGTTGTAAAATTCGGCTTTATGGGTTTGCTGATTGCATTTTCTTGAAGGCAGTTTAAAAGTGGTTCTGAAATTGAGTTTTCAAAAGTTAGGAATCTAAAATCATAGACGCGAAAGTTAAAGGTTAAAAAATGTAAAGGTTGGGGTTGGGGTTCTTCGAAATGTGGAAGTTGAGGTTTGGAGTAAAAAATAAAAATAAAAAATGTGAAAAGTTAATGTTTTGAAAAAAATTGTTTGAAAGTTGGTGTCTTGAGGTTTCAAAAATGTGAAATGTAAGGTTTGGGGTTGAAAAAGTGTGCAAGTTGAGACTTTTGATACATTTATGCACACAAAAAGAAAATGATTTGGAGATTTTAAATATTTGGGTCATCAAAAATCAAGACAATAGTAACCAGATTAAGTTACTTTATCAATCCAAATTTTGATTTTATCTTTTTTTTTTCATGCGATCTTTGTATGGTATAAGAACTTTAGGGATATGATGGGTAATTTAGATACACATAATATATGTGTGTTGATATCACCATTGTGAGTTATCCTAACCCTAAATAATCAAATCACCTTGTCTCTTGTCTCATGTTGTGAGTGCTAAGTGTTATCTGATGTAAGGTAGAATTTTATGCATATGTCATGTTATTTTTTCATGATACAACATCCCTTTATACTTGGAATAATTTATATTTCCCTCTATGTATCACAAACCATTGTAGGGGGCTACCAATCTCTCTATCTTATGATCTCTGAGTAAAAGTACAAAGTTGTGTTGCACTAGAGGATATTTTTAAGGGTTCTGATTAAAACGGTTTCTATTGGAACTATGTGGCGCACACGAGGCGCCATGTGGTGTCGATGTGGCAGGCAGGTTCTGGCCAGAATGGTTTCGTTTGAAACCTTGAAAAATTATATAAACCCCCAAAAAGGGTTGGGTAGGCTCATTTGAACGGAGCGACTTGCAAATTTTCAGGAGCACCTTTGGGGGTTTTCGGCCAAAACAGGTAGGCCCTTTTTATATTTTTATATTTTTACATTTTTTAATATATTTTTTTTTTGTCAATTTATTATTAAATTAGTATTATTTTAATAAAAATGTTAATTTAATTGTTGTAGAAATAATTATTTTAATAATAAATTAATAATTATTTTAATAATAAGTTAATTTATAATTTATTTTTGTTTATGTAATTTTATTATTTTTAATTATAGAAATTAAATAATATGATTTTATGTAGATTTAGTTATTTAATTAATATAATATTTTTTTCCAATTAAGAAAATTTGTTACTTAGTTTGTTAATTAATTTAATTTTATTAGATATATTTTAAAACATTAGGAAAATGTTACAAAATATTAGAAAAATATTACAAATTATTAGAAACATGAAACTAGAGCATAAACCTTAACACTAAATAAACATGAACCTTAACCATAAACCTATTTTAAAAAAGGATACCTAAACCTAATTGAGAAATAAACCTTAATATGAAACGTACATGAACCTTAACATTAAACCAACATGAAACTAGAACATGAACCAACATCAACCCTAACATTAGAAACCAACATAAACCAAAATACTAGAAACCAACATGAACTCTCTCTCTCTTTGTCTGACCAATTAAGACCTAGCATGATTAATAAAACATAATAGGAGCCCTTAAGAGCTAACATGAGTAATAAGACCTAATATTTCCTATTAAGACCTAGCATGTGATTAATAAGACTTAATAAGACCCTTAAAATTTAATAGGATCACTTAATTTACATAATATGACCCTTAACAAATTGGGACCACTTGACCAATTAGGACCTACTAATTGACTGATTAAGACTTAACATGTGACTAATATGACCAATTAGGACCTAACATGATTAATAAGACATAATATGACCCCTTAAGACCAAACATGAGTAACAAGACCTAATATTTCCTATTAAGACCTAACATGATTAATAAGACCTAATAGGACACTTAATACCTAATAGGACCCTTAAGAACTAATAAGAGGTCTAATAGGGCATATTAGTGCACCTAAATTGATTAATACAACCTAAGAAGACCTAATGCCTACTAATAACACCTAATAGAACCCTTAATACCTAACATGACTAATATGACCAATTAAGACCTAACATGATTAATAAGACATAATAGGACCACTTATGACCTAACACGAGTAATAAAATCTAATATTTCCTATTAAGACCTAACATGATTAATAAGACCTAATAAGACCCTTATCATCTAATAGGACCACTTAATACCTAATAGGACCCTTAAGAACTAATAGGACCTATTAAGACCAATTAGGTCCAATATGACCTATTAAGACCTAATAGGACCAATTAAGACCTAACATGTGACTAATTCTTGACCAATTAGGACCTATTAATTGACCGATTAAGACTAATTAAGACTTAACATGCGACTAATATGACCAATTAAGAATTAACATGATTAATAAGACATAATATGACCCCTTAAGACCTAACATAAGTAATAAGACCTAATATTTCCTATTAAGACCTAATAAGACACTTAATACCTAATAGGACCCTTAAGAACTAATAAGAGGTCTAATAGGGCATATTAGTGCACCTAAATTGATTAATACGACCTAAGAAGACCTAACACCTACTAATAACACCTAATATAACCCTTAAGACCTAACATGACTAATATGACCAATTAAGACCTAACATGATTAATAAGACATAATAGGACCACTTAAGACCTAACATGAGTAATAAGATCTAATATTTCCTATTAAGAACTAACATGATTAATAAGACCTAATAAGACCCTTAACATCTAATAGGACCACTTAATACCTAATAGGACCCTTAAGAATTAATAAGGGTCTAATAGGGCATATTAGCACCTAAATTGATTAATACAACCTAATAAGACCTAATACCTACTAATAAGACCTACAGGACCCTTAAGAACTAATAGGACCTATTAAGACTAATTAGGTCCAATGTGACCTATTAAGACCTAATAGGTGTTAATATGATTCTAAACAACAGAGAGGGGGGGGGGGGGGGGGTGAATCAGTTGTTCTTAGGTCCTGATGTATAAAACAACTTCAAAAACTTTTCTTTAAATCAAATCTAACAACCAAAACAAACTCAGTCATCACTGATTCAATAATAGAAACATATAACATTGCAGTCCACTACCCAGCTGTAACTTAACTTGTAAAACACAGAAATGTTCAAACTAAAACATTCACACAAGTATTAACACCAGGATTTATAGTGGAAACCCAATGTGGGAAAAATCACTTTGTAACATGCTACTATTATTTTCACTCTTCTGAAGTGAGCTCGGTTAAAAGCCAACCCTGTCAAAGGTTACAATACACACTATTAGGTGTGACTTGGTTAAAGGATTTCAATCACCCTGTTAAAAGTGAGCCTTGTTATAGGACTTACATACACTCCATTAGAATGCAACCTTGTTCAAAGGATTTAACATATGATTGTTAGGTCAACCTCTGTTAAAAGGATTTTGACTGTTACAATGGTTAGAAAGTAGCAGTAGTATTGATTTGAAAAACATACAACTCACTTTGCAAATATCAGATCCAATTCCGTACACTAATGCTGGTTTACTGACTTTGAAACTTTTCCATCTCCATCTCTGATCTACTCAGAACTTTTCTTCAAGCAATCACCACACTTCTCCTTCAGCCTTTTCTGCTTATACAGTCAATAAAATCTACTGATCTTCCAGCATTCTCTTTTCACCCATGCATACGCATATCTAATGCTCAGGTTCCCTTAATACTTCCTCAATTAGGTTAACTCATCTTTTGCTGCTCAATCTCCTTCGTAGATCTTAGGGTTAGGCCAGATTGATTGAATCTACCTACATTATGTTCTTTGTCTCCTTTTCTAGAAACATCTCAAATCTCTTAAAGATTTACAATAAAATATTTTTTAGTGCATTCAATGCTTTCAAACAATCAATAAATAAAGTCAACAGGTTTTACATAATCCAAGAATTTAACAATGTTAGCTCCAAATATGAATTCCCTTCAAATATGAAAATGCTGATGCTCGGTCAATACTGTGATCAACTACTCGGTCGTCATGTAGAAAGCTCAGTCATTACTAAAAATATTTCCTCGGCTTATACAATCTTCCTCGGCAATTTACTCATGTTTGGTTGACACTAGATTTTTGGTCGGCATATACTGACTCAGTCAACACTAACATCACTCGGCTTAAACATGATTTCTCCATTTTTGCTCAGTCAAGCCTACCAGTTTAGTCTTCAATCTTACTAAGATAAACAATACATTGTCTCATCATTGTACAACATAGTCAAGTACACTTTGTAGTATCAAGATAACTCAACCTTTCCCTAGGTGCTATTGTTACCAACCTTGCCCCAATCCTTCACAACAATACAATAGATATAGTACTTTCCCAAGTAGCAACAGTCTTACCAATTAATGTTTGACATCAATTACAATACAACAACTGTTTCAATTACAGTTTCTAACAATCTCCCTCTTTGGCATTGATGGCAACACCATATGATATCACCTGAATAACACATGGATTACCAACTAATCCAAAAACTTATCTGTCCATCAGAGAATAATTTGTAATATCCTTAGCTTCATTCCAATTCAGAATCTATAAGCCTCACTAAGCCTCACTTTTGTGACCATCAGAAGTATTCAGATCTCCGTCTATCCTGATCCTTCATTTCAGTTCATCATCCTTACTTTTCAATGTCATGTGTTATTATATCATCTCAATTCATCTCCCTCTTTGACAAAAATGCCAAAGCAACAACTAAAACACACATCCATCAGATGTGGATATTATCTGTGCAGCTCAGTGTTTCTCCCTCTGTCATCTTGCTTATGACTGATTCTTTGTCTTTTCTCTTCTTCACAACTCTAGGCCAGTCCTAAAGTGTGAAAATCTTCTGCATCAATTTGTCAAATATTCTGTTGTAGCATATTTGATGCAGTGCTCCTAGCTTGACTAGGCAGCCTCAGTTAGGGGAAGGACCCCTAATTGACTTCTCAAATACTCATGAGCTTCTCTAGGTAAAGATTTAGTGAATATGTTTGCTAATTGTTCTTTTGTATTCACATATTTGATTCAGACTTCTTTATCTTGTACTAATTCTCTCAAGTAGTGATACTTGATTGTTATGTGCTTGGTCTTAGTATGCATCACTAGATTCTTAGAAATATTGATAGCACTTTTGTTGTCACAGAAAATAACAACAGGTTCAGCGATTTCTTCTTTCATGCCTACCAACAATTGTTTTATCCATACCAAAGTTGAACAGTTTACTACAGCAGCAACATACTCTGCCTCAGCAGTAGATTGGGAAATGCAATTTTGTTTCTTGCTCATCCAGGAGACTAATCTCTATCCAAGAAAGAAAGCTCCACCACTAGTACTTTTTCTGTCATCTACATTTCCTACCCAATCAGCATCTGTATATACTCTCAGTTCAAATTTGTCATCCTTCTTGTAATATAGCCCATAGTCAGTAGTTCCTTTCAAATATCTCATAATTCTTTTCACATCCATCATGTGTGTTTCCTTAGGATTGGCAGAGAATCTTTCCATAATCCCAACAGCTAGTGCAATATCTAGTCTACTATGTATAACATACTACAATTTTCCAATCATGGATCTGTACAAAGTCTAATTCACTTCTGCAGCATCATCATTCTTAGATAACTTTTGTGTAGTAACCATAGGAGTATTCACTGGTCTAGCATCTTCCATCCCAAAAGTTTTCAGTATTTCATTAACATACTTAGACTATGTAATGAAAATTCCTTTTTTCATTTGATATAATTGTAGACCAACAAAGAATTTGATCTCACCAAACATGCTCATTTCAAATTCAGTTTGTATTTCATTTGAAAATCTTTTACAAAATCTTCTTGTCCACCAAAAATAATGTCATCCACAAAATTTTTTGCCAACATGATACCTTTACCTTCTTCATCTTTCATGTACAGATTACTTGTGTCATTTGTTCTTGAAAATCCAATCTATATCAAGTAGCTATGCAGCCTCTCATACCATGCTCTGGGAGCTTGTTTTAATCCATATAGTGCTTTGTTCAGTTTGCATACCATGTATCTTATGTTTGGATCAATAAAACCTTCTGGCTGTTCTATGTAAACTTCCTCTTCTAGTATACCATTTAAAAATGCAGACTTGACATCCATTTGATATACCTTGAAATCTTTATAAGCAGCATATGCAAGAAGAGTTCTTACTCCTTCCAGTCTAGCTATAGGGGCAAATGTCTCCCCATAATCTATTCCTTCCTGTTGTGCATAGCCTTTGCATACTAGCCTAGCTTTGTTCCTAGTTATTTCACCTTTTTCATTCAACTTATTCCAGAACACCCACTTTGTTCCTATAACATTTTTGTCTTCAGGTCTCGGCACCAGAGTCCAAGTATCATTCTTCTCTATCTGGTCAATTTCTTCATTCATTGCTACATAGACTACCTCAATTTTAAAATCATCACTATCAGTGTCAGTTTCTTCTTCAACAATGTAACAAGATTTCTTACCTTTTCCTTTGTAGTCTTTGTTCCTTCGGTAGCTTTTGTCATCTCTTTTGTCTTTGTGTTTTCTTTTTCTTTCATCATCTTTAGCCTTCCTGTCAGGACATCTATCATCTATATGACCAACTTTATTACATGCAAAACATATAATAGAGAGTTTACCTTTATACTTTCATTTTCCTCTTCTCAGTCTTCTAGCCATAAGAGCTTCTAGATCTTCAAGTTCTTCATCAGAAGTGTCACTGCCACTTTCACTTTCACTTTCACTTTCACTGATGCATCTTTATTTTTCTTTCTTTGGATTGTTTAGAACTAATTGTGACTTAAAAGAAGATTCAACATTACCAATACTACCAACAGTGAAGTTATCATAGTTAGAGAGTTCAAAAGCAGTCAGTTTGCCAACCAAACCTTCCAAAGTAAGCACATTAGCAGAGTTAAATCTAGATTCCTGTATAGCTGAGATCTTAATAGCATATATTGGATGTAGAGTTCTTAGTACTTTTCCAATTATAGTTTCATAAGCAATAGTCCCATTTTCTCCTCTAATAGCATTCACAACTTCGTTTATTCTAACACAATATTGTGCAATGTTCTCACCTTCTTCCATTCTCATTTCATCAAACTTACCTCTGAGACTCTCAGCTTTAGCTTTCAGTACATATAAGTCACCACCATAGATCTTTGCAAGAGTGTCCCACATCTCCTTAGTAGTTGTGAAATCCTTAATGTCCTCAAATTCTAGATAGCTTAGGGCAGATGCAATTTCCAGCATTGCCTGGTTATGTTCTTGCTTAGCTCTCATTTCCTCAACAGTCAAAGGTACGATAGGTGAGACATAGTCATTCTCAATGTAGTACTTTGTAGAATCACCAATACCGACCAGATGCAGCTTCATCAAGGTTTTCCATGTAGGGAAGGTTTCCTTAAATTCAGCTTCGGTACCTCCTTCTTATACATCCTGATCATTTGCTTCAAGTCCCTTTAAACTTGATTTCTGTAAACACCAATAATAAGAAACACAACTCTGATACCAATTGTTAATATGATTTAGAACAATGGAGAGGGGGAGAGAATCAGTTGTTCTTAGGTCATGATGTATAAAACAACTTCAAAAACTTTTCTTTAAATCAGATCTAACAACCAAAACAAATTCGGTCATCACTGATTCAATAATAGAAACACATAACATTGCAGTCCACTACCCAGCTATAACTTAACTTGTAAAACACATAAATGTTCAAACCAAAATATTCACACAAGTAATAACACTAGGATTTATAATGGAAACCCAATGTGGGAAAAACCACTTTGTAACATACTACTATTATTTTCACTCTTCTGAAGTGAGCTCAATTAAAAGCCAACCCTATCAAAGGTTACAATACACACTGTTAGGTGTGACCCGGATAAAGGATTTCAATCACCCTGTTAAAAGTGAGCCTTGTTATAGGACTTACATACAATCCATTAGAATGCAACCTTGTTCAAAGGATTTAACATATGACTATTAGGTCAACCTCTGTTAAGAGGATTTTGACTGTTACAATGGTTAGAAAGTAGCAACAGTATTGATGTGAAAAACATACAACTCACTTTGCAAATATCAGATCCAATTCCATACACTAATGCTAGTTTACTGACTTTGAAACTTTTCCATCTCCATCTCTGATCTACTCGAAACTTTTCTTCAAGAAATCACCACACTTCTCCTTCAGCCTTTTCTACTTATACAGTCAATAAAATCTACTGATCTTCTAGCATTTTCTTTTCACCCATGCATACGCATATCCAATGTCAGGTTCCCTTAATACTTCCTCAATTAGGTTAATTCATCTTTTGCCACTCAATCTGCTTCGTAGATCTTAGGGTTAGGTCAAATTCATTGAATCTACCCTCATTTTTTAGTGCATTCAATGCTTTCAAACAATCAATAAATAAAGTCAACAGGTTTTACATAATCCAAGAATTCAATGATGTTGGCTCCAAATCTGAATTCTCTTCAAATATAAAAATTTTGATGCTCGGTCAATACTGTGATAAACTACTCGGTCTTCATGTAGAAAACTCGATCATTACAAAAATGTTTCCTCGGCCTATACATTTTTCCTCGGCAATTTACTGATGTTCGGTCGACACTAGATTTTTGCTTGGCATATACTGACTCAGTCGACACTAACATCACTCGGCTTAAACATGATTTCTCCATTTTTGCTCTGTCAAGCCTACCAGTTTAGTCTTTAATCTTACTAAGATAAATAATACATTGTCTCATCATTGTACAACATAGTCAAGTACACTTTGTAGTATCAAGATAACTCAACCTTTCCCTAGGTGTTATTGTTACCAACCTTTCCCCAATCCTTCACAACAATACAATAGATATAGTACTTTCCTAAGTAGAAATAGTTTTACCAATTAAGGTTTGACATCAATGACAATACGACAATTGTTTCAATTACAATTTCCAACAATAGGACTAATTAAGACCTAACATGTGACTAATTCTTAACCAATTAGGACCTATTAATTGACTGATTAAGACTAATTAAGACTTAACATGTGACTAATATGACCAATTAAGACTTAACATGATTAATAAGACATAATATGACCCCTTAAGACCTAACATAAGTAATAAGACCTAATATTTCCTATTAAGACCTAACATGATTAATAAGACCTAATAAGACACTTAATACCTAATAGGACCCTTAAGAACTAATAAGAGGTCTAATAGGGCATATTAGTGCACCTAAATTGATTAAAATGACCTAATAAGACCTAATACCTACTAATAAGACCTAGTAGGACCCTTAAGACCTAACATGACTAATATGACCAATTAAGACCTAACATGATTAATAAGACATAATATGACCCCTTAAGACCTAACATGAGTAATAAGACCTAATATTTCCTATTAAGACCTAAAATGATTAATAAGATCTAATAAGACCCTTAACATCTAATAGGACCACTTAATACCTAATAGGACCCTTAAGAATTAGTGTACATGCACAAATATGGGGGACCAAAAAGGTGCCACTTTTCTTTTTGGTCCCTCATCGACCATAGTACGTACGCACTAAAGTGCGTGTGCCCTATAGGCTTGGGAAACCCAAGCCATAGTGCATACACCCTATAGGGCATGTGTGCTTTGTTAAAACACTATAAATTATTTGGTATGTTTGGGAAATCCCATTTTTCTTTCCACAAACCCGCGTTTGCAGCTAAAGAAGGCTTCCCAAGCGCGTATGCAGAATCCCTTTTCTTGTTCAATCCATTTCATTTCATTCATCCATCAATTTTCATACAGAATGGCTCCACGACGTCGTCAAGCTCGATCCGGAAGAAGAATTATTTTTATAGCCCATGCCTCTTATTTGTATTGAAATTTCAATTTTGAAGTAATTTATTGTGTTAAAATTTATTTTCTTAGATTTTATGTGTAATTAAGATTTTAAAATCTTGTTTTTTTAATTGCCAGGAAGAAATGAGCTCCCTGAACAAAACCCTCAACCAAACCCTCCATCTCCCCATGAAGAAATGAATGAAGAAACAAATGAAGAAAATAACCAAGAAAATAAACCTCAGGTGTCTCCACCAATTGAGAAACCTCCTCTTGGAACACAAGAAAATTTGATCAACCAAATTGAAAAAAGGAAAAAAGAATTACAATCTTTAATTAGGAGGTTAAAAGATTCTATTGGTACAAATCTTGGAAGGGAAAGACTTGCAAAATGATTAGAAGAAATCTTGGCCCATGTAGGCTCGGTTAGTGGATAAATTAATTTATGGCATGATAAAAGAAAAGAAAAAAAATAATATTATGCAAATAAATTATTTTATGTGGACATTAAAAAGGAAAAAATCACAAAAGATGACATTTCCAAACTCTTTAAAAAACTAGGGGACATGGATACTCTTAGAACTACAACAAGGAGGTTCCTAATTCATTGGTGCTTAAATGAAGACATTAAAAACAACTTTTGGGAGAGATGGTGGATGGTCTTTGATTCCCCTCACTGTAACAATCATGAGGTTCCTATATATTTCTTGAGGAAACTCTATTGCGAGTTTGTACTCAAGGAGGTGCCAAATTATTTTGACTATCTAGATTCTCAGGGTAGAGGAGGGGGGTCATCATTTGATAGAGTGGGGGCACATCATAACCCAAACGTACCTAGGGTTCCTATTGGCAAGCCACAAGTGGATCATGTTAGTATTCCTTCTATTGTGAAGGAACATGTAGAGGTGGATATACTAGGCATGATTAGTTCTTTGAGAGAGACTCTCATTTAGTGTGCCACTCCTTTACTTGAGGGTGACCATGGTCAATCTTCAAGGGGGCATATTTGTTGGTCATGTGGATCCTTGTGCACATTTGGTATTGCCGAGAGAGAGGAAGAGGATCTTGGAATGACGACTGATGATTTTCTAAATATGACATTTGCATTGTCACACAAATAAATATTTCCAAGTTCATTAAATTTATTTGATCATATTTCATTTATAAAAGAATAACTAATTAATTTAGTATCTATTGATTATGATCAAAATTCAAAGCAAGAGTGTCAGTGGTGGTGGCAGTGGCAATGATCCTCATGTCCCCTTCTACACATCGTCGTCAATTCCACAAGTATGTATCGAATAAAACATTTTAATTTATATATTTGGTTATTATGTAATTATATGAATAATTATATCATAACTTATTGTGCATGTGCATTAGCTCACTGGTGGACCATCGACATTCACAATAGACAACGAAGGGAATTGTGCCACTTTCCTTGAGGTATCTTTATTTGCATGTTAATTTGATTTACTTGATTATATTTAATTAATAAATGAATGAATAACTAAATAACTAGATAAATTATGATCAAAATCCCGAGGCAAAGTGGTCATTGCAGTGATCACATTCTTTCACCTGGCTTTGTGACATCATCATTGATTGCACATGTATATATGTAATAATGCATTATAATTAACATGTTAGTAGTATGTTCTTATATGAATGGTTATCTTATAATTTTCCATGTACATGTGCACTAGTTGAATGTTGGAGCTTCGACATTGACACCACACACCGAAGGACACAGTAGAACCTTCATGGAGATATCATTTATTCATTAGTAGTGTTGTTAAAAATATATGTAATCTTGATAACTACATAATACTTTTGTTGTTTCATTTTTAGTTATTGACATCAAAGACTCCTCCTTCTATTCATGATACTTTGGATCGTGGAGTAGCTACAGTAGTAGCTATTTTTGAAGGACTAATTGAGGTATGAAAGAGATCACTTAATTTTAATTGTTATTTTAATAGTTTGTATTAAATTTTATAATGATATTCATGTATGTATTTTAATTATTATTTTGATCCTTGTTGTAGGGAATTATTACTCTAGATCATTAGCATGCGCTATCGGTGGATTTACATAGTGACTATTTGCTAGTGGTAAGAGGTCATTCTATTTTATGTCATTGTAAAATTTAATTTTGATGTATATTAGTTATTGATGCTTAAATATTTTTTTATCAGCTCGAGTTGGAGAAGAGTCTAGACAGAGGACTAGTGAGCGCACTCAGAAGACTACAACATCCACTACATCTCCATCGACGCGACGATCGAAGACAACTCAGAATTTTTTTTCTTCCCCTAGGGGAAAAGGACTAGATTAGGGATATAGATTGTATGCCTATATGGCATTAGTGGACATATTTTTTGTATATTGTATAAGTGATACGTTGTACATCCATTTGGCTTTGAGGAAGCCAGTTTAACTGTATTGAATATGTTAGAGTAATAAAGTGTTTTCTTATTAATTGAATCATATTTATTTAATTATTAAGTCACTTATTACCTCTTTTGACTTAAGCTAAACTTTAGGCATATAATAATTAGTTATCTTTATTAATTATTATTATGCAACCTCGGGTTTTACCCTTTTAGGTTTTCTGATCTCCTTTTATATGGATTGATCTCATAACACTTTGTAACCTTTTCTGACATTTCATTATTGATTGTGACTTTTGTTTTTGCACATCGACGATTTCTCCTCTCTTGTGGATCAATGCGTTCAGGCCTCCATGGCTATTTGCTTCTCTCTCTCTTTCTGTGACAAGTGTTTGCATGCAAGTGTTCTTGGGAGATGTGGGTTGTCTTTCATCAACTCCAACATGGTATCAGAGCTTTAGATCTGCTTGCCCCTGTCCTCTTCCTGAGAGATTCAGTCGTGTTTGTCAGATCTACGTTTTTAGAGAGGGTTTCCTATCAGATCTGGGGGACCTTTTTTTCTAGTCATCTTGGCTTCAAAAGAACCTCACAGCTGCATTTAGAGCATCCAAGAACCCCAAGATCCATATAAAATTTGTCCAATTTGGACAAAGTTGGAATCTGTGGCAAAAAAATAAAATTGCAATCAGCCCCTGACACAGATCTTGAGGTGATCACTATTTTTTGGAGCACTTCTGGCCCAAACAACCTCATGGTTGCGTCCAAAAGGCCCGAGATAGTCAAAATTCATATAAAACTTGTCGATTTTGGACAAGTTGGCTTTTAAGGCAAAATGTTTTTGGGTACCAGGCCATACGGTCTGACACACAAATCGAAGCAGAATCTGTACAGCATTGACATACAAATTGAGGTAAAATTGTATCAATCTGGCACATAAATTGAGGTAACTATTTTACTATTTAGCATGCAAATCAAAGAAAAAAAAATTACCACCTAAATTGAGGCAAAATTCCAAACTGCCTAGCATAGATCCCAAGGCGCATGTGCGATTTTTATTAATCAATTTTTTTTATTTTTTATTTTTTAAATTGGGTGGCGACAGCCATTTGGCCGTCAAATTTAAGCCCACTGGTCACATGCATTCTTAGCCCTTAGTCATATGGCAACTAGGGCCCCAGATTTTTAGCCCCAAGCCTGTATGCTGTGATGGCCATTTGGCCGTCAATTTTAAGCTCGCCTGTTGCTGATGTCAACGGAGATTTGCACATTTTTTGGCCTTTTGGAGCTACTTGTGCATTTTTGTGAATAACTCAGGCATCTAGGATCGTAATCGGGCATGCAATATATCATCAAAAAGCTAGTTCCAAGCCCGATCTAATTTTTTTGGTATGGTTTTTTTCTTTTTCCATTTTGATGCTCTTTTTTGCTGTCAAAGTCAGATGTTCTCTGTGATCTTGGCATTTTAGACCTCCTGCCTTCTGGGATTCGTTTATCTTGCATTCAGGCTCCGTTGTTGGCAAAAGAGATATTGTCAGAAATCTCTTTCTGAGCTTTTATCAGATCTGATGGTTTTATGTGTGATTCTATCCTTTTGCTAATGTCAACCATCTTCAGATCCTTCTAGACACCTTCTTTGGGCCCTCCAGCACAGCTGTTGGTTGTGCTCATATCTTGGGCATACGGTGTCAAAATTTGGCAAACCAGATATCGTCGAAAAGATAATTCTGAGCTCTTTCCAGATCTAGAGGTTATTTTTTTTATTTTATTTTTCTGATGGTTTTTTTCTCTATCAAATCCAGATCTTCAGCTTTTCACTTCGGGAGCTCTATCTTGTACATCCAGACTCCATTTTTAGAAAATGATATATCATTGGAAACCTTGTTCAAAAATCTTTTTAGTGCTATGAGTCATTTTTCTAGATTCTACTCTAGGTTCATTTTATTCAGATTCTTTCTTTTTTGCAGTCTGGTGGATATCTTGGTTGTTTCAGGTCCTAGGATCTCTTTCCTTTGAGGGATGGCTTATCTTAGGTTGTTCTTTTGTTCATCAACCTTTGATCTTCTTTGAGTAGTGTATACTTCACTTTTGTAGCATTCTTTTATGCACACGCACTAAGATAAAGTGTCATTCTATTACTTTGATGAGATCTTGCACATGTTTGTGCTATTTGTACTCGCACTCCATTATAAATTGTTGGGGGGGGGGGGGGGGTTTGATGTTTTCCTTTGTTTGCCATCTTCTTTTGTCATGTGAGTGTTCCTCCAACAACATTAGCCTCAAGTATCTTTCTTTGTGTTTGTACTCTCTCTGCACATTCGATGTTCTAGATTCTTCTTCATCATGTAGTTCATATTCGATGATCTTTTTAGTGTACCTGTCATTACTCCCTTGTCAGCAGTATGGGGGGGTTTCTACTATTGGTTCTACTCCTTCCTTGGTTTGATAGTGTGAGCTATGTATTCAGTATTTGATCCTATGTACTAGGCGGTTGCAGTGGCTGGGTACCTATGCATTCTGGTAAGATGGATCATTTACCATATGGACACTCTTTTCTTTCCTATTTTTTGGATGCACTCTTCTAGCTTTTATTGATCAACTCTTTAGGCTTTTGGTGTTTATGCCATCTGTATCTTCAAGTTCAGGTGTTTGCCTTTGTTTGCCTCCTAATTTGAGTAGTGTTATTTGAGGGCACTCATATAGATTATAGTCTTCTTAGCTACCTGGTCATATTTCTGTGGAGGATCTTTAGATCATCAGTTTCTTCTTGACAGAGTTGGTAGTTTCATGCTTCAGTGATGTTGTATATGTCCATCTTTGTTCCTATTTTCTGGAACAGTCCTAGTTTTGGAGGTTTCTTTAGTCCTTCAGACTAGTCTTTGTCTCTTTTTGGAGTAGAGTTTTTCCCATGTGGTTTTCTCTATTTCTCCACTTTTCAGAGACCCTCTTTTGTACTTGGGTACCTGATTAGGTAGTTTTGTTGCCGAGACCCATTTTCTTTCAGTTGTTCTTTCTAGGTTTTTAGCTTCTCCCAAAGTTTATCTTAAGGGGGGGTGTTAGAGTAATAAAGTGTTTGCTTATTATTTGAATCATATTGATTTAATTATTATGTCACTTATTATCTCTTTCGACTTAAGCTAAACTTTAGGCATATAATAATTAATTATCTTTATTAATTATTATTGTGCAACCTAGGGTTTTACCCTTTTAGGTTTTCTGATCTCCTTTTATAAGGATTTATCTCATAACACTTTGTAACCTTTCCTGACATTTCATTATTGATTGCAACTTTTGTTTTTGCACATTAAGGATTTCTTCTCTCTCATGGATCAATGTGTTCAGGCCTCCATAGCTATTTTCTTCTCTCTCTTTCTATGACAGGTGTATACGTGTAGGTGTTTTTGGGAGCTGTGGGTTGTCTTTCATCAACTCCAATAGAATATATTCGATGTATGACATTATTAGACATATATATTTAGCCTTATGCCCTAAAAATATATATTTTTTATGTTTTAGGTATGCAATTCATGTGTTTCATGTATTGATGTCTACTAATTTATGTTTATGTGGATGTCTTATGCTTTGTAAATTTCCCATGCCTTATAGTTATTCTTGTATGTTTATCAATGTATATTGTTACTGTATGATTTATACTTTATTAGAACATGAATGTGATGCATAGGTGGTGTGTATGACACTCTGAACCTGTACCCTTATAAAAATACAAGAACAATCAGTAACAAGTGAGACAATCTTCTCGCGTCAAACATCCTTCATAAGGATCCACTGTCTAGGCTTCACCCAATGCACTTACGTTGGTTGGCTCCAAATTATCAAACTATCATTCTAGGACTGCTCCTAGTAACCTTCACCAGTCATAAAATGCAATTTTTCTCCACATCTTCCCAAAAGACTTCAAAAAATAATCAATGATCTGGATACCCTTATGGAAGTTTTAAAACATATCCCAAATTTGACCCAACTTGTTTAGAGACAAACTACTTTAAAATTACTGATTTCATTTTGCTAGAGAGGCCTAGTTCACCCATTTAACAACTCTTACCTCCAGTCTGTACAACTCTTCTCTCCAGTCTATACAACTCTTGCCTCCAGTCCGTACCATCTGAAATAGAAGACCTCCAAGAACTTAAATAAAGTTATATTGATGCAGAGGTGGTGTGTATTAGTCTCTTTCTCATACCTTGATTGCATTCTATCAAATGGTGAGACCACTTCTCACTTCAAATGTCCCCTCAAGGACTCACCTTCTAGGTTGCCCCAAATGCACCTAGAGCCTTACATGCACCAAATCTTCACGTAGGCATTCCATCTTTATTCTAACCCCATACAACATCTTATCATGGTCTAGACACCATGTTTCACCAACCCACCAAACTTGGACAACTAATCCTTCACCCAACTCTCACCATTAGCCCTTAAGGCTTGTAGCCTTCACCTATCACTAAATTACCTTTTTCTCCAACATTCCCCAAACAACTCAAGAAAAGAGTGATTAATTAAGATACCCTTTTAGGTCCTTTAAATCCTTCCCAAGACTCAGGATAGACTTCTTTGGACCATATCCAAGATCCAATAACCTAACAATCCCAAACTATGCCTAATTCACCCCCTTTTACAAAGAAACTCATAACCCCACTCATTCAAGTTTTCAAGGTTTCACCACTCACCTATGCTCTTAGCCACTAAACTATTGTTTCTAGGGTCATACGCCTAGGGTCTATTCAAAGAGACCTTCACAATTATCTCCAAACTAAACCAACTATTCTAAAACTTCAATATGGTCTCATACATAAATAATCCACCACTAAACACTTCAATTCTCAAGGCAATCACCTTTCATTATGACTGGTGTAAGACTGGCCTCCCTCAATCAACAAATTGCCACCATTTGTGGTTCTCCAAACATACCTTTCCAAATCCATGCATATGATTAGTATGATACAAGGATAATTTTACATTATTGTACTCTCCCACTAATCATAGTGACCAAAGGGGTGGGAGAGTCACAACATTTTCAAGGCTTCAGACCCAAAATATGACTGTACCCTAAACCAGTTCTGGTTCCAAGAACACCAGTCTATTCTTAGACTTCAATACCAACAAAAACATAGAAATGATTGCATAAATAAGTAAATAAAATTAAAGGAGTATCCTTACATAAAAATCAATCCAAAAATACATTACAAATGATCATTACAACTTTCTGTTCCCCGACTGTACCCATGGGATAGTGAACAATATACAGAGAAAATTTTATTTTATTTAATGAAAACTTCTTACAATGCTTCCTCAATACACATCCATATCCACATGCTTCCAATACTCGCTTACTCCTCATCAAATAAGTCTTTCAATGTCTTTAGATCACTCTACTAAGATAGGATCAACATAATGACACCTAATGACCCCCCCAGGTGCACTTTGACCTTATAATGACATTCATCTCCTATTACATGTCTTTATACATTTAGGCTTATTACATTGTATTGCATCAAATTTCAAAATGGATCACAAGCCCTTTTGCATCTAAATATATTTTTTCACTCATCGTCCTGCTTGCACCTTGAGGGACACTTTGGCCTTTGGCCCAGAGTGGTCGATGAGGTTCAAATGACTCTATGTGCCAAACAAAGTTTTTAGTAGCATTTACCTGGTCATTTAGAGTTGTTGGAACAAATGGTTCGATGCTACGATCGATGGTTTGAAAGATACGCAATGTTGCTCATTTCAACTAAGGAACACTATGAGTTTTAACATCGATTGAGAATGTGTTTCTAAATATAAATAAACTTGAATCTATAAAAACTGAGACAACTTATTGTAGGCCTCGACAACACAGTGTTGTAGCACCTGATGACTCGATGAAACTTTGCACGAGTTCCAAGATATGACCCCGTAAAGATCATTGGTTTCACGCTGAAGGGACCTTGAGGGACACTTCGGCCTGAAAAGGTCAACGACATTTGAGCGACTTTGTGTGCCAAATGAGGTTTTCACTAGCATTTATTCGGCCATTCGTAGCGATTGGAAAAAATAGTTCAATGCTACAACTGATGGTTTGAAAGATACACAATGTTGTCCATTTCAACTGAGGAACACTACATGTTTTGACATCGATCGAGAATGTGTTTCCAAATATAAACAAGCTTGAATCTATGAAAATTGAGATAGGTTATTGTAGGCCATGACAACACAGTCATGTACCATATGATGGCTTGATGCTACCTTGCACGAGGCTCAAGATATGACCCCATAAAGATCATTAATTTCATGCTTAAGGGACCTTGAGGAACACTTCAGCCCAGAGTGGTCGGCGGTGCTTGAGCGACTCTATGTGCCAAAATAGGTTGCCACTAGCATTTACTTGACCATTCAGAGTTGTTGGAACAAACGGTTTGATGCTATGACCGACGGTTTGAAAGATACGTAATGTTGTCCAATTCAACTGAGGAACACTGCGAGTTTTGACATTAACCAAGAATGTGTTTCCAAATATAAATGAATTTGAATCTCTAAAAATTGAGACGGGTTATTGTAGGCCTTAGAAACACAATCTTGTAACACCTAATGGCTCAATTCTACCTTGCACGAGCTCTGAGAAATGACCCCATAAAGATCTATGTTTTCATGGTGAAGGGACCTTGAGGGACACTTCAGCCAGTAGTGGTCGTTGGCATTTGAGTGACTCTGTGTGACAAATGAGGTTTCAAATAGCGTTTAACTGACCATTTGGAGTTGTTCAAATAGACAGTTCGATGCTACAACTGATGGTTTGAAAGATACACAATGTTGTCCATTTCAACTAAGGAACACTTCGAGTTTTGACATCGACTAAAAATGTGTTTCCAAATATAAGCGAACTTGAATCTCTGAAAACTGAGATAGGTTATGGGTATGTGCAAGATCATGGTATGCCAAACTAGGCCCTTAAGTGGCAATGAAAATTCAGAAAATCAAGTTTAGGCAAGTTGACATAAAAATTTGAACAAGTTATACATATTATATAAAAAATAAGTAAGATGAGAATCTGCAGAAAATTAAATTCAGTTTCTAAGATACTAGGCCTTTTTTGAAAAAATAATTATTCTATATGTTGGAAATGCCAAATTTCAATGTAGTAGTACAAAAATTTCAGAATAAAATAAGAAGTAGGTGTATGTTTGACCACCTTAAACACAATCAAATGATAGTTTTTTTTAACAATATTCTAGATATAAGTAGTAGAATCATGTCCGGATGTGAAACATATGTTTTGGTAATTTTTTTCCAAGTAAATAATTAATTATGATTTTTCTTCTACAACTTTTCTAGAATACAAAAACTCTCGTGTCTGACCACGTTACTTTAGTCTAAACTTTATGAAGTTGAATTTTTTTTTTATTTTTCTTGTAGTAGAAAAATCATAGAATGTGACACATGGTTTGGATTTCAAAAATCTTATATAGTTTGAAAGTTATAGCTATTTTTCAATAAGTCTATCAATCAGGACTAAAAAGATATCAAGTGTATGTCTGACCACATTAAACAAAATCAAATGAGAATATTTTTTTATAAGATTCTAGATAAAAGTAGTAGACTCATGTCAGGATGTGATGTATTATTTTTTGTATTTTTTTTCATGTAAATAATTAATTATGAATTTTCTACTACAAATTTTCCTGAATATAAAAACTCTCGTGTCTGACCACCTTAACTTAGTCTAAAATTCATCAAATTGAAATAATTGTTTATTATTATTGTATTAGGTGAAGCATAGAATGTGATGTATATTTCAGATCTCAAAAATGTTATATTGTTTGAAAGTTATAGTTATTTTTCAAAGAGTCTATCAATCAGGACTTGTTTTTTACATCGCCACTTTTTGACATACTATGATCCTACACATACCCTTACTGTAGTCCTCAACAACACGGTCATGTAGCATCTAATAGATGGATGCTACCCCACATGAGCTCTGAGATATGACCCCATAAAGATCTTCAATTTCATGTTGAAGGGACCTTGAGGCACACTACGGGCTAGAGTTGTCGGTGACATTCGAGTGACTCTGTGTTCCAAATGAGGTTTCCACTACCGTTTACCTGGCCATTTGGAGTTGTTGGAAAAGATGATTTGATGCTATGACCAACAGTTTGAAAGATATGCAATGTTGTCCATTTCAACTAAGGAACACTTCAAGTTTTGATGTCGAACGTGAATGTGTTGCCAAATATAAATGAACTTGAATCTGTAAAAAATGAGACAAGCTATTGTAGGCCTTAGCAACATGGTCTTGTAGCACCTGACGACTTGTTGCTACCTCGTACGAGCTCCAGAATATGACCCCGTAAATATTGTCAATTTCTTGTCGAAGGGACCTTGAGGGACACTTCAGCCTGGAGTCATCGGTAGTGTTCAAGTGACTCTGTGTGCCAAATGAGGTTTCCACTAGTGTTTACCTAGCCATTCAAAGCTGTTGGAATAGATGGTTCGATGCTATGACCAAAGGTTTGAAAAATACGCAATGTTGTCCATTTCAACTAAGAAACACTGCGAGTTTTAACATCGACCGAGAATGTGTTTCCAAATATAAACAAACTTGAACCTATAAAAACCAAGAAAGGTTATTTTAGGCCTTGGAAACACAGTCCCGTAGCACCTACGGATTGATGCTACCTCTCACGAGCTCTAAGATATTACCCCATAAAGATCTCTAATTTCATGCTGAAGGGACCTTGAGGGACACTTCAGCCCAGAGTGGTCAGCAACATTTGAGCGACTTTGTGTGCCAAACAAGGTTGCCACTAACATTTACCCGACCATTCAAAATTGTTGGAACAGACGGTTTGACGCTATGACCGATGGTTTGAAAGATACTAAATGTTGTACATTTCAACTAAGGAACACTTCTAGTTTTTGCATCGATCGAGAATGTGTTGTGAAATATAAATGATCTTGAACCTCTAAAAACTAAGATAGGTTATTGTAGGCCTCAAAAACATAGTCCCATAGCACCTGATAGCTCAATTCTACCTTGCACGAGCTCTGAGATATGACCCCGTAAAGATTGCTGATTTCATGTTGAAGGGACCTTGAGGGACACTGTGGCCTAGAGTCGGTGGAAGCATTCTAGTGACTTTGTGTGCCAAACAAGGTTTCCACTAGCATTTAACCGACCATTCATAGCTATTGGAATAGACAGTTCGATGCTACAACCAACAGTTTGGAAGATATGAAATGTTGTCCATTTCAACTGAGGAACACTTTAGGTTTTGACATCAACCAAGAATGTGGTGCCAAATATAAATGAACTTGAACCTCTAAAAACTAAGATAGGTTGTTTTAGGTCTCAGAAACATGATCTTGTAGCACCTAATGGCTCGATGCTACCTCACATGAGCTCTGAGAGATGACCCCGTAAAGATATCTGATTTCATGCTTAAGGGACGTTGAGGGACACTTAGGCCCAGAGTCGTCGCCGGTGTTTGAGAGACTCTATATGTTGAATGAAGTTTTCACTAGCGTTTGCCCAACCATTTAGAGCTGTTGACATAGATTGTTTGATGCTACGACCAACAGTTTGAAATATAAGTAATGTTGTCCATTTCAACTGAGGAACACTACGAGTTTTGACATCGACAGAGAATGTGTTTCCAAATATAAATGAACTTAAATCTCTAAAAACTAAGACAAGTTGTTGTAGGCCTCGGCAACATGGTCCTGTAGGACATGTTGGCTCAATGCTACCTTGCACGAGCTTTGAGATATGACCCCGTAAAGATCGCCGATTTCATGCTGAAGGGACCTTGATGGACACTTTGGCCCAGAGTAGTCAGTAGCGTTCGAGTGACTTTATGTTCCAAATGAGGTTTCCACTAGCGTTTACCTAGCCATTCAGAGCTGTTGGAATAGACAGTTTGATGCTACGACTGATGGTTTGAAAGATACGCAATGTTGTCCATTTTAAACGAGGAACACTTCAAGTTTTGACATTGACCGAGAATGTGTTGCCAAATATAAATGAACTTGAACTTCTAGAAATCAAGATAGGTTATTGTAGGCCTTGGCAACATGGTCTCATAGCTCCTAATGGCTTGATGCTACCTTGTACGAGCTTCGAGATATGGCCCTGTAAAGATCATCAATCATGTTGAAGGGACCTTGAGGGACACTTCGGCCCAGAGTCATCGGCGGCATTCAAGAAATTTTATGTTCCAAATGAGTTTTCCACTAATGTTTACCCGGTCATTCGTAGCTATTGGAATAGACAGTTCGATGGTACGATTGACAGTTTGAAAGATATGCAATGTTCTCCATTTCAACTAAAGAACACTTCAAGTTTTAACATCGACCAAGAATGTGTTTCCAAATATAAACAAACTTGAACCTCTGAAACCCGAGATAGGTTATTATAGGCCTTGGCAACATAGTCTTGTAGCACCTTATGGCTTGATGCTACATGGCACGAGCTCTGAGATATGACCTCGTAAAGATCACTAATTTCATGCTGAAGGGACCTTGAGGGACACTTCATCCCGGAGTCATCAGCGGTGTTTGAGTGACTCTATGTGCCAAATGAGGTTTCCACTAGCATTTACTTGGCCATTTAGAGTTGTTGGAACAGACCGTTCAATGCTACAATTGACGGTTTGGAAGATACACAATGTTGTCCATTTCAACTAAGGAACACTTCGAGTTTTGACATTCACCAAGAATATGTTGCCAAATATAAACAAACTTGAAACTCTAAAAAATGAGACAAGTTATTGTAGGCGTCGACAACATGGTCTTGTAGCACCTGATGGATCAATGCTACCTTGTACAAGCTTTGAGATATGATCCCATAAAGATCACCAATTTCATGCTGAAGGGACCTTGAGGGACACTTCGGCCCAAATTCATCAATAGTGTTCAAGTGAATCTATGTGCCAAATGAGGTTTCCACTAATGTTTACCTAGCCATTCGGAGCTATTGGAATAGACAGTTCGATGCTACAACTGATAGTTTAAAAGATACGCTATGTTGTCCATTTCAACTGAGGAACACATCAAGTTTTGACATCAACCAAGAATGTGTTGCCAAATATAAATGAACTTGAATCTCAAAAAATTGAGACACATTATTGTAGACCTCATCAACACAGTCTCATAGCACCCGACGGCTTGATGCTACCTTGCATGAGCTCCAAGATATGACCCCGTAAAGATCGGTGATTTCATGTTGAAGGGACCTTAAGGGACACTTCAGCTCAGAGTCATCAGTGGTGTTCGAGGGACTCTGTGTGCCAAATGAGGTTCCCACTAGCATTTACTTAGCTATTCAGAGCTATTGGAAGAGACAGTTGGATGCTATGACTGACGGTTTGAAAGATACGCAATCTTGTCCGTTTCAACTGAGGAACACTTCAAGTTTTGACATTGATCGAGAATGTATTTCCAAATATAAATGAACTTGAATCTCTAAAAATTGAGACAGGTTATTGTAGGCCTCGACAACACAGTCTTGTAGCACCTAACGACTTGATGCTACCTTGCACGAGCTTCGAGATATGACTCCATAAAGATTACCGACTTCATGCTGAAGGGACCTTGAGGGACACTTCGGCCTGAAGTCGTCGGTGGCATTCGAGTGACTCTGTGTAGTTCTCTACAAATTTGAAACCTAAAACTATGGTATCAAGTAGGAATATGTCCTTGCACAACTTTAATTGCATATCCAACCATTTCTCTCTATGTGTATGCCTTGCATACTCATAAATAATTTTTTTATGAAAAATGTCCATGAACTGATACACTCAAATTTTTTCAATTACTAAATCACATCTTTTATCCTCTTTTCCATCTTTTAGATTGTATGTCACGGTCTTATATTTTCCAAATTCCACTATTTAATTACTAATTGCATGCGTACTCTCCATATGTTGATGAATTGGAAAATGTCGCAAACCTCCACAATCTATGCATGTACCACTCAAGCATGAGAGCTTGTAAAATTGTTGACCATCCACTCTTTCACATAAAATGGTAGATATTAATTCCCTTTAAGATCTAGGTGGGACATTTATGTTACAATCCTGCAAAACATTGTTAGAGTGTAAATCCACACATATATTCCTATAAACTTCAAAATGGTTAGAAAATTCAATATGCACCCTACAACAATAGGTTGTGCATATGTGATTTATCTTCACATAAAAAGGTTTACACATTTCAAATTATCTCTAACTAATTTTAATTTGAGGATACATACGCATAAATTTTGCAAAGAATTATGTCTGAGTTGAATCCAAATTTTTTTTTGGATGTGGAACACAAATTCGACTACCAATCCTCTTTTTTTTTCGTGAAATAAAAGAGGGCTGAAAATTTATTCAAACTGAAAGAGAAACAAGAAAAAATAGAGAAAGGGCATCAAACATCCCTATCAAGATCAACCAAGTGATCAAATTGATGGGACAAGCCCATTGGAAGTTGAGTCTTATCAACAATGTTCCAATTACACATATGGTCAGAAGCCTACTTTTCCAGACAATCAGCAACACTATTCCATTCCCTAGGAATATGAGTGAAAGTAACAGACTCCAAAGAAGTACACAAATTATGAATCTAGTCCGCAATCAAAGCTAACTTCTAACTAACAACTTCAGAATGTTTCTGATTCAAAAGCCGTATCACCACTTGTGAGTCGGATTCACAAATAAGCCTTCTCCAACCAAGGTCACAAGCATTCTTCATAGCATACAAAATATCTATGGCCTCCATCAGGTTGTTAGTGTGATGACCTTTATAAATTGAAAACACAAATGGAACATCCCCCTTACTATCTTTGCCAACACCACCAATGCCAGCAGGGCCTAGATTGCCCTTGGAAGACCCATCCATGTTGATTTTAAGAACACCTTGCGGAGGGGCACTCCACTTCCCCACCCTATTTATTTTTCACAAGGGATGTCTACACATATTTCTTAGCAGTTTTCCATGTGAGGGGGGGATATTCAGGTGATTATTGAAAATATCATCCCCTAGTTCCATGGCCTCAGAAGTGTCACATTTTGCAGAAATAGTTTTCCCCAAAGAATGGAGAATTTTCCACAATAAGTGAGGAACCTCCAAAACTCATCCTTAAAGATATGATGGTTCTTGTCCAACCATATATGCCAAATAATAAAGGAGGGTCCAAGAGTCTAGGAAACTTGAAGAAATGGAGTCTTGACAGGAGCCTTACCCTAGCGATCAAAGAATTCTGCTAGTGAGGAAACATGCCAGCAGGATGGGTTCCATACATTCCACCAAGAGTGCCAAATATGTCTAGTGAAATAGCATTAGAAAAAGAGATGAGAGACATTTTCTTCACTACTCTAACATAGAACACACATTGAGGGTCCTTGGAAGCCATGCTTGCATAAATTATCCCATGTAAGGCACCGGCTATGGACCACCAACCACATAAAAACCAATCCTCCTTACAACATCTCTTTGATTAGGAGATACCTGTGTGTTATTCTTCCAAAATTATTCTATGAAGGATTTCAAAGCTTCAACAATTACTTTATCTTTTCATGATAGTCTACCAGAAAATTCCCATAACTCATTTCTATTTGGATCTTCCACTCTTTGACGTCTTCCCAGGGCTCTCATTAGAGACTTTCTACTCAATTTCAATGTTTTTCTTGTCTTTCTAATGAGTCAAGATTTATTCATTTGAGTGCTTACTATTGTTGATGTAAGTACACATCATGTGACATTACTATCTTTCATGTGTGATGTAGAACCCACACTCTCATATGCAGTCATTAGATTCTTTAGAATAGATTTTTCACTTGACTCATCCATCGGTCTTAGCCCAAGAATCTTCGTGATGGGCCTAAATTTCAGATTTCTCATCATTTCAACAAATAGTTGACATCTTCCTGTCATGTTTAAATTCTCAAAAAATGATCTCCAAATATAATTAGCATTTCTTTGACAGGTATGCTTGGGAATCTTGTCAGACATTTCTTGCAAAATGTCAGTATCAATATCAATCACATATTTTGGCTTTCTATAAATAATTCTACGAGCATCAAAAACAATATGTGTGAATTGTGTACCATCTTGAGTGCCTTCAAAATGAGACGATGTTGTGCTTACACCTTGGGATATAGATAATGGTGTCCCTTCAACATGATACAATTGTGTACCTCCACTTTGGGATGTAGACAATGGTGTTCCTTCAACATGATACAAGGGGGTATGTACACCTTGGGATGTAGACAATGGTGTGCCTTCAACATGATACAAGGGTGTGCCTAGACCTTTGGAAGTAGACAATGGTGTGCCTTCCACATGATACAATGGTGTGCCTCCAACATTGGATGATGATGTCTCTTCAACTTGGGAACTCATAGATGACGTGCTTGCATCTTCATAATTCAATTGTCTTGTTGCACGCAAGTTTCTCATTCGTTGTCTTTTTGTTTCCAATTCTAATTCTCTCTTACTTTTTATTGATTTTTCACACTAATACATTTGGGGTGAAATTGCGATGGCAATTTGCGACGACAGGCAAATGTCATGCGGTTTTGGCCTTTTTTTTTCAAATATAGCCTGACACCATCGCAATTTGCGATGACAATACATTTGGCACTGTCGCAATTGCGACATTGTCAGGATATAAGCACAAAATTAAAAAGGAACGTTGTCATTTGTGTTTTCAACAACGCCGTAACCCTCCGCGAAATCACATCAGGATATAAGGGCAAAAAAAACAAGAACGTTGTCATTTGTGTTTTCAACAGCGCCGTAACCCTCCGTGAAATCACATCGGGATATAAGGGCAAAAAAAACAAGAACGTTGTCATTTGTGTTTTCAACAGCGCCGTAACCCTCCGTGAAATCACAGCTACAATTTCTGAGTACGTTGGGTTTATTTTTCTTTTGTCATTATTATGTAATCTGGTATTCAGCTGTTAGAGAGCTAAAATACCCAGAAATGAGGACATATCTATGTTGAATTTATTGTTAGCGGCTTTGGTTATTTAGAAGTTTAATTTTATTTGTTCATCTTTCAAGCACAAATGTTTTGTGGACCGTAACGTCTTCATTGTTTCGGGTATGCAGTGAAACAGCCCTAACTTGCAATTGCGATGTTGTCGGGATATAAGGGAAAAAAAAAAAAGGAACGTTGTCATTTGTGTTTTCAACAGCACCGTAACCCTCCGCGAAATCACATCGGGATATAAGGGCAAAAAAAACAAGAACGTTGTCATTTGTGTTTTCAACAGCGCCGAGAGAGATTCCCTTCATGAAATCACAGCTACAATTTCTGAGTACGTTGGGTTTATTTTTCTTTTGTCATTATTATGTAATCTGGTATTCAGCTGTTAGAGAGCTAAAATACCCAGAAATGAGGACATATCTGTGTTGAATTTATTGTTAGCGGCTTTGGTTATTTAGAAGTTTAATTTTATTTGTTCATCTTTCAAGCACAAATGTTTTGTGGACTGTAATGTCTTCATTGTTTCGGGTATGCAATGAAATAGCCCTAACTTGCAACTACCTTCACGGTACTTGTGTACATTATCATGTTGTCTTTACAGTGACTGTCCTCATTCAAGTGGCAATTACACAAGGGACAGTCACTGTGAGATGTCCTCATTTGTGACAAGGACAGTCACACTTAGGACATCTCATAGTGATATTCCCTTGTGTAATTTCCACTTGAATGTATTGCTATTGAACCACATTAATGCTTTTCTTCTTCAACAAATGAGGACAGTCACTGTAAAGACAACATGATAATGTACACAATTACCAAAAAATGATCTTGTTAATTGATGTAACACTTTGTCTTGCTCACTCCCTATCCTTCACTAGGGTCTCTTTAGGCCAATGTTTTGACTTGATAGGGTATTTAACTATCCCTACACTCTTTAGGTATCTCTACCCAAGATCCCACTCCTTCAACTAGTGCACACCAACAAGAAATACAATGAACTCTGCTCAATACCAATCTAGCTACTAGGACACTCCTAGTCTTGTCTTAAAAAATTGAAACACATTCAACTAGAACTTTACTCCATGGAGAGGCTGGCCACTAGGACCTCTATTGGTTTCAATATTACTCCTTCACCTATACTTTTCATCAGTACTTCAATCCAGTTCATCAAACCATGCCAATTGCACCCAAAAATAGGTTGCTAGCAATTAGGCCTTTGTCAAGCCTTTTTGTTTATATTAAACCACCTAAAGGGCTTAGGATTCAGATGCCCTTTATTGAGAACTCCAAGATATCTAAGGTCTTCTCCTCCTAGATTTTTTGTACACCAACTGCTACAGCCATGCCTGAAAACAAGTATTTTGACACAACTTGGACAGTCTGACTAAGAGTTTGTTTTCTTAGCAGCCAAAGAAACTCACCCAATCTTCTAATTTGACTTGGGGCTTCTTTAGATGTGTGTCTACCTCTCCATGAGATTTTAGTTGAAGCAACCAATGCATTCAACTTGTTGTAATCTTCTTGTAATAATTTGTCATCCCTAACTATGCTCAACTGACTCACCTAGGACATCATTGCAAACATAGAAAATGATCTTCCCAGGGCCCCTCCTTCCAAACATATAGTACATGGAGTCTCCTCACCCATTCCAAGAGCCCGTACAAAATTGACAATGGAATGATGAGCTAAGACTCCATTTGTTCAACCTGCCTGGTTCAAACCAATGATAGGGTACTTAACAAAAGAATTAACAAACTAGTTGGAATGCTTCAAAACTCAAAAAAAACACAACACAGAATAAAAAAACAACTTGTACTAACTTTTCCAATAGACACTGCGAGCTATCTAATCCATTAATCAACTGAAAACAAAGAAACAAAAAAACTCAAGAATTCACTAAAATCGTGTTACTCTACAAATCTTCTTAATTCCAAATTTTTTTCCCCCCAACCTTTTGCACAGATTGATGGAGGCCTCTTATAGTTGATCTGATGCCTAATTCAATGGTTTCATATAGTTACATAACCATCTTACTCGAAAATGCTCCCTTGCACAAATGTTGTCAATGTTGTGAATGACAACATTGACAACTTGTTACAACCTTTGGGATTTTGGTTCAAAACTTATTGTTCAAACACCATAAGACCCTAACCATGACTTAGTTAGGCTATTTAGACCTCACATAGGCCACTTCTACACTTCTTTGCCCAATTTGACCCCTAAATGCTTCATTTCCACTTTTGCCACAATATTGGTAACTTGGGTACAAATTGGCACTTGCCTTCACAAAGGTCACACATGAGGACATCTCACAGTGATCGATTGTCCCTTGTGTAATTGCCACTTGAATGTATTGCTATTGAACCACATTAATGCTTTTCTTCTTCAACAAATGAGGATAGTCACTCCTATGACAACATGATAATGTACACTCACTGTAATGACAGTCACAAATGAGGACATCTCACAGTGACTGTCCCTTGTGTAATTGCCGCTTGAATGTATTGCTATTGAACCACATTAATGCTTTTCTTCTTCAACAAATGAGGACAGTCACTCTAAAGACAACATGATAATGTACACTCACTGTAAGGATAGTCACAAATGAGGACATCTCACAGTGACTGTCCCTTGTGTAATTGCTGCTTGAATTACACAAGGGACAGTCATTGTGAGATGTCCTCATTTGTGACAAGGACAGTCACACATGAGGACATCTCACAGTGATTGTCCCTTGTGTAATTGCCACTTGAATTTATTGCTATTGAACCACATTAATGCTTTTCTTCTTCAACAAATGAGGACAGTCACTCTAAAGACAACATGATAATGTACACTCATTGTAAGGACAGTCACAAATGAGGACATCTCACAGTGACTGTCCCTTGTGTAATTTCTTCTTGAATTACATAAGGGACAATCATTGTGAGATGTCCTCATTTGTGACAAGGATAGTCACACATGAGGACATCTCACAGTGATTGTCCCTTGTGTAATTGTCACTTGAATGTATTGCTATTGAACCACATTAATGCTTTTCTTCTTCAACAAATGAGGACAGTCACTCTAAAGACAACATGATAATGTACACTCACTGTAAGGATAGTCACAAATGAGGACATCTCACAGTGACTGTCCCTTGTGTAATTGCCGCTTGAATTACACAAGGGACAGTCATTGTGAGATGTCCTCATTTGTGACAAGGACAGCCACACATGAGGACATCTCACAGTGATTGTCTGTAATGTCCCCTTTTTGGCTAACTTGGAAAATAGGAACAATTACTCCACTTCTCAGACTTACTCTATCAGATACTTACAATTAAACTAAGTAATGGAGGTTACTTAAGATATCAACCGCTATTTCAGATTCAATCACAATATGTGTGCAAGATGATATTGATACCAATATGTTTAATAGCACTGTCGGATATAATGATATGAAATATGCTATGAATATGATGTTTCCTATCACTTATAGTGATAGTATAATGATGCTATGTCTGATATAAACAATATTGATATACAATCAATAAGTATTGCTTACAGCAATGTATTTGTTGTGTCTGATATGATGATGTAATTATGCAAATGTGTAATATCGCTATGAGTGATATGTTGCTATTTCAGATTCTGAATTATATGCTTGCAACTTCAAATATTGATGCTGTTTCTGACTATCCTTTCTATCTGTGCAATCATGGTGTTGTCTCTGATCTGCAATGATAAACTTGAAACCAAACTGCCAAAGGCAGATGCTCTATTGAGTATATCCAAATATGGATAAGTAAATAAAGTTCTAATTATGCCTTGAGTGACTGACGAGAATGCATTCTTATATTGTCTTTAACAAATGAAGAGATGCTATGAATGAGATGTGTCTTGTTTCTTCCTCCATGTCCCTTTGTTAATCACACCTTTCCATAATCCGACAGTTCACATAATATTATTTCATTATTTTCTGATCATAGATAACTCCCAGATTGACTCAATATCAAATCTTTTTATGAAGGTAATCTTCCCTAATTGGTAGTGCAACCAGTAGTTAACATCCATTGTGTTTGTATTAGTTTGGTCTAACTATCATTAGTATTTAGTCAATCGATATTAACTCTTGCCTTATCCCATATTGTCATGATTATATCCAATCTTTCTACTCTGATATAAGTCGATATCATTTTCTGATAATTGTCCATTTATTGGTTGATTGCTGGTAATGGAGTTTGATCTTCAAATTGACTTCCATTCCTGTTAATACTTAAGGATACATTGTACTTATTATCCATGACTGATGCCTCATTCATCAATAGCTTGTGATATAATCACTGATGCTTTTGTGTTTCTACAAGATGTGGTTTATCTCAGACAATCGATAATCTTTCAATCCTTTAGTCGATATCCTCCTATGTGGTGTCTATTGATATAGATAGTAGAATTCAATCTAGTTTATGTTATTGTCATGATAACATAGGAAGTGATGGTGCATATTTGCTAGCGGGTCTTCATGTTTGATATTGCTTTATCAGATATGTCATTGTCTAAACTTGTGCAATTAATGATTATTTATAATATATGAATGGTTATCCTTCTTGCTTATCAATACATCTTCTAAAACACATAGCGACCTATCCCTTATTCATATCATGTTGATCTTGACTTCATAGTATTTGGTTCATTAATCATCCTCTCATGGTATTGATGTGTAATGACTAGTGATTGTTGTATCACTTCTTCATTCCTCATTGTGATAGATAATGCAGATGTTTAATGTAGATGTATATCGATTACAGATATTCGATATTGCTTTAAACGTTATTATTATTATTATTATTATTAATGTTATTGTTATTATTAAATATTGTAATTAATGATGTTAGTAATATTAATAATATTATAATAAATATTATTGTGTGTGAGTGATTTACACCTTCATGAAATTACAAGATTAACTAAGAACAACAAGAATTAGAGAAAAATAATCTAACAAATGCACAATTAATCTATCAACATCTCATGGATCTCTAAAATAAAGTGGTAAATGAGGCTCTCAGCTATGATCCTCACTAGTGACACTCTAAAGATGAGAATTAAGCTATATGATATGCAAATTTAGATCTATTCTATCAAATTCTAGCTCTATTTGATGAACAATCTACTATGATCAAAGCAATTTAAGCTAATTAGCAATGACAAATGATAAGTGAGTGATATGGATGCAAATTGACAGAGCTTTGCTGCAATTCAAAGATATGGAGTGGATTATTAATGCCTCAAAATGCCTTCTATTTATAAGATTTTCCCAAGGGTAGGGGGTAGAGTGAGATAACCATGGTTATGCTTGGGTAAGGTCAATTGGCTTTGATTTGTCCCTAAATTGGGGGACAAACATTTAAATGGTTTCAAAAGGCTGGACCATTTCAATAAAAGTGAGTGATTTGTGTCCATTTTGTCTCCTTTTTCCTTTGTTGAGAGAATTTCATATTTATTAATTAATTAAAGTAATTAAATTTAGCCATGAAGGGTAAGAGGTTCATTTTGATTTTTGCTTTCAACCACTATGTCATTAATTGAATTTAATCAATTTCTTAGTGTTTTTCCCCTTTTCAAGCTTTATTTAATCATTTAATCATTTAATTGAATTTTCCTTTGATTTGAATTGCCTTTGTTCCATTTATCGATTTTTAGTGCTATTTTATGATTTGTTGCACCTTTTGATTAAATTAAGCCTTTGCCAATTTTCCATGTCTAAAAATGCCCCTCTTTGAGTCGATGTGTGAAGAACACCGATTCAAAGATTCCCTTGGTATGATGATATGATTCTGTTCTGGTTCTGTGATTCCTTGATCATTTTGATTGAAGTACTTCCTGATGATGATGATGTGCCTCTGATGATGGTGCTGATATGATTCTGATGCCTCTGATATGATATGGGTCCTGGTTTGATGATAGGTCCTGGGTTCCCTGATAAAGGTCCTAGGTTGATTGATAAAGGTCCTGGGTTGATTGATTGCTGATATGTTGATAGATTTGATATGATATGGTAAACTGATCTGATACTGATTTGCCTCCTGATATGATAACGAATGAGATATGATACTGATATGATACGATATGATACTAATATGATATGCCCCACTGATAAATGTTTTTGATGTGATGCCCATTTGATACTCTGATGCCCCCTCAGAAATAAAACATATTGAGTCCTTGATTTGAAAGATTTTTAGTAGTTGGTCCAATATGTTTTCATTTCTGAAAAAATATTGATGATATGCCATGACTCACAATTTGCACATCCAAGATAGATAGGTCTATTGTAGTTAAGCAAAACAAGTGATTATAATAACAGGATAATGGTACCAATGAATGTGATTTGTCAATCTGATAGGATAGTTATGATAGGATAAATCAATCAGTGTGAAAACCGATATGATTTGATACTGCTGCTTCGTTCTCAGGACACAGAGACACGAACAATGGTACTGGGTGTGATTTCTTGATACTTTGATAGGATTGATTGACGTAAGATGACTCACTGATATAGAATACTGATATGATTCCCTTGATTTGTGAAACAGGCACATTTCCGTAAATGATATATATATACGGACCTTAGCTTCTTGGCTATTTGGACTTAAGTCATGAGTTTGACCCAGCTAGAGTATAGGTTATTGAGATGATTGATTATGGAGCTCTTTCAGTTTGTTGATATTGTATCATGATATTTCAGTTATTGATCAGGACTTGGATGTATCATTTTGATGACATTGTATCTTTGATTAGACAAAGTTCATGGATCTTTGATGTTATGGACACTTATGATTTATGGACTTTCCTTGATTCTTGATTGAATGACCCATTTTATGACTGATCAAGACTTCAATTGAATGAACCCCCTTTTCCCTTGGAAAAATACTACAAACAAATGCACATGCAATTAATCTAACATGATAATGCAATTAACCTTCCATGATAATGCAATGCAATGCAACTAAGTGTCACTAGCTTTTAGCAAATAAATGCCTTGAGGATAAATTTTCATCATTGAGCACTTGGGGACTGGAAAGCAAGTACAATCACCACTGCCCACTGACATGATGATATGAATACCACTTTTTATCGCATTTGGTAACCTCCTTTTTGAACTAGTACAACCCACACTAGTCGAATAAACCAACTATGAGAGTATGAATACCAGTTTCAACGAATTCAATGTTGCATAAACAAGCAAAGGTCAACCTTCCACCCTATATGAAAGTCCTCGATGGTTCTTTGATGACCATGTCGTTAGATGAATTCACATAAGTTGTTGGATATCCCTCAAGACAGTCACTCAAAGACAAGAAAAATATCATGTCTCCATCATTGCCAATCTAGTCGAAACATCATCGATTAGCTAAAAAGATGTGATAAAATCAATGTAAGTAAAGATCATCAAAAGAAAGCTTCAAGTGTTTTGCATTGTTTCATGATTTTCAAAAAGTATTTCCAAGTATTCTGATCTTTTTAAAGTGTTGTCCATTTTTAATCCTGAATAATAAAGTCAATGAAGGCTCATGGATCAAGTTGTGGTAATTGAATTCTGGGTTAGTGAACAATGATATCCATCAAAGGTTCACGAAAATCTCTCTCTTCTGAAGCTCTAATAATTCCCTCTCTGATGTGACTAAATATTGTACTATTGAATCCTTTTGAATTAATGCCTTGCTTCATGTGAATTCATGCATGTTATTGAAATCCACTGATTAAGATCAAATGCCCCAGTTGGATAGAAAAAATGTTGGACTTGGACAAACTTCCAAAATATTACCAAAGCTCGGTTTATGCAAGATGTAGCTCAAAGTATTTCATGCTGTCCTTTTTACCAGCTCTCAAACAAGATCACATTGGCTTGCCCCCAATGTCTTAGCAAGATATAGGACATGAAGGATGGATTTGCAAGCTGATGGATTAGAGATGGAAAGGCTATGATGGAAGAAGTATATGAATGTCACCCATAGGACTATCTCCTCAAGAGTACCCAAGCTAAGGAAAAAAATGATATAGCAATGTGAAGCATGTTTTTGGATAAGCTATGAAAGTCAATTGTGCAGGGCTAGATAGTGTATAGGATAATGATCTGCTACCATGAAAAGGAGTGATCCAAAAGAGTGGACATGTCAAGAAGTTTTTGATAACAATTTTTTTTTTTAATCTTGATCAAGACCAAGGGTCAATTTGGGTAAGATGTGTATAAGATAACACAATCAAGATAAAGGAGTGATGGAGGCTATGAAGGGATGTTTTGGGATTATGAAAAAGTTGTCAAGGAATAATGAAGGTGAATTTGGGATAAGCAAGATCATGATAGGGTAACATGGATGCAACAAGTACATAAGCTGATGGAAAGGATAACGGATGTTAAGATACTTAATGCTCATGGATGTGTTCAACCTTGTCAAGATGAAGGTGAAAGATGGAAATATGGATGAAAGTGAGGTAAGTGATAGGAAGATGGAAGATGACATGGATGAAACTTGCCCCCAAGTGTAGAGTGCAAGAAGGAAGAATTACGCATGACGCCTGTTTGCCAGGTTTTCATCATGGTACTTGTCTAAGGCGCCACAAGAAGTGGTTTTCACCCTAGATTTATTTCTTTTTATTTTTGCTACCAAGGTGCCTATTGCTAGGTTTTTCACCAAGGCACTTTTTCTCTTTTTTCATTTTTTTCTTTTTTTCTTTGTTTTTTTCTTTTTTTGTATTTTTCAATATTTTCCCAACATTAGAATCTTTGGACAATGCTCCTCTGAAAGATATACTATAATAAACCATGGGTATGACTAGGATGCTCAAAGGTATTGATAAGAGGGATGGAAGTACAAAAAGTATGCATTGGAAAATGAATGTGAGAATAAGAAGAAGGTATGTTGAAGATGGAAATGTTGGCAAGATCAACTTTGACACACACTTTGAAGAGTGGTGGAATGATGGAGGAACAATAGATGATGGAGGTAAGGATCTTTTTGAGGTAGTGGATTTTGGGATGTAAGAAGATGAAGGATGTTTGGAAGGAGATGGAATGGAAGCCTTTGGAAGCTTGAATGTCAATTTTGATTCTTCTTTTGTGTGCAAGTCTTTCAACAATGACTTGGGAATCCACATATTCTTTGATTTTTCTTTCTTTTGGAATGCTTTTGAATGCATTTCTTCAATGAGGGATTTAGGAACCCACATTTTATTTTTTTCTTTTTGCTTGATGGACCTTTGCGGCCTTTTGGACATTTCATTTTTCTTTTCATTCACATGTCGATTAGATGGGACATTGTGATTTTTATGCACATATGGATTCTTGGATTTATGATTTTTATGTTGCACATTAACATTGCTTCCAAAAGACTTAGGAATTGTGGATGAATAGGAATAATATGGATGGTTCATATGGATTGGTGTTTGGACATTCTTCAAGTATGTGTGTCTTTGTTGATCTTGATACATGGTAGGGTAAGTGAATGGATAGCTAGGGATGATAGGAATAGATGATGGGGGAATATATGGACCTAATATGGATGGAAGGGATGAAGACTTTTGTTTTGGGACATAGGCACCCAAAATGGATTTGGAGGATAGTGGAGGTATGTGGTTGTATTTGAATGGAGGAATATAAGGTGTGAAAGGGATATCAATATCTTTGGAAGGAGCTCCATCGTCAACGTTCTCATCTTTAAGATTTATCTTTATACTAATAGGCTCATGAATAGCTTTGATAGGAACACATTTGATAGGATCAACTGAAGCTTGAAGGGATTTATTATCTTGCAAGGGATTTGGAAGAATGATGGTTTCTTGAGGTGAACATGGAGGAATATGACAAGGAAATGATGGGATGCTTTTATCTTGACAAGGATCTTTGAATTGTGTAGCGAAGGTATTTTGCTCTTGATTTTCAATATGCTCATTGGAAGTTATGGAAGGGATATCTTGATCTTGCTCGGGAAATGGAGAAAATATGGAACTTGGAAGGGTACTTTGTTCTTGGAATGGAAGGATATCATCTTGAAATACATGAAAGGATGCAAGGGGATCATCACAAGGTTCAAGGGATATGGGACCTTCATCAAATATGGGAGGGGTTTGTATATAATCTTGATCTTGATCTTTATCAATATTTATCTCTTTTCTCTTTGGGTTATCTTCTTGACATGGAGCCACTTCTAAGGATAAGGTAGATGTTTGGATATGTGTGGGGAATGTTTGGAAGAATGGTGTAGGATCCTCTTGAATAGGTATAATAGGCATTGAGGCACATGAAGCTTTGGGTTATAAGATCTTTGAAGCATGGAAAAGGTCTACAGCAAGATGTGAGTTAGCTTGGGTTTCTTTTGGAGGTAGCCCTTGAGGGTAGACATAGTTAATGGGAAAAGTATCATCATTAGGCTCATTCTTTGATGGAGGAATTTTGGATAATTGTGGAGCTTTGGGAGATGAAGAAAAAATGAAAGGAATGCTAGTTATGGGAGGGTCTTTGCTAGATAGAGGTTCGGGAGATGGATGAAGGATGAAAGGTGTACAAGTCATCCAGGGAGAAACCTTGTTAAGAGATGGACAAAGGATGAATGGATTAATCTTGCTATATGGAGGTTTTTGAACTAGATCTTTCTTGAGAGCGGTATTTTTCACTCCATATTCTTTATTATCTTGATCACAAATAGGTTGATTATGCAATTTCCTTTGATCTGAGATAAGTTTATCACTCTTAAATGCTTCCTTTTGTGAGGAGGATGAAGATATGGATGGCCCATCATCATAAAGGAATGGCCAAATTGATCTTAATGATGGCTCTTTAGATAAAGTATCTTTTTTCTTTTCTTCATCCTTTCTTAAAGTTGATGTGTCATAATTATAAGGAAGTTTAGCTCCTGCTTGAGCTAAAGTTAGGAAATATGCTTCTTTATCCCAGTCCAAAATTTGTTCCATTATTTCTATAAACACGGGATCTTGGGATGCTCTCACAACATCATCTTTAGACACCTCATCACTTTGAAAATAATATCTTGATATTAATAATGACATTTTATATGATGTATCTCTTTGGTTTTCCTCATTCTTTCTCAAGGTTGATGTGTCATAATTATAAGGAAGTTTAGCTCCTTCTTGAGCTAAAGCTAGAAAATATGTGTCTTTATCCCACTTCAAAAGTAATTCCATTATTTCCAGAAACACGAGACTTTGGGATGCTTCAACAACGTCATCTTCAGAAACCTCATCGCTTTGATTCCTATGGAGATCTTGATCTTGACTTTGATAATTATGCTCCATAATAGGATTGATTTGTTTCTCAAATAGGCTCCTCATTATGGATCAATCCTTCCTTCTTTAATTTCAATCCGGTTGGGTTGGTTTGGAATGGGTAAATGGTATTGATCAATTTTTTAAGATTTAAAAATTTTAATTGTATTTTGATCAAGTACTTTGGAACTTCTTGTTTGAAAAGTTGAAGACAATCTCAACACACACATCAATAGTTCACCATGTCCCTAGATCATTCTAATGTGTATATTCTCAAATGTTTCCACGGGTTTGATCACAAGAAAGACTTCCAAGCAAGCTACCTAGCACAAATTTAGCTTTTAAATGGCTCTATTAGGTAGTTTTTGCTATTTTTACCGTTTTGTAGTAAGTTTTCCATTCAAAATAGATCTTAGCCTTTCATCCCCCAAGTATGTTAAGGGGCTTCCCACATGCACCGAAGCACGATTTTGCGCAATCTGTTAAGACTACTAGAGGAAGTTCAAAAGAGCTAAAATCCTTTTTTCGTGCACCCCATTAAGGATACACGCGTTTCATTTTATAGTGGGTCGGATTCTCATGGCAAAAGCAAGTGTATCCCACTTTGGGCTGTCCCTCTCACCGGCCCTTCTAAGGCAATCTCGGGAGGCGAGCCCACTAAGTTTTAAACATGTTCATTTGAAAGCATGAAAAGTGGATTTGGTAGAGCAAGTTTGGGAATTTGATTCACTCAAAGAGTGAAGAGCATATCCCTATTGCTTTTCCCTTATCCCAAACACTCACAATCAATTTGGTTCTTTTTCAACCCTGTGACAAAGGGGTTTTTAGAATTGAAATGTTTGTTCTTTCCTCTTAATGATTAAACTATGTTTTGAACTTTGAAAATGCCACAATTTAAGGGAAGTTTTGCAAGCTTGATGAGAGAAATACCTCAAACGATGCTAGCAAAGGCTAGGTGCATTTTAAGTAGTAAATTTTCATTTTCTCTCCAAATCCTTCCCTTACCTTAGCAAAACGTTCCCTCCACCAACAAGTTAGTCAACACAAATTCATACAAAGTGAGGGGAAACCAAAATCAAAAAGCTTAAAATGATCAAATTGATTATGCTCTTGATGTATTTTGAACTCAAATATTTACAAATTAAATCCAAAAGGTTATTATGCTCTTGGAAGCTTGAATGTCAATTTTGATTCTTCTTTTGTGTGCAAGTCTTTCAACAATGACTTGGGAATCCACATATTCTTTGATTTTTCTTTCTTTTGGAATGCTTTTGAATGCATTTCTTCAATGAGGGATTTAGGAACCCACATTTTATTTTTTTCTTTTTGCTTGATGGACCTTTGCGGCCTTTTGGACATTTCATTTTTCTTTTCATTCACATGTCGATTAGATGGGACATTGTGATTTTTATGCACATATGGATTCTTGGATTTATGATTTTTATGTTGCACATTAACATTGCTTCCAAAAGACTTAGGAATTGTGGATGAATAGGAATAATATGGATGGTTCATATGGATTGGTGTTTGGACATTCTTCAAGTATGTGTGTCTTTGTTGATCTTGATACATGGTAGGGTAAGTGAATGGATAGCTAGGGATGATAGGAATAGATGATGGGGGAATATATGGACCTAATATGGATGGAAGGGATGAAGACTTTTGTTTTGGGACATAGGCACCCAAAATGGATTTGGAGGATAGTGGAGGTATGTGGTTGTATTTGAATGGAGGAATATAAGGTGTGAAAGGGATATCAATATCTTTGGAAGGAGCTCCATCGTCAACGTTCTCATCTTTAAGATTTATCTTTATACTAATAGGCTCATGAATAGCTTTGATAGGAACACATTTGATAGGATCAACTGAAGCTTGAAGGGATTTATTATCTTGCAAGGGATTTGGAAGAATGATGGTTTCTTGAGGTGAACATGGAGGAATATGACAAGGAAATGATGGGATGCTTTTATCTTGACAAGGATCTTTGAATTGTGTAGCGAAGGTATTTTGCTCTTGATTTTCAATATGCTCATTGGAAGTTATGGAAGGGATATCTTGATCTTGCTCGGGAAATGGAGAAAATATGGAACTTGGAAGGGTACTTTGTTCTTGGAATGGAAGGATATCATCTTGAAAGACATGAAAGGATGCAAGGGGATCATCACAAGGTTCAAGGGATATGGGACCTTCATCAAATATGGGAGGGGTTTGTATATAATCTTGATCTTGATCTTTATCAATATTTATCTCTTTTCTCTTTGGGTTATCTTCTTGACATGGAGCCACTTCTAAGGATAAGGTAGATGTTTGGATATGTGTGGGGAATGTTTGGAAGAATGGTGTAGGATCCTCTTGAATAGGTATAATAGGCATTGAGGCACATGAAGCTTTGGGTTCTAAGATCTTTGAAGCATGGAAAAGGTCTGCAGCAAGATGTGAGTTAGCTTGGGTTTCTTTTGGAGGTAGCCCTTGAGGGTAGACATAGTTAATGGGAAAAGTATCATCATTAGGCTCATTCTTTGATGGAGGAATTTTGGATAATTGTGGAGCTTTGGGAGATGAAGAAAAAATGAAAGGAATGCTAGTTATGGGAGGGTCTTTGCTAGATAGAGGTTCGGGAGATGGATGAAGGATGAAAGGTGTACAAGTCATCCAGGGAGAAACCTTGTTAAGAGATGGACAAAGGATGAATGGATTAATCTTGCTATATGGAGGTTTTTGAACTAGATCTTGCTTGAGAGCGGTATTTTTCACTCCATATTCTTTATTATCTTGATCACAAATAGGTTGATTATGCAATTTCCTTTGATCTGAGATAAGTTTATCACTCTTAAATGCTTCCTTTTGTGAGGAGGATGAAGATATGGATGGCCCATCATCATAAAGGAATGGCCAAATTGATCTTAATGATGGCTCTTTAGATAAAGTATCTTTTTTCTTTTCTTCATCCTTTCTTAAAGTTGATGTGTCATAATTATAAGGAAGTTTAGCTCCTGCTTGAGCTAAAGTTAGGAAATATGCTTCTTTATCCCAGTCCAAAATTCGTTCCATTATTTCTATAAACACGGGATCTTGGGATGCTCTCACAACATCATCTTTAGACACCTCATCACTTTGAAAATAATATCTTGATATTAATAATGACATTTTATATGATGTATCTCTTTGGTTTTCCTCATTCTTTCTCAAGGTTGATGTGTCATAATTATAAGGAAGTTTAGCTCCTTCTTGAGCTAAAGCTAGAAAATATGTGTCTTTATCCCACTTCAAAAGTAATTCCATTATTTCCAGAAACACGAGACTTTGGGATGCTTCAACAACGTCATCTTCAGAAACCTCATCGCTTTGATTCCTATGGAGATCTTGATCTTGACTTTGATAATTATGCTCCATAATAGGATTGATTTGTTTCTCAAATAGGCTCCTCATTATGGATCAATCCTTCCTTCTTTAATTTCAATCCGGTTGGGTTGGTTTGGAATGGGTAAATGGTATTGATCAATTTTTTAAGATTTAAAAATTTTAATTGTATTTTGATCAAGTACTTTGGAACTTCTTGTTTGAAAAGTTGAAGACAATCTCAACACACACATCAATAGTTCACCATGTCCCTAGATCATTCTAATGTGTATATTCTCAAATGTTTCCACGGGTTTGATCACAAGAAAGACTTCCAAGCAAGCTACCTAGCACAAATTTAGCTTTTAAATGGCTCTATTAGGTAGTTTTTGCTATTTTTACCGTTTTGTAGTAAGTTTTCCATTCAAAATAGATCTTAGCCTTTCATCCCCCAAGTATGTTAAGGGGCTTCCCACACGCACCGAAGCACGATTTTGCGCAATCTGTTAAGACTACTAGAGGAAGTTCAAAAGAGCTAAAATCCTTTTTTCGTGCACCCCATTAAGGATACACGCGTTTCATTTTATAGTGGGTCGGATTCTCATGGCAAAAGCAAGTGTATCCCACTTTGGGCTGTCCCTCTCACCGGCCCTTCTAAGGCAATCTCGGGAGGCGAGCCCACTAAGTTTTAAACATGTTCATTTGAAAGCATGAAAAGTGGATTTGGTAGAGCAAGTTTGGGAATTTGATTCACTCAAAGAGTGAAGAGCATATCCCTATTTCTTTTCCCTTATCCCAAACACTCACAATCAATTTGGTTCTTTTTCAACCCTGTGACAAAGGGGTTTTTAGAATTGAAATGTTTGTTCTTTCCTCTTAATGATTAAACTATGTTTTGAACTTTGAAAATGCCACAATTTAAGGGAAGTTTTGCAAGCTTGATGAGAGAAATACCTCAAACGATGCTAGCAAAGGCTAGGTGCATTTTAAGTAGTAAATTTTCATTTTCTCTCCAAATCCTTCCCTTACCTTAGCAAAACGTTCCCTCCACCAACAAGTTAGTCAACACAAATTCATACAAAGTGAGGGGAAACCAAAATCAAAAAGCTTAAAATGATCAAATTGATTATGCTCTTGATGTATTTTGAACTCAAATATTTACAAATTAAATCCAAAAGGTGCAAGGTATACCTGAGACAAAAAAAAAAATGACAGTGAAGTTAGCATACAGTCCTTATTTTGACAAAATAGAGAAAATACAGTCAGGCGACATCATCCAGACTACAGGCGAGATTAAATTTAACAAAGACGTGACTACTTTAACCGCGAGCGTCACCAAAAGGGGCTCAAGCGAGATTAAAATAGACAAGTGCGATATTAAATTTTGCAAACGCGTGAAATCTTTAATACATGCGACAACAGTAAATACTCTGCTATAATATCAATGCTAAATCAGGCGACATTTTCCATGCTAAAGGCGAGATCTAATTTAATAAAGATGTAATTACTTTAACCACGAGCGTCACCAAAAGGGGCTCAAGCGAGATTAAAGTAATTAAGTGCGATATCAAATTAAACTAAAGCGTGAATTCTTTATCTCAAGCGACAAATTAACTCAGGGAAGTGACATTTAATTAATTGAGAGCGACATTTAAAATACTCAAAGCGACAAATTAAATGCGAAATGCAGTAAACTCCCTTTACACCAGGCGGAAAATAATTCCTCGGCCGCGGCTTTTAATTCTTTCGAGGCGACATCTGAATAGCCAAAGGCATCAGGTTCTTGTCCATGAGGCGAGAATTTAATTTTCGCAGGCGTGATTTCTTTCTCCGGAAGCGTGATTCTGAAGACTAATAAGTGTGATCGTTCAGACTCCAGGCGACATTTAAATTTCCGTAAGCGACATCTCTTTGCTGTAGGCGTCATTTCTTTACCGGCAGGCGTGATTTTTTTCCTTTAACCTGCAAACAGTGAGCAAAATCATGCAATTCTAGCCTAAATTTTGCAAATAACGTGGAAATTATGATAAATTTGAGGCCTAGAGCCCCACGGTGGGCGCCATTTGTGTGTGAGTGATTTACACCTTCATGAAATTACAAGATTAACTAAGAACAACAAGAATTAGAGCAAAATAATCTAACAAATGCACAATTAATCTATCAACATCTCATGGATCTCTAAAATAAAGTGGTAAATGAGGCTCTCAGCTATGATCCTCACTAGTGACACTCTAAAGATGAGAATTAAGCTATATGATATGCAAATTTAGATCTATTCTATCAAATTCTAGCTCTATTTGATGAACAATCTACTATGATCAAAGCAATTTAAGCTAATTAGCAATGACAAATGATAAGTGAGTGATATGGATGCAAATTGACAGAGCTTTGCTGCAATTCAAAGATATGGAGTGGATTATTAATGCCTCAAAATGCCTTCTATTTATAAGATTTTCCCAAGGGTAGGGGGTAGAGTGAGATAACCATGGTTATGCTTGGGTAAGGTCAATTGGCTTTGCTTTGTCCCTAAATTGGGGGACAAACATTTAAATGGTTTCAAAAGGCTGGACCATTTCAATAAAAGTGAGTGATTTGTGTCCATTTTGTCTCATTTTTCCTTTGTTGAGAGAATTTCATATTTATTAATTAATTAAAGTAATTAAATTTAGCCATGAAGGGTAAGAGGTTCATTTTGATTTTTGCTTTCAACCACTATGTCATTAATTTAATTTAATCAATTTCTTAGTGTTTTTCCCCTTTTCAAGCTTTATTCAATCATTTAATCATTTAATTGAATTTTCCTTTGATTTGAATTGCCTTTGTTCCATTTATCAATTTTTAGTGCTATTTTATGATTTGTTGCACCTTTTGATTAAATTAAGCCTTTGCCAATTTTCCATGTCTACAATTATTATAGTGATAACATATTGTTTTATATTGAGAGGTTTATTAATATTATTTATATATTAAAATTATTATATCAATAATTGATTTAATATTATTACTTAATATATTATTATAATATAATATATATAATTTATTAATAATTATTTATTATTAATTTATATTATAATTATAATCATAATTATATTATTTATTAATATTTTAATATTATTTAATTAACATATTACTTATTATGCTAACTATATATTATTATTATCTTTTGATAATAATTATATATTATTGTTATATACCGTTAATAATAGATTATTATATATCATCTAATCATTTTATTATTATACTAAGTTCAATATGTCATGGCTCATGACATTGTCCCTTGTGTAATTGCCACTTGAATGTATTGCTATTGAACCACATTAATGCTTTTCTTCTTCAACAAATGAGGACAGTCACTCTAAAGACAACATGATAATGTACACTCATTGTAAGGACAGTCACAAATGAGGACATCTCACAGTGACTGTCCCTTGTGTAATTTCCACTTGAATTACACAAGGGACAGTCATTGTGAGATGTCCTCATTTGTGACAAGGACAGTCACACATGAGGACATCTCACAGTGATTGTCCCTTGTGTAATTACCACTTGAATGTATTGCTATTGAACCACATTAATGCTTTTCTTCTTCAACAAATGAGGATAGTCACTCTAAAGACACCATGATAATGTACACTCACTGGAAGGATAGTCACAAATGAGGACATCTCATAGTGACTGTCCCTTGTGTAATTGCTACTTGAATGTATTGCTATTCAGCCACATTAATGCTTTTCTTCTTCAACAAATGAGGATAGTCACTCTAAGGACAACATGATAATGTACACTCACTGTAAGTGTACATTATCATGTTGTATTACAAATGGACCTTATGTTGGTCGGGATATAAGTGCAAAAAAAAAAAGGAACGTTGTCATTTGTGTTTTCAACAGTGCCGAGAGAGATTCCCTCCGCGAAATCAAGTGGGTTATCATTTGTGTTTTGAACAAAGCAGGTTGTCATTTGTGTTTTGAATAGCACCGAGAGAGATTCCCTCCACGAAATCAAGCGGGTTGTCATTTGTGTTTTCAACAGCACCGAGAGAGATTCCCTCCGCAAAATCACAGCTACAATTTTTTAGTACGTTGGGTTTATTTTTCTTTTGTCATTATTATTTAATCTGGTATTCAGCTGTTAGAGAGCTAAAATACCCAGAAATGAGGACATATCTGTGTTGAATTTATTGTTAGCAGCTTTGGTTATTTAGAATGCTTCCCCACAATACTTAATTACACAAGGGACAGTCACTATGAGATGTCCTCATTTGTGACAAGGACAGTCACACATGAGGACATCTCACAGTGACTGTCCCTTGTGTAATTGCCACTTGAATGTATTGCTATTCAACCACATTTATGGGCCCGTTTGGACCACGACACACAGTAGCATCTACAGAGAAGAATATCCCAGGTGTAACAAGTTGTAAGAATATACCAACAGTTCTAAGAAGTTCCCTAGCACGTAGTAGCATCTACAGAGAAGAATATACAACATGAGGGCAGCCACTGTAAAGACAACATGATAATGTACACTCATTGTATGTGTACATTATCATGTTGTCTTTATAGTGACTGACCTCATTCAAGTGGCAATTACACAAGGGACAGTCACTGTGAGATGTCCTCATTTGTGACAAGGACAGTCACACATGAGGATATCTCACAGTGACTGTCCCTTGTGTAATTGCCACTTGAATGTATTGCTATTCAACCACATTTATGGGCCCGTTTGGACCACGGCACACAGTAGCATCTACAGAGAAGAATATCCCAGGTGTAACAAGTTGTAAGAATATACCAACAGTTCTAAGAAGTTCCCTAGCACATAGTAGCATCTTCTAATTGTCTATACCACTTCACAAGGTATTGTTTGCACACATTGTTTTTGGTTCTTTTGATGACCCTTGTTTTGAAATTGCTATTAGGCCTTGTAGCTTATATGTTTTGATTGCTGGAGAGCTTCTAAAGCTAAGCAAGAAGACCATTGCACGAGCTATAGCCGTGCGCTCAGGTTTGAAAATTGTATATTTTTTAATCTAATGTATATTTTAACTAGACTTTTAGCTTATTTTTGCTGTATATTTTAATCTAAAGGGAATCATGGATGTGAACTTGAAAGAATTTTGTACTTAGTTCTTATGGAGAGAATAGTAGTAGTTTACGGTCTAATATCAAATAGAGTTTTCCAATTATAGAAAGTTAATGAATTCTAATAGCTTATATGTTTTGATTGCTGGAGAGCTTCTAGAGCTAAGCAAGAAGACCATTGCACGAGTTATAGCCGCGCGCTCAGGTTTGAAAATTGTATATATTTTAATCTAATGTATATTTTAATCCTTTTTCCATGTCATGTAATATGTCTTGCCTTGTAGCTTATATGTTTTGAAATTTCTGTTAGGCCTTGTAGCTTATATGTTTTGATTGCTAGAGAGCTTCTAGAGCTAAGCAAGAAGACCATTGCACTAGTCGTAGCCGTGCGCTCAGGCATGAAAATTGTATATTTTTTAATCTAATGTATATTTTAACTAGACTTTTAAAATATTAAAGGATTTAACTAGGTCTAAGAAGATTTGTGTACTTTTGACAATTTTGCTTAGTCACTGAAAGTTGTAGACTGAAGTTTTCATAGCCCAATTTTTGCTTCCTGCGAAGAACGATCATGTCAGATAATATAAGTGAAGAACAAAATAGGGAGACAATCGCTAGATTATGGTCTAACTTGAAAAGAAAAGGTGATGGAAAATGTTATTGTCCCTGCAAAATTTGTAAGGGCTTAAACCGTAGAAGACTGCTAATCAAAACAGTTAAGAGACATTGTAGGGAGAATGGTCACATTGAAGGGGGGCATGACTATCATCCACTGGTAAGTTGTTCATTATATCATTTTAACAATTTATATACATATGAAATCACTTGATGATGAGTTGAAGATCATGGTTTATTTATGTTAATCAATTTTATATAGGTTGATCTCCCCAGGGAAGTACATGATATGGAGGAACATGGGGGTGCGAATATCCAAGGTGAAGATAATGATCCCATGGAAGATGATGATCATGCGCCAGAAAACACAATTGAAGATGATGGTATAAATACATTGATCCATGACACATTTAGTCCAAGCGGATCTGATCATGATGATGATGATAGCCTCGATGTACCTCTACTTGAGAAGGCATACGAGCCCCTATACAAAGACTCCCAAACAACTCTTCTCCCTGCTGTATTGTTGTTGTTGAACTTGAAGGTTATGAATGGTTTATCCAACATAACAATGTCACGTATGTTAAGGTATGTCATATATGTCTTTATAGTTAACAAAGGGTGAATAATGTACCACTAATATTGTTTATATTAACAACTTATATTTTTTTCTGTAGATTGATAGGCGAGTTTTTGTTACCACCATCAAATATTCTACCTCACTCATATCGAGAATTATCTGCTATTATGAAAGATATTAGAATGGAGTATCAAGCAATACATGCTTGTCCCAATGATCATATTATATATTATAAAGAACATGAATTTGCAACACAATGCCCTATATGTCATACGAGTAGATATCGAACAGATCGAATAACAAAAAAGGTGCCTCACAAGGTTCTTCGTTACATCCCCATTATTCCACGGATGCGACAATTATTCAGGTGTACTAGCTTGGCACAATTTATGGATTACCATGCACGCAATAGAAGTCGAGATGACATTATTCGAATCCCTGCGGATGGTTTGGCATTTATGCACATAGAGGAAAAGTGGCAACACTTCAAAGAAGAACCTCATAATCTCAGGCTTTCATTGGCAGCGGATGGTGTCAATCCATTTGGAGAGATGAGATCTGTTTTCTCGGTGTGGCCTGTTTTTGTTATCAACAATAACATTCCTTCATGGATGTCAATAAACAGGGAGCACATTATGTTGGCAATGATTGTTCCAGGTATTTTATCATTTGATAGTTATTAATTTACATGTACTTACAAATCTTACAGTAAAATAGTCACAATAATTATGTAATGTTACTGTTCATTCAAGTAGGTAAATATCAAGTTAAAGATATGAATGTATATATTGAGCCTCTTATTGACGAGTTGGTGGAGTTATGGAACGGTGTCACTATGTATGACGTGTCTAGACCAATAGGACAAAGACAATTTCAATTCCATGCAATACTTGTATGGACAATACATGATGCCCCAGGGCTAACACATTTTTGTGGTATGTTATAGTGAATTCAAGTTGCGCATGATAATTCTAATTATAAAAATCAACATATTTAATAATCTAATTATATCATTATCTTGTAGGTCTTCAAACAAAGGGAGAATTTGCATGTCCAGTTTGTGGTCCAAAGATGAAATCTTGTCATTCAAAAAGTTTAAGAAAGCATGTGTTTGATGAGTACAGACACTTCCTCCACAGGAATCATAAGTATCGAAGTATGGAAAAACATCTTTTCAATGGGAAAGAAGAGACTACATCAAAGCCATGAAGAATGACACCTCGCCTATGGAAGTTGGAATATAATAGAATTAATCATCGAGGTAATGTCATTCCACTTAATGGTTTATGTTTGTAATTTATATATTTCTATTGTGATTTTTGTTTACTAATTATGTAATTGATGATCGTGAAGGTTGTCAAGGCACTACTGACAACCTTCCAAAGGGACTAAAAAGCTATCCCAGACAATTTAGTAGGTTGCCCTACTACGAGGACCTACAAATTGTGCATTTGTTTGATCTTATGCATGTTGGAAAGAATATAACAGAGACATTGTGGAAAATACTGGATGGAAGGCGTGACAAAGAAAAAATTGTCAAAATTTGTAATGACATTCATGAATCTAATCATGCACTGAAGAATTTCATTCACTCAAATAGCAATAGAGATCAGATTAATATAAGTGCCCTTCCTTGGTTATTAACGGAGCAGCAAAGTGATGCCATAAAAGAAGTCATACGAAAAATTCGATTTCCCACAGGATTTGCTGGGAACATAAGCAATCTCATATCAAAGAAAAGTGAATTTGGGCCAGGGCTCAAAACGCATGATTGGCATACTTTCATCAAGGTAAGTTATGTTCTTCTGTATTTACAATATATTCATAAACTACGTGTACTATTCATTATGTTATGTTAGAAAATAATGAAATGATTGGTTTATAATTACTGCAGTACGTGCTACCTCTATCTCTCCTAGAGCACTTCAACAATAACATCAAACAAGTGATATATGATCTTGGAAAATACATGAGGTAAGCAGTAATATCTGTTCAATTTGTTGTATGTATTTATTATATTCACGATTTTTTTTTCTTGCTATGTAATCTATTGTATATTATTTTTTAAAGTCTCGTATTTATATATTTTTTGTGACTTGAATCTCTTAATGTAGGTGGTTGTCATCTAAAGAAATCCATAAAGAAGATATAAACTATTGGAAGAGAAGAATTCCTCATTTACTATGTGAAATGCAAAAGTGTCTACCTCCAACTTTTTTCAATGCACAAGAACACTACCTCATACACCAAGTTGAGGAGATTGAATTGTGTGGACCTGCACACACTAGGTCAATGTGGATGGTTGAGAGGCACTTGAAATCTTTGAAGGCTTTGGTTCGAAAAAGAGCACATCCTGAGGGTTCTATGGTAGAGGGATACATGGTATACCAGACTATGGTGTACATTACTGAATATCTTCCTAAGTTTGCTTCAAATATCCATGTAGATCGCATTTGGGATCTCGACCCTTTTAAAAAATTCAAAGGGGAGTACTTGATGGGGAAAGGTAGATTGAGGAAAGTGACAAGTAATAAATTATAAGATGTTATTGTAATAAATTATTTCTTAATCTTCAAAATAAATCGGTTGTAAGTCGTCTATTTTTTTTTTGTACAGTTGCTCGAGAGTGGGATGCACTACATTTGTATATTGCAAACAATCTTGATTGGATGACGGTATGGATTGAACGATGTCAACATTCTGGTCACACATTAACATGGGAAGGTGTATCTTCATTGGTTAAAGAAGCTCATCGTAATGGAGATTCTAATGTTATGCAAAGGGAAATAGATTTAGCATATGGTTTAAGAGATTTCCAGGTACGTACAAAATTATTAATCACCCGTATGTTTATCAACTCACGATATAATAATTTTGACATGTTTCACATATTATTGCAAGTTAAACACCACAAGGGTATGTTCTGTAATGGTCAAAAATTTTGCGTCAAAGTGTTGGATGACACGAAGAAAACTTGTGATTTTGGAATAACTGCAGTCTTTCAAGTGACTAATATTTCATCTAGAAATGACTTAGATCCTCAAGAGTCTAAAAATCAATACTATGGCATTTTGGATGATATACTTGAGTGCGACTTTAGTTCCTTCAAATTAGTACTCTTCGTTGTCAAATGGTATAGGCTACGACTTAATCCAAATGATCCTAATTGAACTGTTATTGAACATGATAATAGATTTACAATGGTTAATACAAGGTCGTTTGAGCCAGTTGGGGATGAGCCCTATGTTCTTCCAAGACAATGTGAGCAGGTATTTTACTCAGAGGTTTCACATAAACCGGGTTGGTCATTTGTTGTTAGACATGAACCGAGAGGAAGGCCGATAAAGTATAATGCGATGGAAGAAGAAGATACCGAAAAAGTAGAAGATGATGTAGATGATGATCACGATCGACAATTATTGGATGATGTTCCTGAGACAAATTTTCATGAAGAAGAAGAAGAATATGATGACGATGATGCTGCTACTGATGATGATGATGAAGATGATGTTGATGTTGATGATGATGACAACGACGACAACGATGACGACGACGACGATGATGATGACGACAATGATGAGGATGATGATGATGATGATGATGATGATGATGATGATGATGATGAGGATAATGATGATAAAATTTAAAGGTATGCCATCAATCCTTAATGTATTTAATATTCATTTCTTGATAGAAATATATTTGTCTTAAATGGTTACATAGTTTATTCATTATCTATTTAAAAGCTACAAGTTTCAACTACAAACGAGGCTACTATCATGGGGGTGGTACATACTATTAAACCAACTTCTAATCAATGACTCCAACATACCATTTAGTTATTAAATTTTTGGCTAACATTTTTATACTGGATCTTTGACATAGGGGCACAATATGGAGCAACCGCCCGAAGGTGATGGTCACGATATTCCTAGCTCATCTACACATGAGCAGGTAAAACTCATTGTAATTGTGCAAACTAGATAGAAGCAAAATGTTATTTTTTTTAATGTTATTTTCTTCATTGTTTTGGAGTAATTTTGATAATACTAATACTATTGTTGTCACCGAGGGCCAGTGGTCGGAGAGAGGGAAAGCAACCTGCAGTCCCTTAGGAGTCCCCCCTTGTGGACCCTTTTTTTATTGATTTAGCAGAGACCGATGACCCGATCGGTTCCATTAAAAAGCTGCTAAAGAAAATTGGGAAAGAACTTCTACGTTTGGTATCCATACATCCTCAGACTCAGGAAATAAAAGACAGGGCACCTGAGTTGTTGCGCACTTCTGAAAACTTTAAAGTAAGTATTAATGAAATTTTTAATTATTACAAGAGTTCAATAATGGTTTTTATGTTATGCTCTTTTATGACATTAATTAAAATATGGATGCATTGTCTTTACAGAGTTATTTGCGTAATTTTGAACCCCATTCCCATGATGAGGCCGGTACTGCAAGTGGTTCAGGTAGATCACATGTTCCATTCCCCACTTGTGTTTTCCACTGAATATATATAGGAATGATCATAATCATTGACAATACATGCTCGAACAATCTTTTTTTTTAATGCTCTAACAATCTTGTCCATGCTAGTCCACGCATTCTATATTTATGCATGCTCTAACAATTTTATTCTTCAACTCCTTTCCATGATGATATGACAATGCCGCCTCCATCCAGGACAGCCACAAATGTCTTGCCGACTGCCATGTCAACAACACACAGCCTAAATGCACCAACTGTTGCACCATCTACTGGTACACAAATCCCTCTTTTTCTCTCTTTTGTTATGTGTTTAAGTGTTATGTGTTTACGATGTAGATCCCTTGATTGTGTTTGTGCCATGGGTGCTCTGCACCAATTTATTTCCCTTGAAGTATTATTTCTTGGAGGCATTTGATAATGGTTTTCATTTTTTGCAATAGGAGATGCAACAACTCCTGATGCAACATCATTTTCTGGATGTTCTTGTGTTCCTAGTACGGGAATGGTGAAGGATTGCGTATTGATCATCAGCGATGATGAAGGCATTCCCTTAAAAGTAGCCAAAGTTCCAGGTACTTTAAAGTTATTATTATTCTATAGTGATATAATAGTAATTTAGTTTTTGATCACTCTTCATCGACTAATGATCCCATGATTATTTTGTAGGGAATGATATTTTTTGGCGAAAACTTGGTGACGAGTGTTTGCGGATATTCGGGCCCACCCTACGTACATGGTGGAACATCATATCCTAACTAAAACCCCAAACCACTATTTTGATTTTATATCATTGCTAGAATAGTTTTCCTTTTCATCAATTTCTTGAACTATATTAAAGGTAGCTTCTCTTCATTTATGAGTCTAACATGTTTTTTTTTACTTAAAAGGTGGAATAACCAAGATAAAAAGTTGAAGGATGATCTTGTACATAGTATGACCCAGCTTTTTGGACCTCGTGCATTCGAGAGAAACAAGCTCCTTGAAAAAGTTGGTTTATGTTTGAAGTATATTAGGGACCAGTACAAGAAATATTTAGAGGTTAACCCAAGGCACGAGCGTCCGCCCTGTGTTCTTGAGGCTGAGTGGCAGGCTTTGATTTTGGATGGAAAGTATAAAGCCAACATGAAAAAAGGAATTACGCCAGTAGAGAGTAGAGGAAGGTATGTGATACTTTTGAGAATGTAATTATGTACTAATTAACCTTTAAATTTTTCCTGTAATTATGTACTAATTAACCTCTAAATTTTTCCTGTACTGGTCTCTAACATATTTCAAACTTTTCATAGATTGCCTGACACATCAAAGGCAACAAAGGCAAGATTAGAAAAGCACGGGACACACAAGCTCGGCTCTGGTGGTTTTTCCAAACTTCAAGCACGAGTTGTAAGTATTAGTAAATGAAAACTTGTATCAATTTTTTTATATATTGCAAGGAAATTTTTTTTGATCAAACAATGCAAGTAAAATTCACCATACCAAGAAAAAATGTAGGGGTTAGAGTTCAATAGATGCCTCACAGAAGAGGACAAGAGAATTGGCTTCCAACAAGGCTATAGAGCCGTGGCTGAACGGCTATGAGCTGAAATCAGTGTGCAAGGTTCAAATAATGATGCATCTGAGCCACAGGTAAATAAGCTAAATGAAATTTATTTCAAATTGAATACTTTACCAATTAGTCTATTTGATGTTAAGTTCTAATATAAAGTGAGTATATCTGTTTTAAGAAAGCAATGATAACAATGTGTAGGATATTGGAATGCAGCCTGACAATCCTTCTACACAATCTATGCATAATGAAGGTTCGCATGATGTGCATCCTAGTGGTGGAGGTATACATTTGCTATTAAAATTTTTATATGTAATTACAATTGGTGTTTGGATTAATGTAACATTTTGTATAGCAACTGTAGAGGATCGAGGGGTCGGTGCTCATGAGCATGTTGAGGTTGAGTCTAGACAAAATGATGTGGCCAGATCAGGTAATTAAAGAGCGCCACAGTTATGTTCTTTAAAATAATTAAATACTTGTAACAATTATAATTAAATATTTTAAATTTAACTCTTTTATTTGTTATTGTAGAGGACCCCCCTTTGCAGCAGCATAGGAATTTGAGATCATCAAGAACAGAGAACAAAAAAACTGATGAGGGGGGTATTGATGATAACACTGATGCTCCTCTTAGAGCTTACATAGAAAAAAGAATTAGAAAGAGAAAAAAGAAATGATTGTCATCTAAATACCTTAATTGATAATGACTGAATTTTATGTCTCAATGAATTTAATTATGTGCTAATGAATGTTCATGAATTATGTGTTTATTTTCATATTGATGAATGTTGCGTGTTAACGAATCTAATGTGTTAATGAATGTTATCATGTGATATTGATTGAATGTTACATTTTATTAATAATTGAAAGAATGAATGAATGTTAGATGTTAACGGGGAATGTAGAGTGATGTTAGGGGGAGGGGGGTGGGGCCAAATGAGCTTCCACCTTCACGTGGTTGGCCCTGTTTAGTAGAGAATATTAAACTATATTCTCGAAACAAAGTGAAGCTCAATAAGATACTAAATGAGTCAAAATGGTTATCAAGGTCCTCTATCCATAAGATACTTGTAGTCAAAATGGTTATTAATAAGATACTTGTAGTCAAAATGGTTATCTAGGTCCTCTATCCATTCCATAAGTTCTTCACCATTCAAACTTCCTCCATAACAAGGAATGTGCTCTAGGTTAGTCATGAAGCCTAGCATGGACTCTCTGTCAGATAGAGCCACTATTTCAGAGCCTTTTCTGTGCATTTCCTTCAAGCACTGTACAGTGTACGGATGTGAAAGGGAGGGAAGACCAGTGTGGAAGTTAGAGTATTTATATCTTATGCTTTGAGAGTTTATTTGGTAGATTCAAGACACCTTATATCAAAGTTATTCCTTTTTCTTATCTATTGTTCTGTCAAACCCTCATTTTTTGGGTTATTGCATTCAAATGGCCTTAACTTGCAAATAAACCATAGGATATCCTCTGTTCTTTGTAAAATGCAAGTTAAGGGGGTTTATTTTCATATTTTAAAAGCTTTGGAACAGGATACTAAGCCAGAGAATTTCGAGAGCAAGCCCTAGGTCAAGAATCTCAATGTTCTTGACTAGGAGTTGATGGATTATGCAAGATCAGAGGGTAGCGGCAAGTAAAGGACCTCAAACCTTGTTGAATCTAGATCTTTAGAGCATGGTGGACATCTTCAAACTCTGATCTTGGTTTCATGCACCCATTTTCAATGCCTTGTTTTGGAACCCACACCCAAAGGCATGTATTAGGTCTGCGGACTCAATAAGGACATTGATATGCTGGAGTGGAGTCAGGGTCTGGGAGTTGGAGGATTGTTAGAACATCAAAAAGGGTACTCAAAAAACATATAAGTTCATAAGGTCCTTTGTCAAATTGAAGAGTTATTGCTGCAGAACAGGTTTTGGAGACCTACTAGAGTCACTAGGTCTATTTGGACCCGTTTGGACCACGACACAGAGTAGCATCTACAGAGAAGAAGTTTGGTATGCAATGGTCTTGAAACCTCCTGAGAAATTCTTGGTATGCATTTGTGTGGTGCAAAAGCTTCATTGAAAGAGAAAAAGAAGAAAAGAATAGAAATGATTTTTTTTCTTTTTATGTCATATACTGTAACCAGCTACTTATAACTTGCAAAAATTATTATAACCATTTGAAATTGAAACTTAGTTTAATGTGAAACTGAGAACTGCTTTATTAGAGCTTTCTGTGATTTAGATTTAGACATCAAGAACATTGTTTGCCTAATATTGTGATTAATGTTTATTTATTAATATCTCATACTGACAAACAATTGATAATTGTAGGGAAAATGTCATTGGGGGTCTTTGAGGATCCACCAGAAGCCAAGGAGAAAATGTATTCAAATGCTAAAGATGGTGTAACAGTCCTTACAGCTGTTGAACCTTGCTGTGTAGATCATCTCCGATTCTCCAAGTTCAACAGTACTATGGTATTCCTTTGGATACTTCTAATGGTAAATTTCAGACATCAAGTTCTTTTCGTATGAAACTACTACATTTGTAATCTGTAGTTTTAAACTTTTAGTTTATAAATGTTCATCAGCTTTAGTTCGTATGCTGCCATTTCAAGTATGATTAATGAAGTTACCTTTATCACAGGATGAAAGTGAGCAGTCAGCATACTGGTACGGAGCTGGCAGCATTGATACGGTGACTAGGGCATTGTTTAATGGTAGTATTGTGTTTTCCCGTGTTTAGGGCATCGGCCTTTTGAAGCATTGCCTTCATCTTTCTTAAGTCTGAGTTTTAAGTTTGTTTATCTCTCTCGGTGCTGTTGAAAATACAAATGACAACGTTCTTGTTTGTTTTGTCCTTATATCCCGATGTGATTTCGCGGAGGGTTACGGCGCTGTTGAAAACACAAATGAAAACACAAATCCCTTGTGTAATTGCCACTTGAAGGAGGACAGTCACTGTAAAGACAACATGATAATGTACACTTACAGTGAGTGTACATTATCATGTTGTCTTTAGAGTGACTATCCTCATTTGTTGAAGAAGAAAAGCATTAATGTGGCTGAATAGCAATACATTCAAGTGGCAATCACACAAGGGACAGTCACTGTGAGATGTCCTCATTTGTGACTGTCCTTACAGTGAGTGTACATTATCATGTTGTCTTTAGAGTGACCGTCCTCATTTTTTGAAGAAGAAAAGCATTAATGTGGTTCAATAGCAATACATTCACATGGAAATTACACAAGGGACAATCGATCATTGTGAGATGTCCTCATGTGTGACTATCCTTGTCACAAATGAGGACATCTCACAATGACTGTCCCTTCTGTAATTGCCACTTGAATGAGGACAGTCACTATAAAGACAACATGATAATGTACACATACAATGAGTGTACATTATCATGTTGTCTTTACAGTGGCTGCCCTCATGTTGTATATTCTTCTCTGTAGATGCTACTATGTGCTAGGGAACTTCTTAGAACTGTTGGTATATTCTTACAACTTGTTACACCTGGGATATTCTTCTTTGTAGATGCTATTGTGTGCCGTGGTCCAAACAGGCCCATAAATGTGGTTGAATAGCAATACATTCAAGTGGCAATTACACAAGGGACAGTCACTGTGAGATGTCCTCATGTGTGACTATCCTTGTCACAAATGAGGACATCTCACAGTGACTGTCCCTTGTGTAATTGCCACTTGAAGGAAAAAAGCATTAATGTGGTTCAATAGAAATGTATTCAAGTGGCAATTACACAAGGGATAATCACTCTGAGATTTCCTCATTTGTGACCATCCTTACAGTGAGTGTACATTATCATGTTGTCTTTACAGTGACTGTCCTCATTTGTTGAAGGAAAAAAGCATTAATGTGGTTCAATAGTGATGCAGAGTAGTCAGGGCTTTTAGAATATACAAATAGACATCCTTAACTCTCATTCCACCAAGGAAGAAGGAATTCCAATGGTTGAGACGTGAGTTAAGGTCTTTACATCAGTCAAACCCTGAAAATGAGGGTTTGTAAACAATGCACAGAAAATTTGAAATAACTTAGATATAAAACAAAGAGAATCAATCAAACCAACTTCCAAAGCATCAGATGTCACTATTACAACTTCCAGGCAAATTTTATCATCCAACCACCATCCGTACAGCCGTACAGAGTTCATTTTTCACCAAAAATGCACTAAAACAGGGTTATTTTTATTTTTTATGAAAGCAAAATGATTACAATACTGGTTCTCTATCTGTCTTCGACCATCTGAAGCCTAAAATAGGCTCTCCAAACGTTGGTTGAACTATCTAGGTGGTTAGAATAGTTTATCCAACAAATGTCAACTTTGCTAAGCAACTTTTAAAGTTGCATTACAACTTTGCAAACAACTTTGCCGAGAAGGTTAAAAATGTGTTGTGAAACTTTAGGAACCTTATTAAAGTTATTTTGGACCTTCAAACTTCTTAACAACATCTAAAAGACACCTAATAAACACTTACTATGCTCATTTCATCCAAGGACTCAAAAGATGCCCAAGGTTTATAAGTCACCAAGGGGTCTTGTGTCCAACAAGTGGATGTTTATAAGGAGATAAAATCAATCCTTAATATTTATTACAAACCAAGAAAACATCTAAAACTCCTATTCTAATTTATTGTCATTCAAAAAGACTCTGATTTGTCATTCAAAAAGACTCTGATTTGTCAATCAAAAGGACCTTTCACCAGTCAATCCTTCAAAGCTCCAAGGTGAAAATCTTATGTTCCAATTGATAGGATTTGACTCCTTGGCTTCATGGCAACTTCCTTCAATCATGGTGTCTTTGGCTTGCATTAGGGATGCCCCTGCATCAAATAGCAATGCATTCAAGTGGCAATTACACAAGGGACAGTACATGCCCATTAAAGTTGGTGTTTTGTTATCCAGCATGACAATGGAGACAACATACTCTGTGTCAATTTTACTGATCAAATTTCCCTCCACCAGGCAAAGCAACAATCTGGGTATGATAAGGTGAAATTTTGTAGTCCTTTTGGGTATGATAACAGTTCCAGTTTCCAATAAGATGGTTCATTTTTATAATCTAGCTTCAATTTCTCTTGTGAAAATCTTTTTTTCATTTTATGGGTGGTAAAATATAATTATTATGCTAGAGGTGTGTACTTATGGATGATAATGAAAAAAAATGATAAGATTTAAGACTCTTGTTTTTTTTTAAATAGCAATTTAATTTCCTTCTATTATAAATTACTATTTTTCTATTTTTTAATGTATCTTTCCAGATCTTTTATATCAATTTTATTTATGAAATATAAATATATTAATAATGTTTTAGTGTTTTTAGGATTAGTTTATATCAATTCTATGTATCATCATTCATCATTCAATTGTCAGTATTATTAATTTAGACTGTGCAATTGTAGAACTACTCGAATATGGGTTGGATGGATACTCAAGCAGGGGAACCCTCCTCAAATATCTCAAGCAGTGAACTTGGAAAAATGTGTCCTGAAGGAACCCTTTCCATCAGAGAGATAAAAGTACAAACAAGTAAAAGAAGCAGGCTCTGCAAATATGTTTTTGAGAAGAAAAATGATAGATTATTCGAGTATGGTTCATGAGGTATATCTAAAAAGCCATTTTTTTTCTTATTATAATAAAAGAGGAAGTTGTGAATGTCAAAGTTGAGTGAAACAAAAATTATTTTCATCAAATTTTGTTAGGCTTGCTTTTGGGAATAGTTTCTTACAATATTGCTATTAAGATTTTTATTGTGTAGTTTTTAGATTAGGTTTATAAAATTATATTTCATGAGTAGTGATTCATATTAATCAATTAACGATACTTTTGGAAGGTATTTTCAATGTGTCAAATTTTGATATTTTTACAAGAATTAGATTGTGTAATTTTTTTAATTAAAGTCATTGACTCATATTTCATAAATAATAGTTCTCATGAATCCATCTCTTATAAGATTGAATAGTCTATTTAGGAAGTATTTCTGATAGTATGTCAAATTATGATATTACTATTACCATTAGATTGCATGGCTTTGAAGTCAACCTCATCGACCCATATTCTTCTCTGTAGATGCTACTATGTGCTAGGGAACTTCTTAGAACTGTTGGTATATTCTTACAACTTGTTACACCTGGGATATTCTTCTCTGTAGATGCTACTATGTGCCGCGGTCCAAATGGGCCCATAAATGTGGTTGAATAGCAATACATTCAAGTGGCAATTACACAAGGGACAGTCACTGTGAGATGTCCTCATGTGTAAATGTCCTTGTCACAAATGAGGACATCTCACAGTGACTGTCCCTTGTGTAATTTCCACTTGAATGAGGATAGTCACTGTAAAGACAACATGATAATGTACACATACAGAGTGTACATTATCATGTTGTCTTTACAGTGGCTGCCCTCATGTTGTATATTCTTCTCTATAGATGCTACTATGTGCTAGGGAACTTCTTAGAACTGTTGGTATATTCTTACAACTTGTTACACCTGGGATATTCTTCTTTGTAGATGCTACTGTGTGCTGTGGTCCAAACGGGCCCATTAATGTGGCTGAATAACAATACATTCAAGTGGCAATTACACAAGGGACAGTCACTGTGAGATGTCCTCATGTGTGACTGTCCTTGTCACAAATGAGGACATCTCACAGTGACTGTCCCTTGTGTAATTTCCACTTGAATGAGGACAGTCACTGTAAAGACAACATGATAATGTACACATACAATGAGTGTACATTATCATGTTGTCTTTACAGTGGCTGCCCTCATGTTGTATATTCTTCTCTGTAGATGCTACTATGTGCTAGGGAACTTCTTAGAACTGTTGGTATATTCTTACAACTTGTTACACCTGGGATATTCTTCTCTATAGATGCTACTATGTGCTGTGGTCCAAACGGGCCCATAAATGTGGTTGAATAGAAATACATTCAAGTGGCAATTACACAAGGGACAGTCACTGTGAGATGTCCTCATGTGTGACTGTCCTTGTCACAAATAAGGACATCTCACAGTGACTGTCCCTTGTGTAATTGCCACTTGAATGAGGACAGTCACTGTAAAGACAACATGATAATGTACACAAGTACTGTGAAGGTAGTTGCAAGTTAGGGCTGTTTCATTGCATACCCGAAACAATGAAGATGTTATGGTCCACAAAAAGTTTGTGCTTGAAAGATGAACACATAAAATTAAACTTCTAAATAAACAAAGCCACTAACAATAAATTCAACACAGATATGTCCTCATTTCTGGGTATTTTAGCTCTGTAACAGCTGAATACCAGATTACATAATAATGACAAAAGAAAAATAAACCCAACGTACTCAGAAATTGTAGCTGTGATTTCACGGAGGGAATCTCTCTCGGCACTGTTGAAAATACAAATGACAACATTTCTCTACATTATCATGTTGCCTTTACAGTGACTGTCCCTTGTGTAATTGCCACTTGAAGGAGGATAGTCACTGTAAAGACAACATGATAATGTACACTTACAGCCCGTGTACATTATCATGTTGTCTTTAGAGTGACTATCCTCATTTGTTGAAGAAGAAAAATATTAATGTGGCTGAATAGCAATACATTCAAGTGGCAATTAAACAAGGGACAGTCACTGTGAGATGTCCTCATTTGTGACTATCCTTACAGTGAGTGTACATTATCATGTTGTCTTTATAGTGACTGTCCTCATTTGTTGAAGGAAAAAAGCATTAATGTGGTTCATTAGCAATGTATTCAAGCGGCAATTACACAAGGGATAGTCACTCTAAGATTTCCTCATTTGTGACTATCCTTACAGTGAGTGTACATTATCATGTTGTCTTTACAGTGACTGTCCTCATTTGTTGAAGGAAAAAAGCATTAATGTGGTTCAATAGCAATGTATTCAAGCGACAATTACACAAGGGATAATCACTCTGAGATTTCCTCATTTGTGACTATCCTTACAGTGAGTGTACATTATCATGTTGTCTTTACAGTGACTGTCCTCATTTGTTGAAGGAAAAAAGCATTAATGTGGTTCAATAGCAATGCATTCAAGTGGCAATTACACAAGGGACAATACATGCCCATTAAAGTTGGTGTTTTGTTATCCAGCATGATAATGGAGACAGCATACTCTGTGTCAATTTTACTGATCAAATTTCCCTCCACCAGGAAAAGCAACAATCTGGGTATGATAAGGTAAAGTTTTTGCAACAATTTCTTGCTGCTGCTAAGGTTACCATTGTTTATGGTTTGTATTATATAGTTCTATCTATATTGCTATATGGCCTTTTGTTTAGGATTAAGTAGACGAGGGAAAATATTTCTTTTGTGGATTGTAAACAAAACATTGAATTATTTCAGAGAACAGATCTAAATCTATAAGATGCTACGATGGAGCACATGACCATGTACTTGTGAATATTAGGATCCATGTTAATCAAATGACTGCTTTATGTAAATTACTTTTGAGTAAGTAAAAGGCAATACAATTTTTTGAAGTGTGCAAGGATTTTTATGATATACAGGTGTACGAAGAAATGAATCTGTGTTGTTTTGTATCAATATCAAACATCTCTGATATATTTTCATGTTTTTATAATCTATTTTGCAGATGGAAAGTTGAAATGCCAGCTATCCTAGAGCAGTCAATAAGAATATTGTCTGATGCTGGTCTTGGTATGGCCATGTTCAGTCTGGGTATGTTTTGAATTCTTCTCTATCTCTCTGATTGAGGAGTACTCGATATATGCATGTGCTTTTTTCTTCTTTGATGGTTGTGAAGCTCTGTTTGTTCTAAATACCACCGTATTGCAATTGTATTAGTTTCATTATTTTCTCTAAAGTCACTATATTTTTTCTTATTATAATAAAAGAGGAAGTTGTGAATGTCAAAGTTGAGTGAAAAAAAATTATTTTCATCAAATTTTGTTACTGTCACAAGGGACAGTAACAAAGCCCTAGCTTTTCCTCTGATATAGCCTTCTCCCATACCTCATCCTGAGATTCTTTATCTTCTGTGTCATCTGATCCTCCTATACAAGTTGCAAATGAAATTTATCGTTCATGTATAGACTGAGATAATATAATGCACTCGATATTTGAATCATCGTACATGTATAGAATGACAGAATATAATGCATTCAATATTTGTATTATCGTTCATGTATAGATTGAGATAATATGATGCATTCGATATTTGAAAAAAGTGATCGGATACCTTCTTTCTTGCCAAACATGTTTTTACAACCTTCACATCTGCAGCCATCTAAGCAGCCAGCCCCTGCCTAAAATAAAAGATACGAGCACTAATCAGAATACACATAAACTACTCTCCAGCCTTTAACCTTAAATTAAGCAATCAATTGAAGATATCTACCTGATAGCATTCACAGTATTTCTTCAGACACATTGATTTCTTACAATTGCAACCTCTTTTGTGCCTTGCCGATGTTGGAGTCTCGGTGCACTCTCTCTGCTGAAGTAAGATAGCGAGAAAGATAAGAACTCTCCATAGATAGTTAAGTAATAGTGATACTATAAAAAGAAAACACCAGAACAAAGGAAAACCTCTCAGTATTTTCTCACCCCATTAGTTGGTGGAGAGTCAGCACCATGAACAATTTTAGGAGCAAAAGCAAGCGGATTGCATGATTCTATCTGCTGGCATGTGCCAACAACCATATCTGTATACTCAGGTTTGTTAAAGCACTCTTGACATGTGCAGGACTCAACGCAGTATACTCCTGCTGCAAAACACTCACAATACCTGCAAGAGTACTAGTAAGAATTTCATTTAAATTAAAACTATAAATCTAGTCATGTCAATACATGAATTGAAATGCAAAAATCCAAAAACATCTATTTATTTAATTATCTGATCTGCTGCATCTAAGAGGTACGTAGAATGTTCTGGATTGCAATTTGCTTTTCTTAAGTGCTAACACATAGACCTTCATAGCAATGTTCAAGTTCTGAGACAAATAGAAAAGACATAGGAACCAAATAATAAACCCACTCTAGTGCACAAAGACTCACAATTTAAGGCATTTTGACTTTTTACAATTGCAACATTTGCAGCCTTCTTTATCCCCAGTCGTGGCAGACTTTCTTCTGGGCATTCAAAGAAAAAGTCAAAGCTAAAGAAAAGGATGCAAAAGTGAATTCAAAATTATCCAGACAACAAAGCATTACAAATGAAGAAAAATCTCTGTAAAGTTGATAAAATCCTACAATTACCTTTTCTTCTTAGGACTGCTCTGATTATACTCTTCCCCTATACCAAATCCAGGTTGTCAAGAAATATCTTGTAGCGCTAGCCTCTTCTTGTCAAGTGGACTTGAGTTCATATATTCAATTTTAAAAGGTTGCCTACATTGCAATGGCTTTATGCCAACTGTTAGGGATCAGAAACATGTAGTGGACTTTTTGACTCCAATCTGTGTGTTTCCAGAAGACTGCACCTCCTGTTGATCAATTCTAGTCTTTTCCACAACTAACACAAGCATTCCAGGAGCCATACTTGTATTTGTTGATACTGAAATATTTCCACCTGAGCTTACAGGAAGTAAAGAACTTGTTCGACTGTCACTGGGAGCCTCCTTCACTCCAGATGAAGTCAGCATTCCCTGCATGCCAGCAGCTCCCTTTGAAGTTGTTAGCAGCCCAGTTCCACAATTTAATGACATTGAAGAGGCAAGGCTATTTAAATGCAAACCAATCCCAGTTGGCATACCCACTGACATAGAAGAATGCCCATTATTTCTAAGTGAGCTGTCAGACTTGTCTGAGTTACCCTCAGATGTTTTATAAGAGCAAGATGAAAACTATCCAACAGATAAAGATTGGGAACTTCTCCCAGCATCTGTACCTGCATCTCTCTTATATACTACAAGTTTCTTGCCATCAAAAATTGCAGTTCCCTCACGTGACATTGATGGTGAAGTGTTCTTTTCAGAACCATCATCTGTGGTTACCAATGCTCCTGTTTTAGGCAATAAGTTTGTTGCATTCCATGAGCCATTGGTCAAGTTTCTTCTACGAGCTTTTGATGCCTCAAAATCTAAGCAGCACCTACGCATGCCTCGTTGTGGTTGATTATCATTCTATACATGAATTATAATGAGTAATCAGTTTTGGGCCTTGGAATCTTGTATGTAACATGCACAGGCATTTCATGGCTAAATGAATCTATTTTAAAAGCATCAACTTTTCTTACATGATGCTGGATACATAAGTAGAACAAGCGTATATCAAATTGGAAGCAATCAAAACTCCACAATGACATATTATTTAGAGTACTCTTCAGTTTAAGTAATAATGCATATATTGACACTGTAAAGACAACATGATAATGTACACTCACTGTAAAGACAACATGATAATGTACACTCACTATAAGGACAGTCACAAATGAGGACATCTCATAGTGACTGTCCCTAGTGTAATTGCCACTTGAATGTATTGCTATTCAGCCACATTAATGCTTTTCTTCTTCAACAAATGAAGATAGTCACTGTAAAGACAACATTAATGTCTTTAGAGTGACTATCCTCATTTGTTGAAGAAGAAAAGCATTAATGTGGCTGAATAGCAATACATTCAAGTGGCAATTACACAAGGGACAGTCACTGTGAGATGTCCTCATTTGTGACTATCCTTACAGTGAGTGTACATTATCATGTTGTCTTTACAGTGGCTGTCCTCATTTGTTGAAAGAAAAAAGCATTAATGTGGTTCATTAGGAATGTATTAAATGATTTTTTTTTTTAATCCACCCACAGGCGTCGCAATTGCGACGGGCACCCATCGTAATGCGATGTAGGCACCCGTCGCAATTGCTTGGGAGGCCCGTCGCAATTGCGATGGCCCTCCAAAGCCATGCGACGGGGTGGCAACACCCATGCCGCTAACAAATCTTAGCGACATTGCGATGGGAGGGAGTCGCTATTGCGATGGCTACCCATAGACGTCGCAATTTGTGACTAAAAAATAGCGACATCTATGGGTGTGGCTATTGCGACACATAGCCGTCGCAATGGCGACACATAGCCATCGCAAATTTCACCCAAATGTATTAGTGTCATGTTCCTCATCCAAAGAAAAATCTTCTTCTATGGTATCCAATTTTTTTTTGGTCCCAAAGTTGTCTCATTCATTCCCTTTTCTTCTCTTTGTCTCTTTCATGCTCTTTTGGTGTTAAAGTCTTTGCTCGTTTCCTTGGCATGATGATGATTTCTACATATGAATTGATTACAATTTTAAAAATATAATATAAATCTATTACAACAAGTCAAATTATAATATAAATCTATTACAATATGACAAATTATAATATAAATCTATTACAATTATATCAAATTATGTACATTGAACAAGTCTATATCATACCAATTTTAAACCAAAACACTCTTTATTCACATTTGACATGTAAAAAAATAAAAAATTACCTCAATCGATAAATTTTGGTGAATAGTGATTGACTTTCACAATTTGATGATGATTTTTATACAAAAATATGGTGCACATTGATAGAATATGCCTCTTTTTCACTTTCAACACCATGAATAGAAAATATTTGTCAGATAAAATACAAAACTCAAATAGTATACAGAAAAAGTGGACCTCTTTCACGAGATCTTTAACATATAAAACTCTTTATTTTACTCTTCCATAGCGCAAGTGGGCTATAGCGTGTGCGCCCTATGCAAAACTAAAAAGTGTTATGCATACTCTTACATAGCGCCCTATGCTCTCTCTCTCTCTCTTCCCCTATCCTTCTCAGCCCTTGACACTTTCTAACTCTTTCTCTCTCACTATTTAAATCTATGACTTCCATAGTGCGGTCACGCTATAGCGCGTATGCCCTATAACATGCATGCCCTATGGAAGTCATAGATTTAAATAGAACACATGCCCTATAGGGTGTGTGCACTTTTAAAGACATTGGAACATGTGCTATAGTGTGACCGCCCTATGGAAGTCATAGATTTAAATAGTGCGCACGCCCTATAAGGCATGTGCGCTTTTAAAGACATCAGAGTCCACCAAGCCTAAGGCTTGGATTTTCCTTGGAGATACAAAAAAAAGGCTTGGAGGATTCAAGTAGGCCTGAGATGTATTTTTGAGCAGACATACAAAAAATTGACTTCTTTTTTTGTGTGCTCCTCGTCAGGTTTACTCATGTTTCAATAACGTTAAAATTAGATGACATGATATTGTAGATCTCTTTGTTAGCTATCTAAGCATATAATTTATTTTGAATTCTGATTATGTTAAGATTTTCATCTCTAATTTCATTTGTGTGTATGTTTGTATTTTGTCAAAAACCAATGTGTAGTATTTTGGGCATAAATTTTGGCTCGTTCATCGAATTTTGCAACAAGTTACATTCTTAGAAACTAGACTCCACTCTACACACTTTAAGAAATTTTTTTATTATTTTTGGTTAGTTTTAAATGAGTTCTAGGGGTAGCACACATAAATTTCACATTTTTAGGATGTGTGCACTTCGTAAATTCATAAAAAATTATACATTCATAAAAAAATTAGCAAAAGATCCAGGATAAACTATGTGGTATTCGCTAACTTTTCACTGGAGTGATTAATTTTTTTTTTTTTAAAGTAATATTTTAGGGGAAGCACATCAAACGCTATGTTATGTTTTTTCACAAAAAATATGACCACTTTTTGTGCTCCCCCTTTTTGAGGGCCTTAATCTGCACCATTTTCAAAATAAATTAGTAGTTTAGGAACTAGATTTAGAGTATTACAACTCTTGTTATTGTAGCATCTTAAAATTTTGAGTCTTAACTATCTTCAATTTCTTGTTGAAGTTCAGAGTTTGCTGATTTCAGGAAAAAAGTGGCATCTTATACCCCCTTTTTGGTCTCCCATCTTTGTGCACTTACCCATTAATAAGAGGTCTAATAGGGCATATTAGCACCTAAATTGATTAATATAACCTAGTAAGACCTAATACCTACTAATAAGAACTAATAGGACACTTAAGAACTAATAGGACCTATTAAGACCAATTAGGTCCAATAAGACCTATTAAGACCTAATAGGACCAATTAAGACCTAACTTGTGACTAATACTTGACCAATTAGGACCTATTAATTGATCGATTAAGACTAATTAACAATTAACATGTGACTAATATCACCAATTAAGACCTTGTTGGTTCCTGGAAAGGAGTTTACACTCAAAGAGACACCAACATGCCTATGATGGATAGTAAGGATTGGTTAATTCCAAATGTGACAAATCTTTAGGCAACTGGACCAACTATAGGGATGGATAGTCCCTCTTCTACTTCTGGCTCTGTCAAACCAAGGTGGGTACACCTGATCCAATAGTTTTTAACTCCTAACTGATAGTCTTAACTCTGGCCCTTGTTTCTTTATTGGATCCTTCAACCGATAAAATCAGTGAGAGAATACTAAACAACAACCTATTGTTCATTGATCCTCCATCACTGGGTAGGGAAACATAAAAGTAAATGAATAGGTTAAAAACTGGTAATGATTATAATGATTTCAGGATTACAAGATTCCAATCATTCTATACATGATGCAAATAAGAAGATATAGGCCAGTGCCTTATTCATTGGGCAAAATCTCAAGAAACAAGATGGGTACAAAGGTACCTGTAAAAAGATGGTCTCTGAGCATAAACACAAACATCTCAAATCTTTCCTACTTATGAGAATCCTTCATATGAACTTCATGAACATATATTCAACTTCAAGCAATTTTAATCTAACCCTTCGTTGGAAACCCAAAGCCTGAATATATTTGCAGAAACCTATGATAGATTTAAAGATTCACAGAATAAAACAAAGGAGAGGAAAAGATTTGAAAATTTATGCTAAGTATAACCTTTCACCATTTGAACACAAAAATGTCCTGAGTAACAAGCTTGCAAAATATGGCAGCAACCTGTATCTCTTCTTTATATTATCTTTTGATAAAACTACAAAACTTACAATCCTCGACTGAGGGTTAGGGTTTCAGAACTTTTCTCTTCTTTTTAACACCTAAACTCTCAATACCTAGAATGACCATGGGAAATCCTTTTATATACAAGGAGATGCAATAAGCTTCTGGTCATTCTAGGGTTTACAAAATATCAACCCTAAAACTTTACAACTACAAATTTTACAATAAATACATTCGGTCAAGATGGCGAGGAAACTGCAGTTGAGTCGACCTCCTTCATGTCTTTAATGCTGTCCTTGGCTTGCTGCTAACAAATCTGATCTGCAATACTTGCTATCCATCCTGCAATGAATACTTCCTCATATCTCAACCACCTCTATGACCCAAAATTGACCGCCCTGATCTACTTTATGAAGTGGGCGGTGTGTCAGCGTTCTCTACAGTTGGTATGTATTGATATCTCCATTTATTATACACCTCTTCACTTGGGAAATCAAACCTGACAAATTCATCCTTCTTGAATAACAACTATTCCCACTCACTCACAATTTGAGTGATTTTCAGCTGGATAGTGTCAAACATTGATTTGGCATTTATCAACATTTTAATAGTGCCACTAAAAGAAGACTTATCACTTAAAACATTGGCTATTCTTTCTGTGAGGAGTCCATCTAACTCCTCCCTCAATATATAAGCTTCTTTAAATTCTCCTTTATCTGTGAAAATAGGAGACACCAGTTCATAATTTGAAAGCATTAACTTAGCTCTCAACATATTCAATCTTCTGATAAAACCATCCATAAAAATGTTAAACTGCACCATTTTCTTCACAGTTTGATGCAATGGCTTTATCAAAGGGTCTGGATCCTCCTGTCCCTTGGATAACATGTGGAATAACTTTACATTTGGAGACCTTTCAATCCATTTTTTCAAAATTGGAGCCAATTCATCTCTCTCCTTATTTAAAACTTTAAGCAAAGAAATCAATTTATCAATATGGCCATGCATAATAGAAGGCTTTAAATCAACTGCAAATTCCATGATTGCCCCTACTATTTTTTCTTCATATTTCTAGTTTGTTAAAGTTGTAGCCTTTGCATTCTCATCCTTTTCTTTTTCCAACCGTGTCCTTTTTTCCCTCAATTTATTTGTTTCCTCTGTCAGTTTCAGCTTCTCCCAAGCAACCCTTGCATCCATATCTATTTCTGGGAGTGGTGAGGGTGGAAACTCAATTATTGGGCTTGAAGATGAAGCCATTGTAGGCTTATCAGAAATTGCTAACTGAGGAGATCTTTGATCTTGTGGCTCTGATAACTGGACAATCAATTTGTCCTTTTGAATTAGCTCAACTTTGAGCTCATTATAAGATTTTAGGACCATCTCAAATTTGAGCCTAAGCTCTTCCTTTTCTTTGGCATCCTTCTCTGCCACACTAACATTGAATTTGGCAGTCTCAAGAATTAAGTTTGATACCTCTACACCAGATGTTTCTCCTACTCTCTGAACCATTAGGCTCCCTGTATATTCTGTAGAGAAATCACTCCTCTTCCCTTTATTTTTATCTTTATCTAGAGACCACATGACCAGAGTAGCATGATCTTTAGAAAAAGAAATCCCCCTAGCTGCCTGCTTGGCCTCTTCTACTATAGCTAGGGTTTTCACTTTGCTCTTCCTTACCTAGTAAAAAACAATTGCATCAGCAATGTCCCATTCTGACAAAATTAATATCGCTGTTGTATGAACCATGGCCCTCCTCTCTTTTGGAGTAAATTTCTCAAATTGTTTAGTCATTTCTGCCTTGGTTTCTTCCTCTATTTCTTTCATATCCTTTCCAGGGAACTCTTCTTGCTTCTTTTCACATATCTCTTTGAACTGACCTATTTTCATTCTCCAAAGAAATTGAGAGAATGCCCTAGTTCTAACAAACTTGTCATCAGCAAGGAAAGAGTCACTTGCTTGTTTTAGAATAGGGTCTATTTGTTTACCCTCAAACTCTTCAACTATGAGATCCATGGCAACCTCCTTAGGTGCCTCCGGCATTCCCTCCTGCAAATCCTCATTAGAATCAAAAAGGTTTCCCTCATTCCTTAACTGCACAAGTTGTTCTACCACTCCGTGTTCATCTAACTGGATAGGGGATTGAGAAGGAGAGTAGATCTCCTCTTCCGGTCTTTCTTCCTCTTGTTTTTGTCTTTTTGGGGAAGGTGCCTGCACTGCTGGGTCATCAATTGGCGTCTTCCCTCTTGAAGTGGAAGGGACATCATCACTCCTTTGCTGTGAGGACAGAAGAACAATATATCCATTCCTTTTCTATATTGTGTAAAATCCCATAGGGGTCAACTTCATGTATTTTGGCTGGTTCAGGATTTGCCTAGCCTTCTCTAGATCTCTCTTACTCACAGATGCCCTTTTCTAATTTACAACACTCATGAGTCCTATAAAATTTTCCATAAGGGCATTAATTTTTCTAGCCCATGGTTCAAAACTAATCAATGGGTCATAAGTTTTATCAAAATTCTGAATAAAACCTATAGATTTACTATAGATCACCCATTTCTCTTTCTTAATCTCCTGAGCTTGAAGGTCAAACTCATTTCTTATTATATCCTATGGAAAATTAAATTGATGCTCAATAAGAGCACACCTTACCTTATCTTTGAACATGCCTGAGAGGAAACCCTCTATATCCGCACACCTCACCACTGCCTTTGACATCCTGTAAGGTTGAAGAACCTTATGCAAGTGCACCCATCCTCCCTTTGTTATCACATATTGATGAGCTAAAGTCACATGAGGAAAGAATTTTCCTCTACCCTTTCCAGTGAGTGTGGTCTCCTGTAGATTTGCAATCTATCTCAGGATCTTAGCATATCCTAGTCTCAAAGGGACCTGATATGGTAAAACATAAGGTGCCACCTTGCTGCCATACACTCTGAATATTGTGGAGACTGGATACAAAATTATATCTCCAAAATTATGGACAATGGTAATGTCTTGACAATATTCCATTGGCCTGATTAATCTTAGTAACTCTGTTGGAATCCTTGGATTATCAAAAAAAAAAAGAGACCTAAGCCTTGATGCAAAATCTCTATCAAAAGCAATGTAACTAGCATCAACTCTATCCCATGACAGGGCCGTAGTCCATAACTGTAAAAGGAGGGTCTCTGCATATCTTTCCTTCATAATATTCACCATTGTGTTGAAGAAATTCTCACCCTTATATAAAAACATATGCATGAGCATACAATACCATCCAAAAGGTCTATAAACCTTCATATTCTTGATTCCCATCAATCCTTCATGAATCAAATCAGCTAGGTGGGATGCAAAAAAAAAAATTAGTGCTAGTTAAGGATGTAATGATTGTACCATCATGAACATATATGGGATGTGCATATGGGTTGCCACATCATGTCCCATAATTAAGGTCAATGACCTGTAAACCTCCTGAGATTTCTTGCTAAAAAGATCTAACCTGAAAGGTTTGGGTGTGCTTGGACTAATAACACACATGGATCCAATCTGTTCCAAAAACTGTCTCAGAGGTCCAGACCTCAAATAGTCCTTCTATGCTGCATAAATCTCTATGAACTCCGTGAAGTCTATTTTCTCCAATCCCACAGATGGGTCATTTAATGAGAAAACCTCCCTAATTTCATCCTCAGTGATGCTAATCAGGTTTCTTCCATTTATATCCTTGACACATCTCCTCACAGGATCATAACATTTCACAACTTGTATTAGGAATTCAACATCCATGAAAATGCCAGGACACACCAAATTCCCAATATCAAACTGTCATACGTTACTTAAGGGGGCACATGCATTCCTTTGTGAAAAAGCTGCCCTAAACAGAGTAAGACCATTGTCCTTCTTGCCCATGTTGGCATCTCTCATCCAATTCCCTCTGTCATAAAGTGCCTTTGCTACTGAATCCCTAGGATGTCTTGGAGTAAGCTCTTTCACTCTTTGTGCCCCATTGTCGGAATGTGGAAGCAGCTGCATCAAATCCTCAAATATTCCTCTTTTACTATACTCTGTTTGACCAGACAAATTCCTCTTGGGCGGCATTTTGAAATTAAGGTTACTAAATTATAAGCTTCCAAGAAAACCCTAAACAATATCAACTGATAACATGAAAGAAAGCTTTGCAAACACCTTACAAATTTCAAATGACTTGAAAATGGGAGAAACATACCAGGCACTGAAAAAATCTTCTTCTTGAAACCATTGCTTGAAAAGATATATCATCAAAGAACTTATGAGAGCAACGAAGAAAAAAACAATAATTGAAATCTGGTATATAACTTTTCCAACAGCTCACAATTCACTTGTACGTAACAAATTAATTTCACCATTACTAAAGCTGGCGGCCTTAGCACTCACAAGACGTGAAAATGTCACATAAGAGAAATATTCTAATTCTAGTCATTGATGTATTTCTATTTTGGCACATCGGACGGTCGACAACTTATTAGCAAAACCCTATAACACTTTTTCAGAAGCTAGCTCTCGACCAATGAGAACATTTGAAAATTGGCATGTGAAGAATTAAATTCTTTAAGTTCACCCGATCTGAGGGGAAACCTTTACATGTCGACATCACCCGTGGCCAATAAAAAATGACTGCATCATCAACATACTAACGTAGAGGACCCACCGAATAATCCCCATCTCTTTATTCAAATCAACGGTTGTCCCTAAACTGTGAAGGTAAAACCCGAGCATCTCATCCCAATGGTTTAACGACAACTGTGAGATCTTGCAGTATTTTAATCACCTGAGATACTAAGGCCCCACTGTGACACATCACTTAGTATGTAACGAATCAAAACATGCCATGCTGTAAAAACTGACAAGTGGAGCCATTCTTTTTTTCTTTTTAACTCCGAACATTTTGAGAATAGTCAGATCACAGCTGTTAACCAGCCAATAAGAAGTAAACATGTCGGAGTGAACTGGCACCATAAGGGCCCACTTCCCACTTAAGTCTTCAAGAAGATCGGACGGTCGTCGCTATACCGTAAGCTTAAAATCCTCACATCTTTGATCAATGGTATAACGAGAACCGTCTGATCAAACTAACATTTAACCTTTGAAAGATATGACCCCACAGTCAGACACGTCACCTTTTTGTCGGTCAAATCACACTGTGCCACATTTACAAACAAGTGGGTCCCCTTTGACTATCTCCTACCGCTTTAAAAATATGTCAACCGCCACCTCATTTTGTGAGAACCAATGAAAAACGAACAGATTGCAACGACCTGGCACTGTCAGGACCCACCCAGCTTTTTTCAAATAAAGGAAATTTGACAGTTGTCGCTATTTCGTAAGTTTAACAGGCGTGCATCTTGGGCCAACAATATAATGACCATCGTAGATCTTTTCTATCTTTTAAAGTCTGCATACTCTTCCTCCAGTCGGGCCCACCTATTAGATAGGTGGCAACTCGTCGCTATTTTGCATGTCAGGAAAATTGACACCCAGGATGTTACGGTGCAATGACAGCCACTCATTTGAAAAGTGAAGACTTTAGAAAAATCAAACCCAAAACTTAAGCTTAGGGAAGGAAAAAAGGAAGAAGGGGGGGCCGACAACTTTCCTAACCGCAAATACATGACTAACAATTTTTAAAAGCACATGCGGATTGGAAACTTTAGTAAACCAAAAAGGTAACACGAGAAAACAAGAGGTAAAACCAGACTAGGGTTTTAGACATGAAGCAAGGATACTAAGTCAAAAAACTTGAATACTTCATGAATTTTAATGCGGAGCCAAAAAATTTTCAACAGTGATGACAGTGGCTCATGCTTGGGGACATGTATCTCCTGCAGATACATTGAGAAACTAGAATCTCCTGGTACAATAGACCAGAACAAAACTTCGACCAAAAAAAAATAATAGGGAACTATACATAAGAATTTTAAACAAAACCTGCACACATATTGCCAAAACGTTTTAAGAGAAATAAGGTTTCAAAAACTGAGCATGAATAGGTAATTCCATGAGATCTCCTATTAAATTCTTCAAAATATAAGAACTTGCTCCCCATTTCTCTGCAACAATATAAGGCTTCAGCCATATGGGGTCAAATTTCCCATGCTTGCCTTTACTTTCCAGTCTTGCATTCCACATCAGGACCATGTCTCCTTCTGTAAAAATTCTCTGAGTAGTCCTTCTGTCATACAAAACTTTGCACTGGGCCTGCAACCTTTCATTTTTATCATGTGCATCAACCCTTAACTCATTGAGTTGAATCAAGTCATTTATCCTGATTGTCATGTCTTCTTCTACCTCATCATCATAAGTTTGGATAAATTGGTACATTTGTAGAAAATTATTTTGAGGTAATCTTGCATTAATTCCATATACTAAGTCAAATGGGGCACATCCTATTGCCTTTTTTACTATAACCTTGTCAGCCCATAGGGCTTGTAGCAATTTTGAATCCCAGGCCTTCTTGTTTTTATCCAGAACTCTCTTCAAAATCTTGATTAAGCTTTTATTACTAGATTCTGCTTGGCCATTTCCTTGTGGGTGGTAAGCAGAGGAATATGAAATTTTGATACCATTGTGTCGGCTGAAATCTACAAATTCTTCTGATCTAAAACATAATGCATTATCAACCACCACAGTTTCTGGGCAACCAAATCTTGTCAGAATATTCTGCATCATAAAATTTGTCACCACTTTGCTAGTTGCCCCTCTTGTAGGGATTGCCTCAACCCATTTAGTGAAATAGTCAGTTGCCACTAGGATATAGGAATGTCCACCACTGGACTTATTAGGAATTTCTCCAATGAAATCTATACCCCACTTCTGAAAAAGGGCCTGAGCAGAAATAGGTTTGAGTGGAACATTCCCATTGAATTTTAACTTTCCTGAAAACCTTTGGTAGGGATCACATTTTTTAACAAACTGATGGGCATCTTTGAAAAGTGTAGGCCACCAAAAACTTGCCCTAATAATCTTGTGAGCTGTAGTTTTAGCCATATAATGTCCCCCACAAACTCCACTATGCATATCTTTCATCAGAAGTTCAGCTCTTTCTTGATCAACACACCTGATTAAAACACCTTCATTACTCCTCCACTAAAGCTCACCCTTTATAATCGCATACCTTATTGATTGGAGTCTAATAGTTCTCTTCTTATTATCATCCATCTCAAGGGGTAAGATCATCTTTTGCAAATATTGGACAATATCTTTGTACCACTCAAAATAGTCCATGTTGCATATATAAGGTCTCTGATCCTCTTCCAACATATTTATTTGATTTGCATTTAGATTACTCTGGGCCATCAATTTTGCTAGGCCTAATCCTCTTACCAATTTTGTAATGTGGATATCAATGTTAAACTCTTCAATTCTATTGTTCCACCTACATCTTCTTCCTGAGACCTCCTGTTGGACTAAGATATCCTTGACTGCAGCACTTGGTACATAAGCAACCATAGTAGCCCCTACCAAATAACATCTAAATGTCTTGATAGCCTTAACCAAGGCATAAGCTTGTTTTTCAATAATATCATAATTCAATTCTACTGCCTGCAAAGTTTTGCTGAAAAAGGAGATGGGCTGTTCAAAACCCTCAACCTTTTTTTGTAATAGAACTGCAACAATAGTGTGGGCAGATGCAAAAGAGAAAATTTTCATTGGCTTGCTATAATCTGGTGTCTTTAATACTGGGGCATGTTTTATGGCCTTTTTAATGTCATTGAAAGCTTGAATTGCTTCAGTATTCCATTCAACCTTTGCTCCTTTCTTTAACATCCTTGATATGGGAATACTGATTTCTAAAAAATTTTTTATAAACCTTCTTAAGAAGTTAACCTATCCTAAAAAGGATTGAATTCCTTTAATATTCTTTGGTAAAGTTAGTTTGTCAATTGCTCAAACTCTTTCAGGATCTATCCTCACCCCATCTTTTGAAAGAATGTGCTCAAGTAACTTTTCTTCTGTCACACCAAAAGCACACTTCTTTGGATTTAGAGATACTCCATATTCTAATGCTCTGATAAAAATATTCTCAAGGTGTTGGCAATGTTTTTCTTCCTTTGCTGAGAAAGCTGTCAAATCATCCTGATAAACCACCATAAATCTATCAATAAACTCTGCAAAGGCTACATCCATGGCTCTTTGAAAAGTGGCACCAGCATTTGTCAATCCAAAAGGAATTCTTACATAAACATATGTTCTCCATGGAGTTGTAAATGCAGTCTTGAACTGCTCTATGTCTTTGACCATGACTTGATTGTAACCAGAAAAACCGTCCATCATGGACATCAATTCTGACCCAGTGACCTTTTGCAACATGTTCTCCATATTTGGTAATCCATAATTATCCTTTAAAGAATTTATGTTGAGATTCCTAAAATCCACACATAACCTGACATCACCATTTTTCTTTCTAACTAGCACCAGATTTGAAACCCAAGTGGAATGCCTAATAGGCTCGATTATTCTAGCATCTATCATCTTCTTGAGTTCACTCTGCATTTTGGGTGCTAAAGTAGGATTAACAGGTCTCAACTTCTGTCTAAAAGGTTTTGTGCCTTCTTTGAGGGGAGTCTCATGCTGAAAAAGGTCTTCCCTATAGGCTTTAAGATCTTCATAAGACCAGGCGAAAACATGCCTAAATTTTCTGAGGAGATTAATCAGATTTTTCTAGTTTTTGGGGATAAAGATCTGCCTATAAAAACCTTTTTAGGGGCTATCTCTATGCCCAAATTTATCTCTTCAAGCTCATTAATTTTACTGGTACTAGCAGAAAAAGCTTTTTCTTTATTGTCAAATGCCCTTTCAAGAGCAACCAATCCCTTAGGAACTCTGTTTGATTTTAATTGTAACACTTCTTTCCCGAAAACAACATCCTTGCCATTTATTGCATTAACATAAAAGCTAAAATCCATTTCTTTGTTACCAAATTGAGACTCACAATGGAGAAATCTTAATATATCTTGATCATCAGAAAAAACTTGCCAATTATCTAGGTTGTCAGGAATGGAAGGCCTGGCCTACACCTCAACATTTGAAACATCTGCAAAAGTAGCATCCTCTGGTCTAAGAGCTATATTAGCTAATAGATCAGCCATTCTATTACAACTTCTTTCCATCCAACAGATATTAAAAGCACTAAAGCTCTCAATCTCATCCCACATAGCATTCCTATATTGTTTCAACTTCTGATTCTTGGAAGCATACTTTGACCTTACTTGGGATATGACTAATTGAGAATCACCTATAACCTTAAAACATTTTATGCCATGTCTTGATGCTAATCTGAGACCAATTAACAAGGCCTCATATTCAGCCACATTATTTGTGCATGCAAACAATAAGGAGAATGAGAACTTGAAAGTTTTACCACCAGGGGATATTAGTAATATTCCAGCTCCAAATCCTTCTTTGCTACTTGCTCCATCAAAATACATAGTCCAAAGACTATCTAAGTCAATCCATCCTTCTTGAATTTTTGATATATAAACAGGGTCAATACCTTCGTCTTCTTTTTTATCTTGGACTTTGAAGGCATTGATCTCAGTATCAAGGAAACAATTCATATTGTCCTACTCCTCTTCTTCAATCATGTGTGGGGTTCTAGGTTCTCTAGTGACCTTGATACTTTCCCCTTCAAATTTGAAAGTGGAAAATGAAAGGTCACACTGTATGCTTCCTCCCATAGATGCACTCCATTTTCTTGACAGTAGCATCCCATACTGGGGAGGAATATCCAATACTAAAACACTCATAGTTAATAATTTGTTGGGATAAATAGCCAACCTATAAGGCAAGGCTTTAATAGTACCAACAATTGGCACTTCTCTTGAATCCATTGCTTGGCATCTACCATGGGGTGAATCTACTTTCAATCCTAAAGACTTCATGATCTCAGTTGGCATAACAGTATTCGATGCTCCAAAATCAATCATGTAATTTTTTAACAACTTTCCATTTATTTGTAAAGTCAAGAAGAAGGGATCAACTGATCCTACTACACTACTAACAACATTTGTGTCTAAGTAGATCTGAGGGATTTTAGAAACAATCTCCTCACTATAGTTTTCATCTTCATCATTTACCACTGCTACTTGTTTTTCAGTTCCTCTTATTCCTTGAGGATCAACATGTACTATGCCTTGTACCCATTTTAAGGCATTCTTCTTATGTTCATCTATTCTCATCATCTCCAATAATGGAACTTTGATGGTGATTTGAGACAATAATTTTTTCATATCAACTAGAACATATTTTGAATCGGCTACTTCTGACTTCAGATCTTCAATCTTTTTGTCAGTTTCTTGGATGGGTACCTCTACAGGTATATCAACTTGAACTTTATCCTTGTTTTTCACAACTAGTGATACATCAGCTGCTGGCCTTGTTTTTACCTTATACGCAACATTGGGTTTAACATTCTTCTTTACCTTAATCTTATCAATATGAGGGGAATCTTTGGTCTTCTCCTATGATGTCTTTGCATCCTTATCCATTTTACTTATAAAAATGCCTACAGGCTTAGGATCTGAATCACCCACAAACCTGTTTCTTAAGTTATAATTTGCCTTTGCCTGAGTAACCAAATTAGTTGTTATCAAAGCAATATCTTCATCAGAAGGCCTTCTCAAGGTAGTTGTTGAGTCATTTTTTTGAACATTGTATTGAATGTTGTCAGGCTCACTGTCATTATCATCTGAAAAAACCTGCTGATGATATGACTCATTTCTAGTTTGGGAATATGAGACATCCTGATTCTCATCTTCTTTAGCAGAGTCTATTTCACTCAAAACATGGGAAGGAAACATCCCACATCCTTGGTCATCATAAGGTTGTTCCTCAGTGTACTCCTGTTCTTCTTGAGGAGATACATTTTGGGATATGGCACAATAATCAAAGTCATGTGGTGATTGAGAAGCGATGCACCATGGGACTTCTTCCACTACATTCATTGAATTCCTTTGTAATGGGTCAGGGGTCCTATTATTTAGCCTATCCTCTTTATCTGGGATAAAAGGCTTCCCATCTTTCCACTGAGTATTGTAGGGGAAATTCTGCATCCTTGGCAATTTGTTGAAATTATTAAAAGGGGGCTTATCTCCTCCTGCAACTTTGTTACCTCTATTTTCACCAGGCTTCAGATCTTTGATTGCTTTAAGAATTTTCTTCAAGCTTTCATCATCTTTAGGTTTAACACCTTGAGGCTTTCCCTGGTCCTTTCTATTCAACAGAGGTGATTTATCATCTTCTCTCCTTCCCAACTTCCCTAAGATTCTGTGGTTGCTCTCTATATTCATAGCTAACTTATAGGCTTCAACAAGACTCCTTGGATTTTTATCTCTCAATAGGTAACCCATCTTTGAGTCAAAGGCATTTAGATATGTGACAAGGCATACCCTATCAGCCAATCTGATAACCTGCAATAATTTGTGCATGGCCTTTTGAAACCTGAAATTAAATTCAACAACATCCTCATTGTAATTCTTTTTTATGTTATTGAATTCATTTAGCATGAAGCCCTCATGTGTCTTATCACCATATTTCTCCTTAAAACAATATCTAAGCTAATCCCATGAACCAATGTTGCCATGTGGTAAAGCCCTAAACCAATCCCTGGAATCCTCTGTTAGGGATTGTACAAATAACTTCATTATGACATCATCAGGCACAATATTGTAATCATCAATTACATCAATAAAATTTTTTAAATGTTCCTCACAAGTTACAACATTACTTCCTGTAAATTTAGGAAGCTTCTTTCTAATTTCTTCAGGGATGGGGTTGGGATAACCAGGGATACCATTGAAAACCCACTGTTTACATCTTTCATGAATAATTCCCGTATTAGGAATACCAACACCCTGAGAGGTGGATACATTAGTATTTGTTGCAGCAGAGATCTTAAGACCTTCTGGTGGGGGAGCACCACCTATGTTTTCAGTATTAGTTCCTTGTGTCCATTTAGGATCAATGAAATTTTTGGGTCTTGCAAATATTTTAAGAAAATCAATTTTCTTCTTTATTTCTAATGTTGAAGCTTCTAATTCTACCTTTTCAAGTTGTTTAGCTAGGAGATCTTGTTCCCTTTTGGCCTTTTCAAGGTCTGCCTCCAATCTCAAAGCTTGGTCTATGTTTTCTTTAGGGTTAACATGCTCATTGATTGAAATACCTATCTATTTTTGTTTCCCTTTATCCCTTGGAACCCTTGTCTCAAAGGTTTTGTAAACAATAGGCTGCTCATTTGTCTGTTCAGGGATGGGAACATAGTTTATAGCCTCTAGGTTCAAAAGTTGCATTTTTAACTGCTCAGCCCTTATCATAGCTTGTCTGACTTTTTCTTCCTTTTCTTTTTCCCTTTTCTCCCTGATAGCAGCTTGTTCCTGAATCCTTCTTTCTAGTTCATATACCTCCTCAAATATTTCTTCAGAGTCAGGTAGAGTTGTTTCAGATTCAACCTGGTGTATTTGAGGATTTTGTTGCTGATCTTGGGATTCTTGAAGGCCTTGTGGTAATGAAGAACCAAGGGTGAAAGGAGGGAGAAAATCCTGACCACTTCTACTTTTTCTTCTAGACCTTCCTTCCCTTCCTTGCCTTTGTGGATTCACCCTCCTATTTTGGGATATACCCTCACCCTCCTTCTCGGTGGGGGAGTAATAATCTTCATATTGGTTAAGTCCCAAATCAACTGCCTCCTCATATTCTGAGGCATTTCCTTCTTGACCAAGAGGAGGAATATTGTGTCTTCTAGGGTTCCCTC